>JASEVX010000635.1:0-73302 GCA_031761405.1 Serripes groenlandicus
CTTTATGAAATTTGTCAAAGTCAAACAAGGGCCATAATTTGTTCGAAATTAATTCAAGAGTTATCAAACTTGACTTTCTTACACACCTGAAGACATGAATAAAGTTTCAAGTCGAGATATGTCCTTACAGTGTATTGCATGTAAAACTTTAGCCAACATTTAAAAGTGCAAAAAGGGGCATAATTGTGTCAAAATCTGATACAGAGTTTTGGGACTTGTCCTGCAAGGTCATTTGATAATGTCCAATTAGCGTGTGACGTTTTAAAGCAATAGCATCTGTGGTTTGTAAGACAAAGCATCGCTTGCAAAACTTTAGCCAAAATTTATAAATCCAACAAGATGTGTTTGTGAAACACTGATGCCCCCGAATGGCAAATGGCAACATCTAGGCCAAAGGTCAAGGTCGCAAGGTCAAAAATGTTGATACTGACAGAAAGGTCATGTCACAAGGAATACACATGTGAAATATGGTAGCCGTACCTGTTATGGTTCAAAAGTAGTGGTCAAGGTTAAAGTTTTTTTCGAGAATGGCAACATCTAGGTCAAAGGTCAAGGTCGCAAGGTAAAAAATGTTGGTACTGACAGAAGGTCATGTCACAAGGAATACACATGTGAAATATGGTAGCCTTACCTGTTATGGATCAAAAGTAGTGGTCAAGGTTAAAGTTTTTTTCGAGAATGGCAACATCTAGGTCAAAGGTCAAGGTAGCAAGGTCAAACATGTTGGTACTGACAGAAAGGTCATGTCACAAGGAATACACATGTGAAATATGGTAGCCGTACCTGTTATGGTTCAAAAGTAGTGGTCAAGGTTAAAGTTTTTTTCGTGCAGACAGACAGACAGAGGTGCAGACAGACAGGCCAAAAACTAGATGCCCACAGAATCGGTGATTCCGGGGGCATAAAAAGGGAGGTCCGTGAAGTTAGGTTGACGAGTGACGAATTGACGAGTGACGAACAGTGACATTTTTTCTAAAAACTTTATTTATTTCTTTTAGATAATGTATCTGGACGTTATTTCATGTTTCATGGCGATCAGTCAATCAGAAGAGCTTCGTCAAGTTCGTCAACTCGTCAATTTTGTTGACGAAATTGACGAAAAAAATATTTTTCTAAAACTTTATTTCTTTCCTTTAGATAATGTATCTGGACGTATTGAATGCAAACTAGGCCCTATTTCGTGTTTTATGGCGATAAGTCAAGTTCGTCAATTCGTCAATAAAGTTGACGAAATTGACGAAAAAAATATTTTTCTCAAAACTTTATTTCTTTCCTTTAGATAAGTATCTGGACTTATTGAATGCAAATTAGGCCCTATTTCATGTTTCATGGAGATCAGTCATTCAGAAGAGCTTCTTCAAGTTCATCAATTCGTCAACTTGTCAATTTAGTTGCGAAATTGACGAAAAAAATGTTTTTCTAAAAAGTTTATTTCTTTCCTTTAGATAATGTATCTGGACGTATTGAATGCAAACTAGCCCCTATTTCGTGTTTCATGGCGATCAGTCAATCAGAAGAGCTTGGTCAATTCGTCAACTCGTCAAATTAGTTACTTGTTAATAAAGTTGATTGATTGATTTGGGGTTTAACGCCGTTTTTAACAATTTCGCAGTTATATCACGGCGACAATAAAGTTGACGAAATTGACGAAAAAATTATTTTTCTCAAAACTTTATTTCTTTCCTTTAGATAAGTATCTGGACGTATTGAATGCACATTAGGCCCTAGTTCATGTTTCATGGCTATCAGTCATTCAGAAGAGCTTCGTCAAGTTCGTCAATTCGTCAACTTGTCAATAACGTTGACGAAATTGACGAAAAAAATATCGTTCTAAAAACTTTATTTCTGTCTTTAACATAATGTATCTGGACGTACTGAATGCAAATTAAGTCCTTTTTTAACTTTCATGGCCATCAGTCATTCAGAAGGACTACGTCAAGTTCGTCAATACGTCAATTTAGTTGTCGAAATTGACGAAAAAAATATTTTTCTAAAAACTTTATTTCTTTCCTTTAGATAATGTATCTGGACGTATTGGATGCAAATTAGGCCCTATTTTATGTGTCATGGCCATCAGTCATTCAGAAGAGCTTCGTCAAGTTCGTCAATTCGTCAACAAAGTTGACGAAATTGACGAAAAAATATTTTTCTCAAAACTTTATTTCTTTCCTTTAGATAAATATCTGGACGTATTGAATGCACATTAGGCCCTATTTCATGTTTCATGGCGATCAGTCATTCAGAAGAGCTTCTTCAAGTTCATCAATTTGTCAACTTGTCAATTTAGTTGACGAAATTGACGAAAAAATTATTTTTCTAAAAAGTTTATTTCTTTCCTTTCGATAATGTTTCTGGACGTATTGGATGCAAATTATGCCCTAGTTCATGTTTCATGGCTATCAGTCATTCAGAAGAGCTTCGTCAAGTTCGTCAATTCGTCAACTTGTCAATAAAGTTGACGAAATTGACGAAAAAAATATCTTTCTAAAAACTTTATTTCTGTCTTTAAGATAATGTATTTGGACGTACTGAATGCAAATTAAGTCATTTTTTAACTTTCATGGCCATCAGTCATTCAGAAGGGCTACGTAAAGTTCGTCAATTCGTCAATTTTGTTGACGAATTGACGAACAAAATATTTTTCTAAAACTTTATTTCTGTCTTTCAGATACTGAATCTGAAAGTATTAAATGCAAATTAGACCCTGTTTCAATTATCCTGGCCATCACTCATTCAGAAGAGCTACATCAAGTTCGTCAATTCGTCAACACGTCAATTTTGTTGACGAATTGACGAAACAAAAATAAAATCTAAAAACTTTATTTCTGTTTTTTAGAAACTGAATCTGAACGATATGGATAACATACAATGAGCCCTGATGTTTGCAACGTATAAAACGCACCAAAATAAATGTAAATGTACCTAGGTTTTAGTTGAGATGGCTTTCTGTAAGAGGTAAATGTATTCTGGGGCTAGTCCACGCATGAAATTATCATATATACACTCATACTGGTGAACGGAAGATAACTGAATATATTATATGAAAATCGGTCCTGATTTTGGACTTCGACATATACAGGTTCTAGTTGATGACATTCTGCATTGGAAAAAATATGTTGAGGCGCACTCACGTATGGAATTATCGCATACACACGAACTGGTGAACAGACCCGTAAATTTCTGCACGTGTTTTGCACCCCCTTCCCTATGAACGCTTTTCTCTTCGTATTTTTTTCGTCAATTTCGTCAACTTTATTGACAAGTTAACGAACTTGATGAAGCTCTTCTGAATTACTGATGGCCATGAAACATAAAATAGGGCCTAAATTGCATACAATACTTCCAGATACATTATCTAAAGGAAAGAAATAAAGTTTTTAGAAAAATATTTTTTTCGTCAATTTCGTCAACTAAATTGACGAGTTGACGAAGCTCTTCTGATTGACTGATTGCTAGGACCTAGTTTGCATTCAATACGTCCAGATACATTATCTAAAGGAAAGAAATAAAGAATTTTTAGAAAAATATTTTTTTCGTCAATTCGTCAACAAAATTGACGAGTTGACGAACTTGACGAAGCTCTTCTGAATGACTGATCGCCATGAAACATGCAATAGGGCCTAATTTGCATTTAATACGTCCAGATACATTATCTAAAAGATATAAATAAAGTTTTTAGAAAAAATGTCACAGTTCGTCACTCGTCAACCTAACTTCACGGACGTAAAAAAATGTCACAGTTCGTCACTCGGCAACCTAACTTCACGGACCTCAAAAAGGGGCATAATTGTGTCAAAATATAATGTACATTTTTTCGACTTGTCCTGCCAAGTCATTAGATGATGTCCAAAAAGTGTGTGAAGTTTCAAAGCAATCGTATCTGTGGTTTGTGAGAAAAAGCCTTGCATGCAAAACTTTAACCAAAGTTGCAACGCCGACACTGACGCCGACGCACAAGTGATTGTAATAGCTCTCCATAGTCTTCGAATAGTCGAGCTTAAATTCATCAAACTATAAATTGTGCTACTATGCATATCGCCTGTTGTTAGTGACGTATCCCATAAAGTTTAAGTGAATTCAAGCTTTAGATTGCTGAGAAATAGCCCAAACAAGAATTATCTTATGTCATACTATATAGAAATTAAAAGCGCAATTGCTCCGTACAAAATCATCGAATACACATCTCCTTTTGTTAGTGAAGCTTCCCATAAAGTTTCATTGAATTCAAGTCAGTGGTTGCTGAGGAATAGCCCGAAAAAGAATTATCCTATGTCATATAATATAGAAATTAAAAGTGCAATAACTCTATGAGTAATCACTGAACCGGAACATTGAGTTAATACGCACATCTCCCTTTGTTAGCAAAGCTTCCTATAAATGTTAAGTGAATTCAAGTAAGTGGCTGCTGAGAAATAGCCCGAATAAGAATTAGCCTATTTCATATTACATATAAATTAAAAGAGCAATAACTCTGTGAAAAATCACCGAACCGGAACATGGTGATATTATGCACATATCCTCATGTAAGTGAAGCTTCCCCTAAAGTTTCATTGCATTCAAGTAAGTAGTTGCTGATAAATCGTGCTTATTTTAGTATGCAATCATGAATGTAATCGCTTTTCATTTTTATTTGTGCATTAACTCTTCACATGGAAAAAATAATTTTTTCCAAGATTGTAGATATCCAAAACATTAATTTATAGTGATCAAAGGTATCATGAGTCAGAAGTATAATCACAATGTCTATAAGAATCAGTCGGCTATTGACATGTAAGTAAATACGGGTATTTTCCCCGCTTAAATATAAGTCATACAACCTTTTTACTTCAGATATATTCATGTTATAAGAAGAAGAATTTAATGAAATAAACAATAACTAAATTATTGGCATCCGTTTACGCTCAGCGGGGAAAATTGCTTCGTGTTTAATTTTCAAATTATTGTTACCTCCCTTTAAGCATAAGGTGAACGTTTGAGTAATTAAAGGCATATATGCATTACTGAATTGTTTAACCTTTGAAAAGCAAATCATTTGTGTGATAAGTTCCATGTATTTTTTCTGAAATAAAAGGGAATTCCGTTCTAGACGTGATCCAATTTTGACCGAAACGCTCTCTTTACTCAGAAAGTCCTATTTCATAATTTGTGGATCAAAAACAGGTATATTGACTGTAGACTAATTTGGCTGTAGATTAATTCAGCCGCCGAGGCAAATTTAAGAGTAAGTATGCTTTTAAATGAAATTGCAAGCCTCTCTTTTGACAAAAATGGATGCAGATCTACAGATTCATAAACATGTATAAAGGCATAATGCAAAAACAATGTAATATTCATATCCAACTTTCAGAATCAGCGACCGTTAAATATCGATAACAAAAATCGCGTATTGAATTATGAAGGAACATTTTAGTTTTTTCATTATAACAATTTTATTTTTCAATAATTTAAAAATGCACTTATCAAGTTTAGAAGAAAATATTCTCCTGAATTCAATATTTTTTAAAAAAAATATTTGTTATCTTAATAACATTTTTGTCCTTTTTAACTTTGAACATAGTCACACAAATGTCCCTCTTACTAGCATAGAAACTGTTAAGAAAACGGTATTTTTTGGTTAAATTGTAGTGAAGATCTTTAATAGTAAAATTAAAAGATTGTAAAAACGTTTCATTTGTTTAATAAAACCATAAACATGTATAGCATATCGAGGGCTTGGCGTGAAACGGTTGTAACTAAAAACCTATTTTGAAAAGCCTGGTTTAGGGGCGGTTTTGACAACTCAGAACGAGCAATGGCACCTAAATATCCATTGTTTACCATGAAAAATGATTTTACGAAGACTTTATTGCGAGGTGAGAAACCTTGGTAAAAAATTAGCAATTTCAGTTACAACCGTTTCACGCCAAGCCCTCGATATTGCAGAGACATGTATTTAAATTTATCTGGTAATTAATATTCATGCAATTTTCCTGTTGTGCACTTCTTAGTTCCCAATTTATGAATGAAATATTAATAAATATAATTATTTGTAATAATTTATAGTTTATGTATTAATTAATTTATTACTGCAATTGAGTTTAAAACTCCTTAAGTGTGTTGACTATCAGTGAAATTTATACCATATGCAATCAAAGTTTGTTTGTCAACTGTTCAATTTAATATGTTTAAATTCCATTTAGTGTTGTATTATTCTTATAACCAGTGTGTTGATTATTTCAGGTCATGGATCTGCGCTTTTGTATAAGACAAAATTTAAAACCTTTTATGCAACTACAATGATTTTTTTTTTTTTAAATTTTGATAAACAGCGATGTGTGCTGTGATCGGACCGCATATATGTGCGGTCTTTTCACAGTAAACATCGTTCAACCAGATCCCACAAAGTATTAATGAAGTTGCGCAGTCTATGTATATGTATGAACTAATAAGAGCAAAGTGTAGAATAGGATCATACTGTGTTTATATACGAAGGTTGATCTTTCTCTGCACTTTTCGCGAGGAACATTCAATTATTTTTCACGAGGTGAATGGGTTAAATATGGACACATTTTTTGGTCAAATGTCTTTGTTATGCTCTTTTATAAAATGCAGTCCCTTAGTTATGTTAAAATGTATTTGTAACACTTTTTAAGATTTGTAAGTATACATGTCCAGAGGTTGAGCCATCTTTGAGACATGTGGGACATGTTTTTTGTTTGTTTTCTATTATCACCTTCTCCACATTGAAGGGACCTGCAGCATATTACTTCGAAAGACTTTCGATGGAACATTTATGGAAAAGCATAAACTGAAAGAGCAAATTAAGATAATCAAAGAAGGCAAAAGTATGAAAATTCTCTCCATTTCCAAAATGTATCTTCTACAGATAAATGCATCTAGATGTGGGAATACATAATTTGTTACAATGTGTGTAACATATATCACTGCAAACAAGAGATCCAAGAGGGCCAGTATCGCTCCACGGCCATTAGGCAAAAATTAAATCTCTAAACTGCCATATAAGGCAAAAAAGCACCGCCCCCTGGCGGCCATGTTTTTCGACCAATCAACTTGGCTTGAAAGAATCTGATAGAGGGTCACCTAAGGAACATTTCTACAAAATTATTTAAAAATCGGCCCGACATTTTCGGAGAAGATTTTTTAAGTATTCACTTTAACCATATAATGCAAAATAGCCCCGCCCCCTGGCGGCCATGTTTTTCGACTAATCAACTTGGCTTGAAGGAATCTGATTAGAGGGTCACCCAAGGAACATTTCTACAACATTATTTAACAAGAGGGCCATGATGGCCCTATATCGCTCACCTGATTTAATAGAACTTCAATAGTTTTCAAAGTTTTTACTCTATACATTTAAGGAAAACAAGCAACCCTCCTGGTGGCGATGTTTTTCAATGGATCGGATTTATTTGAATAATCTTGGAAGAAGGTCACCCAAGGAACATTTGTGCCAAATAATTTTTAATTCAGGCAGGTGCTTTTGGACAAGAAGATTTTTAAAGTTTTAACAATGCACATATAAGGAAAACAAGCTCCGCCCCCTGGCGGCCATGTTTTTCAACGGATCGGAAATATTTGAACAATCTTGGTAAAGGGTGTTCCAAGGAACATTTGTGCAAAATAATTTTCAAATAAGGCCAGTACTTTTGGACAAGAAGATTTTTAAAGTTTTAACAATGCACATATAAGGAAAACAAGCTCCGCCCCCTGGTGGCCATGTTTTTCAAAGGTTCAGAAATATTTGAACAAGCTTGGTAGGGGGTGCCCCAAGGAACATTTGTGCAAAATAATTTTTAAATCAGGCCAACACTTATGAACAAGAAGATTTTTTAAGATTTGGCAATTTTACCCTTTTCTGATGCTGCAGCAACCAAAGTTCTACTTGGAATGAAATTATTTGAACAACTTTGAAAGGGGACCACCTAAGGATCATTTCTGTGAAATTATTTTGAAATCTGGCCAGCACTTTTGAACAAGAAGATTTTTTAAAGTTTTAACAATGCACATATAAGGAAAACAAGCCCAATCCCCTTGCGGCCATGTTTTTCAACGAATCGGAAATATTTGAACAATCTTGGTAGAGGGTGCCCTAAGGAACATTTGTGCAAAATAATTTTCAAATCGGGCCAGCACATTTGGACAAGAAGATTTTTTAAGATTTGGCAATTTTCCCCTTTTCTGATGCCGCAACAGCCAAAGTTCTACTTGGAATTAAATTCTTTGAACAACTTTGAAAAGGGACCACCTAAGGACCATTCTTGTGAAGTTATTTTGAAATATGTCCATTGGTTTAGTAGAAGAAGTCATTTGTAGGAAATTGTTAACAGACGGACAGACGACGATTACGACGACGACGGACGCCGGACATTCAGTGATCACAAAAGCTCACTTTTTTTTTTCACTATAGCCATATAAGGCAAAATAACCCTGCCCCCTGTCCGCCATGTTTTTCGACCAATCAACTTGGCTTGAAGGAATCTGAAGGTCACCCAAGGAACATTTCTACAAACTTATTTAAAAATCGGCCCGACACTTTCGGAGAAGAAGATTTTTTAAGTATTCACTATAGCCATATTATGCAAAATAGCTCCGCCCCCCTGGCGGCCATGTTTTTCGACCAATCAACATTTCTTGAAGGAAACTCATAAAGGGTCATCCAAGGAACATTTCTACAAAATTATTTGAAAATCGGCCAGACACTTTCGGAGAAAAAGATTTTTGAAGTTTTCACGATTTCTTTCTTTAGGTTGCCATGGAAACAAGATTTTCGAATGGATACAAAACAAAAGGGCCATGATGGCCCTGGATCGCTCACCTGAATTTTTTTTCACTTTAGCCATATAAGCCCCGCCCCCTGGCAGCCATAGTTTCTAATCAACTTGGCTTGAAGGAATCTGATAGAAGGTCACCCTAGGAACATTTCTACAAAATTATATGAAAATCGGCCTGACACTTTCGTCGGAGAATATTTTTTTCACTTTAGCCATATAAGCCCCGCCCCCTGGCGGCCATATTTTCTAATCAACTTGGCTTGAAGGAATCTGATAGAGGGTCACCCTAGGAACATTTCTACAAAATTATATGAAAATCGGCCTGACACTTTCGTCGGAGAAGATTTTTTTAAGTTTTCACTTTAGCCATATATGGCAAAATAGCCCCGCCCCCTGGTGGCCATGTTTTTTCACCAATCAACATGGCTTGATGGAATCTGATAGTGGGTCACTTAAGGAACATTTCTACAAAATTATTTGAAAATCAGCCAGACACTTTCGGGGGAGAAGATTTTTTAAGATTTCACTATAGCCATATATGTCAAATAAGCCCCGCACCCCCTGGCGGTCATGTTTTTCGACCAATCAACATGGCTTGAAGGAATCTAATAGAGGGTCATCAAAGGAACATTTCCACAAACTTATTTGAAAATCTGCCAACCAGTTTGGGAAAAGAAGAATTTTGAAGTTTTTTTCATTTCGTTGCCATGGAAACCAGAATTCTGCATGGATCCCAAAAATTTGAAGGAAATCTGGTGAGGTCATTGAGAGGATGCTTTCTGTGAAGTTTCATCCCAATTGACCTACTGGTTACTCAGGAGAAGAAGTTGACGCACGACGCATGACGTACGATGGACAAAAGGCGATCACAATAACTCACCTTGAGCACAGCTCAGGTGAGCTAAAAATTGAAGGAATTTAGTAGAGGATATTGTGAGGATGCTTCCTATGAAGTTTCAACCAAATTGGCCAAGTGGTTAGGGAGAAGAAGTTGTTTAAAGGAAAAAGTTAACGCACGCACGACGGACAATTCGCCATGACATAAGCTCGACTGGCTTTCAGCCAGTGTAGCTAAAAAGCAATACCCAAGGATAAGAAAAAGAGGAGGTTAATAGATATTCCAAACAAAAATACGGGTGCATTACCTGACGGCACAATTGCTGAACTTGAGCTGTACACTGTAACAAAGAGTGTAATACATTCATTCATTTTTAATAATCTATGTTTATGTTAACTTTAAAAGACTCAAATAAAATAGTACGCATAGACGTTCGGCACCTATATAGCTATATTTTGTCTCTGAAGACACCGTCTACCACTTGCACACGAAGCCAACTTCAGTATATTAATCATTTGTGGAAAGTTTGTGTTTAACAATTTATTATTCATTTAATTCCAAAACATTACTTTTTTAAAGTCATAAAAATATCAAACATATAAAATGTTCGGTAAATGAGTTTCATAAATGTCTGTATGTACTTTAGGAACGGTTAAGATACTGAACTAAAGAAATGAAATATAATTACCTTCGGGTGTACAAATAGGCCCCGAACGTCTTTGAGAGTGTTCGTCTTCTGAAAAACATCAATTATTTAAAGTAAACGTTATGCTTACGGTGAAAACATGCAAGACAATCTTCTGTTTGTGTGTGGAATTATGAACAATAAATATTTAATATATTATTGCTTTCTTAAACAGTCACACAGGTTGAATTGTCTTGGTAAATCAATGGAATCAATTTGCAATTTAACACTATGGAGTGCTCCGAAGAGCACGTCTGTCACCTGCACCTGCTCATTGAAAGTGTGATAAAAAAAGTGTGACGGACAAAAGAAAGTAATCCCTAAGTGCATATCATGCTACGCAGGGTGACACAAAAAGCGACAGAATGCTTCCTCATTTGGAATCGTTGTCAAAGTATTACAAAGGGAATACATGTATATAAATATATGAGGGTTTCAAACACCGCACGAATAATCCCTAACTCGTGTTTCATTTGTTCTTAAACTTTCTTTGATTTAGAAATCGACTTTGACATATTTCGTTTTTCGTAAGAAAGGTCCCGTAAAGTCTTCCGAGAATTGAAAATATAATCAAACAGGTATTGAGGTTGTCAACGATTTAATTACCTTGGAACTACTTTAAGTCAATGTTTATGTTATTGAATAATGTTAAATATTTGGAAAAGCAACCTGCTATAGCGCTTCCGTTGTTCAATTCATGTGTTGGCTATTGTATATTAAATTATGCCTGTCCAGTATGAGGTTCTACCAAATCGAAACAGCTCAATAAGTTTATTTAGCCTTTTTGTAAATCTATATTGGGTGTAAAAAAAGTACAAGTCATGCCGCTGTCTATGGAGAACTAGGGCGCAACCCTTTAAACATAAATAGACATGTCCACATTTTAAAATATTGGTTAAACCTTATTAAAACTGACTTATTATGAGTCGTTCAAGCGTTGTTCTACAGGAAGTAAACATTGGGTATATAATCTCAAGTTAATGTTAAGCGAATATTGTTTTTCATATATCTTGACAATCCAGAATCAATAGACAGTAAAAGCCTTTTTACCACTTTTCAAGCTAAGACTTATTGACATATTTCTTCAAAGGTGGCAGTCTGATTGATTAAAGAACTCTATATCAAACTCTTTATATATACACATCAAAACTGATTTTGGTTTGTTAAATATCTTTCTCAAATAATTTTATTAAATCTAAGAAAACAAATTACAACTATTCGTGTTTCTTCTTACAATATATTTATTGAAACATTACGTTATGGATGAGAGAGGAAAGAAAGGTGTGAGCGAGTATGTATTTTGTGTGAAACAGGGACATTGAAGATGAGTTCCATTTTACTTGCAAATATAATTTCTACTCTGATATCCGAGTAAAATTTATCTACAAGTACTATATCACCCGTCCAAATATGTTTAAATTCACCAAACTTCTTTCATTAACTATAAAGAAAAGATGATTTCTCTACAAACTTTTATAAATTATTTTGGAATAAAATTGGACACTTTGTTGTAAGATCTTTGAATCATGCTTTTATCTAAAATAAATTTTCAAATAATATTAAATTAGGAACAATGACATGTATACCAAAAGTCAATAAAGCGAAGCCATTTCTTAAAAATTGGAGACCTATCACTTTACTTAACATGTTATACAAAATAGCTTCAGAAACTTAAGCGAGTAGACTTAAAACTGGTTTTATTAAAGGACGTTTTATAGGAGAAAATACAAGATTACAATGAAACACTTGCGATATGTTCAAAAAGTGGATAAAACAGGTTAAATTGCTTGGAATAAACTTTGATGTCAATCTTCAAATCATGCAGGATTTAAATTTTGGTCCGAAATATCATAGTATAAAAAGACGCATTACGTATTGGAAAAGGAGAAAACTAACTCCAATTTGGAAAAATAACAGTAGTTATGACGATTTTAATTCCTATATTAACATATTTATTTATCAGTTTACCAAAAGATGAATTTATCAAACAGTTAAACGAAATACTATTAGATTATGTATGGGAAGGTAAAGCGAAAATTAAACGTTCTGTTTTTATAAAACAATATGCAGACGGAGGTTTTAAGATGATTGACATCAAAAGTTATATTTGTAGCATGAAAATAAAATGGTCAAAACAATTATCAATTCGTGAAGAAAGTAATTGCTACAAGTTAGTTTACAATATTTTTGTTGTTAAAAAAGTTTTTGATATTAAAAAATTATACTGTGAATACGTATCAAAGAGTATAAGAAATGAATTCTGGTTAGATGTATTGAAGGCATATGTAACCTTTATGGAAAAGGTACGATGTAATGATTGGAATGAAGTTTAACACATGGCTTTGTTTTATAATGAACATTTTCTTAAAAATTCGGAATCCGCTGTGGTCGAGTGGTTAGCGTCGGGGATTTCGAAACCGGGTGTCCCGGGTTCGATCCCCAGTTGCGGCACTACGGTCATGGTGGAGTGCACTTGGGCAAGGCACATTTTCTAGCCTAGTACTGGTTTGTTTACCCAGGGATCATGAATCATTAAATGTAATTGCGCGCTAAATGACCTTAGCTGTCGATGCGCCATAAAACAATATACATTCATTCATTCTTAAAAATTCAAAACATATTTTCATCGAAGATTTCTATAACCGACGCATAAGGTTTGTAAAGGATATGATGGATTTAAATGGAAATTTACTAACCTTGGTGAATATTGAAAGTATTATTGGAAAAAGTGTCAATTGGCTAATATTACATAGTCTACGAAATTCTATAAGGTCCTTTAAACAAAGAACAATATTGCAAAATCTGATTTCCCGTTATATATAGCCCATAACCCATGTATCAACTTCTATTTCTACGATATTTTAATAAAAACTGACTCGAACAAATTTGTCTATAATACATTAATATTTAATAGTGCGGTGCCAACAAGTCAGAAACAAGAGGGCCATGATGGCCCTGGATCGCTCACCTTAATTATACAATGTACTGTTATGCAAAACACATCAAGACAATTATTCTGAATGCAACCTCCAGTGTTAACGGCACTACGGTCATGGTGGAGTGCCCTTGGGCAAGGCACATTTTCTAGCCTAGTACTGGTTTGTTTACACAGGGATCATGAATAATTAAATTTAATTGCGCGCTAAATGACCTTAGCTGTCGATGCGCCATAAAACAATATACATTCATTCATTCCAGTGTTAACAGGATTTTCCTTCATTCGGCCTAGTGATCTATAAATTATTTTTCCTAATATGACCCATATTCCAACATGGACTAGATATCATCAAAACAACATTCTGACAAATTTCAAGATGCTTAAGCAAAAAATGCGGCATCCAAAGTGTTAACAAGATTTTCCTTCAGTTTGGCCTAGTGACCTAGTTTTTGACCCAGCATGACCCATATTCGAACTTGGCCTAAATATCATTCAGCTAAACATTGTGACCAAATTTCAAGTTGCTGTAGCAAAACATGCGGCTTCTACAGAGTTAACAAGATTTTCCTTCAATTTGGCCTAGTGACCTAGTTGTTAACCCGGCATGAGCCGTATTCGAACTTCACCTAGATATCATTCAGCTCAACATTCTGACTAAATTTCAAGCTGCTGAAGCAAAAAATGCAGCTTCTACAGTGTTAACGAGATTTCCGTTAAATTTGGCCTAGTGACCTAGTTTTTGACCCGGCATGACCCATATTTGAACTTGACCTAGATATATTAAAGACAAACATTCTGACAAAATTTCAAACTGATGAAGCAAAATTTGCGGCCTCTGGAGTGTTAACAAGATTTTCCTTCAATTTGACCTAGTGACCTACTTTTTGACCCGACATGACCCATGTTCGAACTTGACCTACATATCATCAAGACAAACATTCTGATAAAGTTTCAACATGCTCAAGTTGAAAATGTGACCTCCAGAGTGTTAACAAGATTTCGCTTCAATTTGACCTAGTGACCTCGTTTTTGACCACATATGGCCCAGTTTCGAACTTGTCCAAGATTTGATGGAGATGAATGTTCTGATACACTTTCATGAAGATTGGATGCAAAATGTAGCCTGTAGAGTGTTAACAAGCTGAAATGTTGACGACGCACGACGCACACCGCACGACGCACGACGGACGGCCGCCGGACAAAATGTGATCACAATAGCTCACCTTGCACTTCGTGCATAGGTGAGCTAAAAATGGATGGTGTTGTTTCCAAATGAAAACATAAACTGGAAAACAAAATATTGCAATGTTTTCATATTTACAAATGATACCTATATACAATGGTTACAGACCCAAATTACCAACTAATTCATTAATATATAAAATGAAATTAGTAAATACAAACTTATGCAATTTCTGTTTAACGCAAGAGGAAACATTAAACCATTTATGTATTGATTGCGAAAAAGTTAAACCCTTAATCCAAATCAATAAATTGAATATCAATGAAATATATCCAAATTTAGAGATATCAAATATAGATATTCTTCTAGGTTGCGATAAGAATTATTTTAAACTAGAACTATCACTGAATGTGATTAATAGCCACGAACGCTGCCCTGATCGGAAAGGTAGTGAAATATTCAGAAACCCCATTTTAAATTCCATCTTGTAGTTTTGAAGTTATTCTCCGGACAAGAAAAACGTAAGAAAGGGCAATGAAAATTATTTTACGGACAAGAAAAATTAATAAATGGCAATAACTCTGTAATTAGCTAAAAATAGAGTTATGGTTCTTGTACATTGTATGAGGTTTTATTAAATGCCATCATGTGGTTTTAAAATCATTCTCCGGACAAGAAAAAGTAACAAAGAGCAATAACTCTGCAATTAGGTAAAATAGAGTTATGGTTCTTGTACACTGCAATTCCTCTCAATGTGTTGTATTATCGTATGAAGTTTTATTAAATTCCATCTTGTAGTTTTAAAGTTTTTCTCTGGACAAGAAAAAAGTAACAAAGGGCAATAACTCGGTAATTAGCTAAAATATAGTTATGGTTCCTGTACACTGCACTTTCTCTCAATGTGCTGTATCATCGTATGAAGTTTTATGAAAAAAATGTAAGAAAATGAGTTATTCTACGGACAAGAAAAAGTAAAAAAGGGCAATAATTCTGTAATTAGCTAAATTAGAGTTATGGTTCTTGTACACTGCACTTTCTCTCATTGTGCTCTACTATTGTATGAAGTTTTATAAAATTCCATCCAGCAGTTATAAAGTTATTCTACGGACAAGAGAAAGTAACAAAGATCAATAACTCTGTAATTAGGTAAAAAAAAAGTTATGGTTCCTGTACACTGCACTTCCTCTCAATGAGTTGTATCATCGTATGAAGTTCTAGTAAATTCCGTCTGGCAGTTTTAAAATTATTTTCCGACGGGGCGGTATAATAAACATAATTCTTTCTTCTAGGTATGTTTTAAAGAACAGCTTACATCTGGCTTGGAGTATATACAAATCGACCAAAGCAACAACAAAATACATAGAAAAGTGGGAATGTGATTCAAGATCATCCTTAATCTCTATAAAAAAAGATATTTTAAGAGAAATATGCAAGTTTTTACTCACACCTATGTTGTTTTGTTTATCAGCCAGCCATCCCACCACAACCATCCCCCCCCCCCCCCCCCCCAGCGTTATTAGAATATGTTCTATATATATAAACTATGAACTAAAAATAAAAAACAATTGTCTATAACGTATAAATACACTTTTTGAATTTCATAACTGTATATATCTCTTCCTTATTTTAAGAAAACAAATCTGCAGCAGTAAACTAGCTTAAACAAGAAATATCATTAAAAAAGACAAACGCCGATCAAAATGAGAAAACACTAAGAAATGGAACATGTGCATTCAAGGCCGAGAATACGTCACATGACTGGAGATTGCACGAGGCTCCCAAGAGGTGTATAAGTTTCAATTGACGATAAATAACTGAAAACTTATCATGTTTCAAAAATAATTAATATTTTGCCCTTAAATATTATATTTCATATGATTTCACATAAATTTTTCACTGAAATTTATTTCCAAAGAAAAACAATTAAAGGTTATTATGCAGAACATTTCATTTTAAAACTTCACCTTATTTGTGCCTCTCGAAGGATCGCCAACTTAACTATGAACCAATCAAAACGTTTTATTTCCTTTATTTCTTCGACATTATTCACTAAATACAATATTTGATTGGTCTACAATCTAGATAATTTGTTTAACATCTTATTCAAAACTGACGTTAATCAGCTATCGCCGAAAAAGATCAGCCTTTCAATATACAAGACATAATGGAAAAGGAAGACAATTTGCGTTCGGAAAAAATACTTAGTGTAAACTGTATTTTAGTGTACACTGTATTTAACCCTTATCATGCTGCAAACAGCTCTTAGAATACATCTGCAAACAGTATAGACCAATAATAGAGTGTACATCTGTTCAACGTATTATGGGTGTAATGTTGTTTTGTGAAGAAAGCTCCAAAGAATAAAATGAACAATAAAAAATGAAATGATCCGCAAATCAGAGAAAAACTGTTATAAAACACAATTCAGCATGATAGGGGTTAAAATGAAAAACCCTGCTTTTAAAAACATTTGTCTTTATATATATTATTATATTCTTATGATAAATTTGCAAATGAGAGATGATGGCCACGACATCTCCATGCCTATGGACGTGGCAAATTAAGTTGGTAAAAAAAACCACAATGAATATCACTGTAAAAACGGACGTTACACTAATATAACACGTTCAAAACGAAACACGTCACATGTTCACTTTTAAACACACACTGTTTTCGGGGGAACACTAGTGTTCTAACTTGAAACGTGACGCGTTTCAAAGTAGAACAATTTTTTTTCACTTTTGAAATACATGAACACAGTAGACGTTTCAAACTGCAACGCCTGACATGTTTCAAAACTTAAGTCTGTTGTTTTAGATCACCTAAAATACTTTATAGATTAACATGTTACGTTTTTCAAGTTTATTCCACATAAACGTGTCACGTGTTTCAATGACAGTATTGCCAATTTTGGACTGATTACAAAGAATGGACAACTACTTGTTAAAAGAAACATTTATTTAACAATGATGTAAATGATTATTTGAATTATCAGACAGTCTAACATGTGTTGGAGGACTTTCATTAATACAAATTGAACAAAACAAAGAATAATTTAACAATAAAATTTAACCCGTTTCCACATATTGTAAATCAGCTGCAGACAACTTTAAAACGTTGGGCAAAACAATGGAAAATCTATATAAATAAAAGTGTTATTAATAATTAGAATTGAAATCATACTTGCAAAAGGAGAAATTGCTCGTTCTGAGCAAATTTTTTTTTGCAATAATTGTTTCAAAAGGCATCTGCTACAGATACATAACAAATGCGTCTACATGTGGGAAAGCTTTATTTAATGATTTTAATTGTGACAAGAGGGCCTACATGTATACTACTAAAAGAAGTTGAATTGCCATGGTATTTCCTTATAATAGATATACACTTATGACTTATAGAGGACCACTAAATGCAATATTCATTGCCCAAAAAGACATTGTCAGTAATTCCCTTTACAGAATAAAAGCACTGCAGTGCTGACGGCCTGGGGGCTGCTGGCATGTTTGCTTTTTTGACGCACGGGCCCTACGGCCCCTCTCCCGGTTAATCCGTCACTGTATATTTTACGTGACTTCTTTCGTGGGGTGGGGTGAGTCGGGCACGGGCCCTCGCTAAATCCGCAACTACATTTCCCACGCTTTTTCTTTGTCTACAATTAATTTCTAACCTTTTAAATGCAGTTTTGTTGAATCCATAATTAACTATTTTTCTCGCGCAGTTTCTCGTGCGTTGTTTTGGTGCTAACAGCACTCCGAAAAAAATGGTATTACTTCTATGACCAGGGGCTAACCCAAACCAAAATGAATGCTTACAGCAAGCTTGCGGCAAGCTTGCAGCAAGCCTGCGACAAGCTTCTGCAGGTTTTTTAAGATGTTTGCAAGGTTGTTGCAAGCTTGCGCAAGCATGCAAGCATTTTCAAGTCAAATTCTGCAAGCTTGTGATGGATTTGCAAGCTTGCACAAGCTTCCGCAAGCTTTGCTTGTCGCAAGCATGTGCAAGCTTTTTGTTAGTCTTGGACTTAGAAAATTTCACTTACATGCCTGGACAGAAAAGAGAGGAAGCTTTGCTTGTCGCAAGCATGTGCAAGCTTTTTGTTAGTCTTGGACTTAGAAAATTTCACTTACATGCCTGGACAGAAAAGACAGGAAATATTCTAAGTCCACAATATGAAAAAGGTTAATAAAAATCATTGCTTGATGATCTCTATTTCCCCCCCTACCATATTGGTATTCAAATTAAATTGTACAAAACAGAGAATCTAACTGCTTGAATATTTTAATTCTAAAGAAATAATCTAAATATGGGTAATGTACATAAAAATACATTAAACAATATCTACATACACATATATACAAACAATACATAATGATAAGATCTATGAATTTGACCCTCTTAATTACTACTAAATTAGTTAAATCGCTCTCTACAAGATTTGGCCTTAGTAACTAAGTGAAACACATACTTTCTCAACTGTTTCATCTGTAAAGGTTATAAATAATCATATCTAAAGATACTGCTGTATAGTCACATTTGGCACATAAACAAAACATACATATTCTGAAAGCTTAAAATTTCAACTTAAGTTAGCAATACATTGAACAACAGGAATTTCTTTGTATTTTGAATAATGACTAGTTTAAATGACACAGGTATTGTGATTTCTGAATTTTATTAATTTTGTTCCAAAAATTGATAGACTAACATTATTCATAAGGATAAATATTATCAGAAAGTGTAGCGTATTAAAATCTATTGCAACACTTCCAGAAAATATCTGTTATTTTCATATCTTCTTTAGAACTGTTTTTGAATTTTACTTGCTACAAATTAGGACAGGTGAAATATGTTAGTGGGTCACGCTTACGAACGTGTGTTTATAACGGTCACATTGACATTCAATCAGATGAGAAAAAGCTATTTTTAGAATTTGAAATCGGCGACTCCGTGAACTTGTCCGTGCGGTGATAGCATCATAACTACGAGGTATGTTTTCCCCCGATGAATATTGTATTCAGCCTTATAATCTGAGCTTTATTTTAATATATAATTTTTTGAAATCGGCCTGAAATTGACTTACAAATAGCAATTCTAGTCCGAGACACGTGCTAGGCAAAGTTCGCCATTTTGGGTACGGCCATCTTGTTTGTTTTTGTCACACAGTGACGAGTCGGTTTTAAAGTCCGATTAACTCAATAAATACCTCAAAATAATATGTGTTAAAACAATATTATATTACTATTGCAATAAATATTATCTTTCTAATGAAATTTATACTTGATCAATCTTCAAAAGATATATTTTCACGATCGTCATTCTGGGGGAAATCCGAGAGCGTAATATTTAAATCTTGATTGTAGTTTTTGGTTTATAATTCTAATAGCAGTGCCGTAGCCAGATTTAAAAAAACACCGAGGCAGAACGGTCTAGGGGGGGGGGGGGGCATGCCCCCCCCCCCCCCGGATTTTTTTTTTTGCAAGAATCAATTTCCTGCATTCTGGAGTATCTATGGTGGAATAAGAATAATAAAAATATAACATTTCAACATTTTTAGTGCTATAACTTTTGATACTGTTGAAGTTAATTCTACACGGTTTACATAAATTTAGAAGAAAATTACTGTCACAATCATATGAGGCTTTGTTACCAATACCATAAACCTACTTTCAAACGTCTCACATATCGTCACTTTAATTTTTGAATGCCAGTGCTATTCGATGGTGTCCTGTGGCGTCCCACAACTTAAGAATTTGTTTAGGGTTAACAGAATTGTTGTTCCTGTGGACGTAGGCAAGTGCCAAACCATTAAGTCGTGAGGTACCCGTTGATGTCCGACTCCAGGTCTTAAGCCGCCTCAGTGAACTGAAACTCCTTTCACAAGTGCAAGAACCAACAGGCAGACACAGAATTAATTTAAATATTCTTCGTCACATGCAGCTGCACCTTCTTCCAGCGTCATGACTTTGGTACAGTTTTTGTTTAACAAGGTCCATCGCAATACTTCCTGTTCAAAATCTCCAGGGTTCGGCAAGTCATCTAGAAATGCCTCCTTTGTTTGATCTGTTAGAGCGGGCGGGAGTCAAGATTTTGCATGTGTCCACAAAAATGGTTCCCTTAAGTGCGCCTCCTAGCTCAGCAGGGAATCGTGTCTTCATGTGTGAAATCATGTGGTCGAGGAATGGAAAGTAATAATTCAATCTGTAATGGTCTTGGACACTGGCTTTATCCAAAAATGAATTTGCACGGTGTCTCTGTCGACCAACTGTTCTTGGCTTTGACGGCACAACTTCAATAGATGCAGCAATTCTCACTGCGCGATTGTACAACTTGTCAAACATATCCTCATTTCTAATATTTTGGAGAATTTCAATGATGTTTTGTGCCTCAGTATGCGCCTTTAAAAGGTCACACGACTTTCCCTGAAGGCTGACAGACAGCGGGCGAACAAACCCCAGCGTGTACTGTGTAAGTACAGCAACTACAATGGTTTCAAATCGCTGCAAAGCGTCCATATAACTTGTTGCATCATGTGCAGATTGGCCTGAAGATTCATCAAACACTTGTTGTAGCGCATCGTATATCTTGTCATAATTTACAATTAGCGTGCTTATTGAACACGTGATAGCCAACGTGAGTCCGACAGTGTTGGCAAAGAATGTCGCTTTGACACGTCGTATAGTAGAGTTTCGTGCTCATGTTCTTCTTCTTCAGTCAAACCAGCTAACAGATCAGACACATCTTTAGTTTTTAATATATCTTTCCGCTTTGCAGAATAGCCAAAGAAAAGTATTAGTTCCTTGAATGCATTCATAAAGTTTCTTATTTCGGGTACTTTGGTGCACGATGAAACTATAACTAAGTTTAGACAGTGGCTTACACAGTGTGTGAACTATTTTGCTATGGGAAATAGATGTGTTATTCTCGCTTGAACACCAGACACGTGCCCACTCATGGTTGCAGCCCCATCAAATCCTTTGCCGCGCCATTTTTGAAGATCAAGGTTCCATTGTTCCAAATGTTCAACCATGGCAGTAGTTATAGTTTCGGCATCTGTTCGTGGTAGTGGTACGAATCCCAGAAAATCTTCCCTTACCTCAAGTCCAGATAGATAGCGGATGCAGATGCTAAGCTGCTCGACTGTACTAGAATCAGTGGTTTCATCAGCCATAATGCTAAAAAACGGTGAATTAGCAACATCGGCAACAATGCTACCGCGGATGTGATTACCTATACAATCAATAATTTCATTCTGAATAGTAGGTGATAAGTACGTTGCATTTTTAGGGCAATCTTTGAGGTGTTTAGCAAGAGATGGTTCATACTGCGATATCCAGTTGATGAAAAATGCAAAATTACTATCCTCCGACTGTTTGATCTTGTCCCAATTTCCTCTTAAAGCAAGGCCTCTCGATGACAATCGCGTTATCACATCTATAATGCTTAGCATAATCCTTCTGTTTTTAGCAGTTATATCGGCGTACGCAGTACTTATACTCTCATTGATTGACTTGCGTTCTCCTTTACAAACGGCCATGAAAGAATCATTTGCGGTTAAAGCATTCATGTGGACATTAGATGTATTATGAGATGTCAAAACACCTCTTTTGTTCCGAAGAGCATTCTTCCAGTCTCTGAACGGAACATTTATGAATTCGTCATGATAAGCGGTTTTGGGCGCAAATACAACACAGCACGCACACAAAACACCGTCAACTTGAGGGGAATATCGCAACCAACTGTATGTTTGTTCCCAAGTTGGGTTATATCGACGTTTAACCTTTCCGCCATGGGATGGATACTCTGAAAGCCTTCCCGTCGCGTTACTAAGAATATCACACTTTTGTTCATTTGTTAACTGATGCCGGTTGCGTGCTAGCGAAGAGATATCCATATCTGCATGTGCATTTCGTTCAGGTGGTAATCGCGTTTGTTCCGGGCCATAACTAGACTGCGATATATTATTTGGATCGGTGTGCGACGATTGGATATTAGCAGTAGACTTAGCTTGTTCTTCTGTAACGTCATTGTTTACTTCAGTTTCTTCTTGAGTAGAGCCTGATTTTTCCCCAGTTAATGTTTGCTCCTGATGGCATGCATTTTTAAGCGTTGGTGCAGCATTAGTGAAGAACGCGGGTAATTTTTGTCGTGTTTTATTGTCCGTTCTTAATTTCTTAGAAGACTTGTTTTTTTGTTTTTCATCTTTTTTTTTATTTGTGATTTTGTTCGTATCGGTTACTATTTTATTGCCACGCAAAAGCAAAGCTACAAAGTGATTTGGCTGAAATCCTGCACCGTCTCTATTATCCAGATTGCCATCTCTAGACCAAATAATGGAGAGTACTGTAGAATGGCTATTACGGGATTCTGGTTGGATAGTAGCATGAAATATTGGCCTTATACCATCATTTGCCTCCGGATAGACAGACGTAACTTGTGTATCTAAAACTGATGATAATGCCAAAATATGAATCATAGAGCACCATTTGCAAATGAATAGAAAGTCGAAAAGAGTTATTTTTAGAGCTATAGAAATTGTTATATGCCCAAAAAAACACCGAGGCAGCTGCCTCGGTGTGCCTCAGTGTAGGTACGGCACTGAATAGATCTGATTATCTGTTGAAAAATACCTTTCAAATATAATCTTACATTATTCTGTTCTTAATATTCAATATTTTCACCTTTAAACCCGTTTTTCGAAACCGGAAATTGAAAGCTTGCTCTGACAAGTAGCATAGTACTCGGTCATATCCATTTTCGGATAGTGCAGGATAAAATCTAATTTTTTACAGTACGACTTATTTGAGGGTTTTTTCAGTTAACCCTTCCCCACACAAAACAAATTTGCAGCAGACGACTTTGCAAATGCCAATGCAAAAATATTGAAAATCTACAAAAATGAAATGTTATTATTTAAATTTTAATAGAGTTGAAAACACTTAGCCTTGAAAACATTGTGGAAAAAGAGAAATGGCTCATTCTTTTGTCACAAAGTTTTCAAAAGTTGTCAGCAAATGGGAAAGGGGTGAAATTAGTCTTGATTAATAGCAAATTTTTAAACTTTTTTTTTACTTTTAATTCCAGATGCGGTTATGTACATTACTGTTGGCAAGCACTTGCATAATGGATCAAGCAAGAAATCCTGAGCCGGGGCAAGGAAAGAGGAACAAGACGTTTAGAAACAAAACTTGCTACAATTTGTTATTAAAAACCATTTATGAAATTAAATAATTATCTTTGTAAATTAAACATTTATTATTTGTTATTATTGTCACTATTTCACACAGGCTGAGCTAAATTTCAGGCAAGATCTCTCGAGAGTTTCAAGAATGCAAGCTTGCACAAGCTTTCCAGTTTGAAGAATGACATGTTCGCGCAAGCTTGCAAGTTCAATTAACCACAAGCTTGCAAGCCTAATAAACCGCAAGCTTGCACAAGCTTTTTTTAACAGTTGTAAGCTTGACACAAGGTTCCAATTCTGAGCTTGCGGCAAGCTTTTCCTGCAAGCTTGTTGCAAGCTTGCTACAAGCCTTAATAAAAGCTTGCAGTTTTGGTTTGGGAAAGCCCCAGGCCAAAAATAATCACCAATACGCTCAAATACAAAAATTCCATTGATTTACAAGGACTTATTTCATGATTAAATATACAGCAAGGTCCGATATAAATTTTAATAAATTGTCCGACCAAATCTACTTTAACACAAGATCTTTGTCAGAAAGTATGCCCCCCTGAGCACCATGTTGTCAGGAATATTTGGACAATTGAATAAAATATGCATAGACCGAAATGCCAGCTGATTTGTTATTAAACAATGGATGTCTACGAGTCAGTTTTAAGATTATGACCAATGTTCATTCAAAGTTTGAGGATGATAGTTGCAGTTCTTAATCACATTGAGATGATGACGGATATTTGCAGATAAACATGTATCCTTCTGGCAGCAGGGAATTACTACATTTGACGTAAATTTGAATGACAATTTAAGTTATAAAAATCTACTGGTCAACCCCAGCCTCCATGTTAAGTTTGAGGGCCATGGGTGCAGACAATGTCGAGTTATCACTCGGACAAGATTTCGCGTTCAAGGTCTTTACCTCAAAATCAATAGGGGTCATCTACTGGTCAGGCCCAACCTCCAAGTCAAGTTTGAGGGCCATGGGTGCAGGGTGCAGGCAATGTTGAGTTATCACTCGGACAAGATTTTTGCGTTCAAGGTCACTGTGACCTTGACCTTTGACCCGATGACCTAAAGATCAATAGGGGTAATTTTTTGGTAAACCCAAGCTCCAAGTCAAGTTTGAGGACCATAGGTCCAGGCATTGTTGAGTTATTACTCGGACAAGCTTCGGTCTACTGACGGACCGACATGTGCAATTTAGGGCATAATAACAATTAAACGTTTTTGTTCAGGGTGTTAATTTAATTGCTTTATGAATGAAGATTTTCAGGACAAACAGCTATGCACTATCATAAACATAAGGCGTAAATAAACATTTGACAATTTCAAACACATTTTAATGTATTTGCAGCAGTTGATTAAGTACATTTTAATATAGTTTTTAGTTTACACATATATGGCAAACATTTTCCCACTTTCAAATGATGCAGCAACAAAAGTTCAACATATAATTCAATGACTTGGACAGTTTTAAAGGAACATCCCTGTGAAATTATTTTGAAATTAGTCAATTGGTCTAAGAGAAGTTATTTTTAGGAAAATGTGAACAGAAGGGCAGTCACAATAGCTTACCCCGCAATTTGTGTTCAGGTGTGCCAAGAAGGGTAGCTAGCCGGATCCCTGACTGCTATGTTTTTCAATCTGACAGTCAATACGGCTTGAATAATATTTGTAGAAGGTCACCTGATACCACCTGGTGGCTGCATTTAATATACCCCTTTTATAGAGGGTCGTAAAAGGAACATTTCTGTCCTATCATTTTGGAATCAAAAAAGCAGATTCAGAGTAAGAATTTTAAAGTTTTGTCCTTTTACCCCTTTTTGATACCACAGGATGGCTGTGATTATTTCAGCTCAACTATCTTAAAATCCGACAGGTACTATCATTTATAATTTTGTTCTTTTTTTGATGCCATCCTGCAGCCTTCTTTTTTTTTATCAAGAAATCAATATAGTTTAGAACAAATTTTTGATTGGGCTCTAAAGGAACATTTCTATCAACTTATCTTAGAATCAGAGAAGCTAGTTCACAGGAAATTAATTTTGAATTCATGCATCCCCAACCCCTTCCCCCTTTCTGATGCCACAGCAACCAAAGTTCTAAATAGAAATTTACATCTTTAAATAATTCTGAAAGAGTACTACAAAAGGAATATTCTCATTCAATGGGTTTGATTGAAAATCTGTCCTTTCGTTTACAAACAGACAACAGTCAGAGATCAAGTTGAGTCTTAGGCTCAGGTGATTTAAAAATATGTTGCAACAAAAGCATAGACATGATAAAATACATTTTGTTATATTTCTTAATGGTGTTACTTTGGAAACAAAACACCATAATTATGCACAATATTGGAGAAACATATATTCTTCCAATTTCCTGTATCAAAATAAACAATTATTAAAACAGAGAAATATAAACTGGTGAAAAGACAGTTCCGCTAATAAGGTCAAGTCGTGCTGAAACAAGTTTGACATTGACTTGACAAAGATTTATCAATTATTATTTTTACTTTATATGTTATTCATTGATTGCTATTTTTAATAGTAATTAGTTTATATGAGCCGTCAATCCCCCCGCCCCCCCATGTGTTTCCTTGTTGCCCTGCACTTGTACTCCACATACAACTATTGCACTTACTACAAAGACATTAAGGAATCTGTATTGTCCTTTCATTGCGCGGGTGCATCAGCACCAGCGCATATATTGGTTGTGTTTAGAACTATCACTGGTGCAATGGGCTTGTGCATGCGCCGTGTTACTCATCTTGCTCACGCATGCGCCGTATTTTACAGTCAGCTCTCAGATATTTCCGTAGCAGTTTGTCACTAGACTGGTTCTCGTTCGAGTTTGCAATAGAAGATTAGTGAACCAGTCTATTTATATGCGAGTAGTTTTTTTATAATTAAAATGTAAATTAAAACCATATTTTTAATAACATGAAAATGGGAATATTTTCATAAATGCGAAGTTATTGTGCTAAATTTGCAATTTTAAGAATATATTAAGGGAAAAAAAGGACGTGCATGCGCAGACAAATGTTTACAATCATTTTGGGAGATCGAGGTCAACACGTTAGGAAAAGGTATTTTTGTTTCCGTTTTACGTATTTAACTAAACAAGAGGGCCATGATGGCCCTTGAATCGCTCACCTGATTTTTTTTTTTTTTCACTTTAGCTATATAAGCCCCGCCCCCTGGCGGCCATAGTTTCCGACGAATCAACTTGGCTTGAAGGAATCTGATAGAGGGTCACCCTAGGAACATTTCTACAAAATTATTTGAAAATCGGCCTGACACTTATGGAGGAGAAGATTTTTTAAGTTTTCACTTTAGCCATAAAAGGCAAAATAGCCCCGCCCCCTGGCGGCAATGTTTTTTGACCAATCAACATGGCTTGAAGGAATCTGATAGAGGATCACCCAAGGAACATTTCTACAAAATTATTTGAAAATCGGCCTGACACTTTTGGAGAAGAAGATTTTTTAAGTTTGCACTACAGCCATATAAGGCAAAATAGCCCCGACCCCCTGGCGGCCATGTTTTTCGACCAATCAACATGGCTTGAAGGAATCTGATAGAGGGTCACCCAAGGAACATTTCTACAAAATTATTTGAAATTCGGCCTGACACTTTCGGAGGAGAAGATTTTTTTAAGTTTTCACTATAGCCATATAAGGCAAAATAGCCCCGCCCCCCCTGGCGGCCATGTTTTTCGACCAATCAACATGGCTTGAAGGAATCTGATAGAGGGTCATCCAAGAAACATTTCTACAAAATAATTTAAAAATCTGCCAACCAGTTTGGGAGAAGAAGAATTTTGAAGTTTTTTCGGTTTCGTTGCCATGGAAACCAGAATTTTGCATGGATCCCAAAATGTTGAAGGAATTCTGGTGAGGTCATTGAGAGGATGCTTTCTGTGAGGTTTCATCCAAATTGACCCACTGGTTACTGAGGAGAAGAAGTTGACGCACGACGCGTGACGCGCGACGCACGACACACGCCGGACGCCGGACAAAAGGCGATCACAATAACTCACCTTGAGCAAAGCTCAGGTGAGCTAAAAACTATTGTTATCATATATTTATATCATATATTTAAAATCGGGTCAAACAGTATTTCTTAAGCCATAAAATGCCGATTCCCGAGCTAACATCCAATTGCTGCATCTTGCAGCAACTCTTGTATAATTTAGATTTTCTAAGCATATACTTCTATTATTATAACCATAGAATACTGAGAGTATCTTAAATAGCACCATCTAAGGAAAAATGCAACATCTATCAAAATGAAATCATGTAGAAAACATTGTGGAAAAAGGAAAACTGATATTTATATAAGCACTTTTCTTTTCTCTTGATTGTTTTTACAAGTTACCTGCTGCAGTGGCATTAAAAGTCATTTTCACTAGAGAAAGGGTTAAATGCTTCTGAGAGACACGAACATCAATTTTGAACTGTAACTAAATGGATTATTTTAGATTCATGTTCTTCAAAAACATCTCAGAAACAAACCTGAAATACCTAAGTAAGAGTTGTCATGCAAGGTTGAAAACAATTGACAAAGGGAGAAAATACAGGGTTTATTCCTCCATTATGTATGAAATATTCTAAATGAATCTGTACTGCACAATACTACAATCTATAAATCTACATTTTTTCTGACAATGACATTTGAACAAGTAAATAACTATGTCAAACAACTTATTCCATATATAAATAGTCAGATCATGTTACTTTACCCGTTTTCACATATAGATGCTTTCTTTAAAACATTGTGGTAAAATGAGAAATTGTTCATTATGACCAATGTCTCCTTTTACCACAATATTTTCAATTTTATTCACTTTTTTTTTCAAACGTTTTCAATGGTTGCTTAATAAGGGAAAGGTTAAATGATATTATCATTCATTCATCAATACAGTTGCTCTTGAATTATTTGAATGTAGTTAAGTAGGCTGATTGTGACATTTTCCTGTCTGTTGCTTGTCCATTCCATAATTTAAATCTTTAAATCACAAATTGATGCCAAAACATATCAAACACCATTTCATACAACCTACTTTCATTTAAGTTCCAAGAGATTCTTGCTCAGACCTAACACTTGTTTATTGGTAAGTTATTATTGGTGTGCTTGAGTGCCAGTCAAACATCTTAAGGATTGTGTCACTCAAAAGTTGTCATACATGTTCCTGAAAAAGATAAACAATAGTGCCAAATTAGAAATTGTTACAAAATACACCAGTGAGGGAGTCATAACTCTGCAGCGACTAAAATTATTTATCCAGTTTTAGTTGCAACCAAGGTCAGACAAGGCATATTAGGTCAATTTTGGATAATTCAAGTGCCTTTGGAGATTTGGCTTGTTATCGAACATTGCCCAAACATTAAACCCACAAAGATGTTCAATAAGCTTGGTGAAGATCAGATGAAAACTGTTTGACTAAGAGAGCCACCATAAGTTATCCAATAATACAGACTTACAGGTGAATAAGAAGGGTTGTTCTGATGCATCTGATGCAGACAACTTTTGAAAATTATTAATAGTGTGGCAAAAGGAAAAATTCATTCATGATCATTGTGAGCAATTTCTCCTTTTGCCACAATATTTTCAAAAGTCATAATGTTTTTAACTTACCGCAATTCAATAATTAAGTTTTCATTGATAGAGATTCATCATGTTTTTGCCTATATGCTTTCAAACTTGTTTGCTACATATTTGTTGTACGTGGGAAACTCAAAGGGTTCAATTGAATCATACAAGAATAAAACAGTTTGGTTAGGTATGTAATTGAAATGTCAGTGAACTTAAAAAGACTGAATTCATTATTTACAATTTATACTTTTGATGTTAATGAATTAAGTTCTCAATATAACAAATATCTGTTTTAACCCCTTTTCCACATACAACAACAAAAACAGCAGACAACTTTGAAAACTATGGAAAATCTCTATAAATGAAGGTGTAATTATTCCAAAAAGTTGTTTAAATAGTGCCAAAAGGAGAGATTGCTTGTTTTGAACATTTTGTCCTTTTGTCACAATTGTTTTTAAATCATCTGCTGCAGAGGTGTTAGAAAGGGTCTATATGAGGGAGAGGGTTAATAATATGAATTTGAGTTTAGAATGCTATCTAGAGAATTATTGCTGGTAAAAGAGATACAGAATAATAAAATTTTCTCTATGATATTTATAAAGTTGTCTTCTCATTTGTTTTAAAAACAGTTTACAACAAGGAAAGGTTCAATTTAGTAACCTTATTAATTAATTAAGAAACATGTTATATGAATGTGCAAGTACATTCAAAACATTCTTCTTATTACACACAGTCTTATCATGTCCAAGGTTTATTTAAGTTATACTGTCATTTTTGTGAAGAGAAGACAGACTGAAACTTATTTAACCCTTTCCCTCATACGACAATTCTGCAGCAGACGACTTTGAACGTATTTTGTCAAAACATAGAAAATCTCCACAATTGAATGGATAACCTATGACAAAAAGTGGAAAACATTGTGGCAAAAGGAGAAATTGCACGTTTTGTGCAATTTCTTCTTTTGTCACTTTGTTTTAAAAAAGCCGTCTGCTGCAGAGGCGTCAGAAAGCGTCTATATGAGGGAAAGGGTTAACAAAAGTTGTGTTTACTAAAAATATAAGATAATATTGCTGCAGTAAGTATCATTGTGAGACCCCTGTCCTCTTACAAAAATAAAATACTATAAGTCTGTCAGACATGACAGTAGTACCATCACACACACACACACTAACTTATAAAACAATGTGTTGTTCACAACTGCATTATATTTTCTGCAAAAGCCAGAATAAAGTGATCTTTAATTTAAATCAGTGACATATAACTACATATACATGTCTCTGAATAAGTTACAAGAAACATAAATTGTATCAAGTGACAAAATTACCTAAGACAAAATCTTAGATGTATGCTCTATAATAGAAGCAACAGTTTGCATACCTTGTGTTGATGTGAAATTACAATGCTTTAATCAGCTACAGGTCCATTCTTGTAACAAGAATGGTCGGTCTCCAGTGTTGCCGATGAATGAATGATCACAGCACAACAAGTTGATTGATATCAGGAAAGAACATTCCACGCTAGGATGAAAGGTTTTGTTGTTTGTCCTGTTAAACAAAATTATAAATCTGGGATTAATGTGCAAAGAACTATTTTGAAATTACTGCATTTTTGACTCTGCACTTATGAATATGTTTGAAAAATGCAATACAGTCGAACCTCGTTAAACCGGACGCCGTTAATCCGGACATAAAATTCAGGGAACGGATTTTTTATGCTTAATTATTTTCCGTTAATACGGAAATTCGCGTTCCGGAACCGGACAAAAAAAATCGGGAACGGACTGACCATTTACACATATAATCCGTTTCGTTAGTTCGGAAGTCCAAACAGTAATGTACATGACTGTACGCATACAGAAAACATAGACAGTATATATGTTTTTACTCAATTAGTCTGTGTCATTGTTTTCTGTAGTGTCCGTTTGTCCTAAAAGGTGTTAAAAGCTGTATACAATCAGGGACACTATATTACATATATAGTGTCCCTGATACAATGTAATAGCCTAAGGCTGTTCAATAATCTGCAAGCGTGTGTCATTGTTTACTTTGATTAGCAGCCATAAAATAGCAGCCAAATTGTCAAACAGATCTAAACTGATTTTGAGACTAAAATTTCGATATTTTGACCCAGAGACAAGTGTAGATCTGACAAAAATATTAAGTTGTTCAATATTTTTATATTTTGACGTTCATTTTTCAAAAACATACATGTTTACGTACTGGTTATCTATGTGTTGTAAATCTCATGATAAAGCTTTGCTTACGACAAACAGTGCAATCTAAAGGTAAATGGTAAATACAATATCGCTGACAGTTTGCACAACTATTTTGAATGAATTACCCTCAATTATAATCATGTATCCGCGCAATATCTGGGGAAATATTGTGTCCCATTCTTTGACTCCTATTGTTATGCTAAGACGAAAATTTGGCGTAGGCAAAATAACAAATCGTTAATCCGGAAGATTCGCAATCCGGACTTTTTTCTCTGGTAACCAAAGTGTCCGGATTAACGCGGTTCGACTGTATATATACACATAAACTTTTTAAAAATCTCTTATTTTACACTATATACTAGTATCATACAATGTTTTCAACTATATAATAGTATCAATATTTTCGATATATTACACATTGCTTCTGTAATGAATACATTTCATTGACTCAAATATTAACCCTATCTAACATACCACAAATCTGCAGCAGATGATTTTGAAAACTTCCATGGAAAATCTCTATATTATGAAAGAACAATTATTAATTTATGATTAAAACATGACTGACATTTTTGGAAACTTCTTTTTATCTATACTGTAGCAATGCATCCTTTACATTACACAGGAAAGGGTTAACCATTTACCACATACAGCTAATCTGTAGAAGCCAACTTTGAAAAATGAAAGTAAAACTATGTAAATCCTCCATAATTCAAAGTATTGAATAGTTTTGAAAACATTATTGCAACAGGAGAAATGATTCATTTTGTCCTTTATCGACAATAGTCTGCTGCAGATGAGACAAATTATTTATTTATTGGGGTTTTACATTTCAACATTATTTCAGTTATATCACGGCGACAGTTCACTTATTCATGATCCCTGGGTAAACAAACCAGTACTAGGCTAGAAAATGTGCCTTGCCCCAGGGCACTCCACCATGACCGTAGTGCCGCGACTGGGGATCGAACCCGGGACACCCGGTTTAGTTTAGAAATCCCCGACGCTAACCACTCAACCACAGCGGAGTTATTCAGTTTTTGTGTGAGTTTTAATTGGGTTGCATGAATAAATCAGAGTCAGTCTTCTGGTGACGCAAGAAATTTCTTATAGAATTTCTCCTTCAATCTCCATAGACTTAATCTCTTCATAGCATGCAACTTTCTTACTCTTGGACTCAAGCTCTAATTTCCGTGTTTCACCTTCTTCATTCTTACTTTTTAGAATGTCCATCTCTAGGAAAAAATCTTTATCTTCCGAAGTTTTCTTCCTTTTCCTTCTTACACTCCGAGCATTTATGGTGGCACTGATAGCGGCAGATGAAGCAGTTGCTGTTGCTTAAAAAAATTCTGGAATGTCAAGAATCCCAGGCACTACCAGCACTTCTGGATGTTCAATACTGAGTGTAGCCTGCAAAGAAAATAACATTGGGTCATCATGTTAAAATTATTGATTAAGACATTATTTTTTGAAAATTTGAACTCGATAATAATGATACATGTCCAGATCATATCATAGTCTGATACCATCATGCTTCATTTTAGTGTACTCTCATATTTAATACAAATGCCCAAATCACCAGTGTTATTAAAAAAAAAATTGATAAATTTTTTCTTTTGTAAAACTGCATAATCAATTATGATTTACATTACCTAATAATAATTTTGGACATTAAAGGGCATATATTATCAAAAAAATAATCTTGAAAATATACCAAAATTAAGAAAAATTGTATTCTTATTGACCCTAAACAAAGATATAAAATGTAATCATTATATTTGGAATAAGAGATTCATGGTGGATTGCCCTTGTGCAAGGCACATGTCCTATCCTAGTAATGGCAAGATTTTCTATATCTTTCACCTGATGTTTTACAAGAGAAATTATAATCATTGAATAGAACGGAAAACATTGTGACAAATGGTGAAGTTGCTCATTATGAGCAGTTTCTCCTATTGCCACCATGTTTTCAAAAGTCATCTGTCTTAAATGCTTCAAAACTACTTCTGCATGTTTCATAATGTCACAAGGCTTAGAAATATTTACAGTCAACAGTTTTGGTACAAACTTGAAAATCCACAATGTCATGATCCGGATTAATAAAGTAATTAGTTCTTCTGAGATTGCATGAATACATTTATTAAGATGAAATAGAAAATGTATGCTTGCATGGATGTACAAACTACAACAAATGAGTGTGGCAGCTAGTTTTATTGATGATAATCAGTAATAGACTGCATGAACAGAAACAGAAATATACAATTACAAATCTTTCCTACTTGAATAATCAGTCTAAATTGCATTCAAACAAGAAATGCACAGACTTCATGAAAACCGATGACTTTCTGACTTTAACGCTTAAATCTCAATAGAAAGACATTATGGATGAATTAAGAGAGGGTAAATCAAAATTAATTCATAGCTTACCGTACCTAGAGAGAAGTAGCAAATTCAGCTTAAATATTTTGCTCTCGCATTAACGTTTATCGTAAGAGGTTGTACTCTATAGATACAACTTTGACATAACAGATTCATACTCAAAAAATTAACCCAACCAGTTCATACTTAGATCTACTTATTAAACAACTCTGTAATCCTCTGTAACAAACCGGTTACTCTTATACCGGATAATACCAAATAATACGAAAATCTACTGAATAATACAATTTATTTCCCACAGTCGTCTTCTTTTAGGTGATATATATATATATATATGACTACCAATTATTAAGTATAAAAAAAATCCTTTTATTGACATATCGTGGTCTCAAAATGTCCATTTAATATATTTTGTAGTGACCTCCCTTAATACTGTATTGATTGCGTCCCTTATTAAGTTATTTATCGCAAAATATATACAGTAGGGCCTAGGCCAATAGAAGAAAAATTTGTAAACATGTTGGGAAAACGTGAAAAAAAAACATAAATTGTCTGCTGCAGAGGTGTCATTAGGAAATATTTGTTGCGCTTTGATGTAAATCCGTCACCGAGGTTAATCAGAAATTATTTAATAAAGCAAACAAGAGCGCCAAATGTCACAAAATACGCCCGTCCTGTTTTTTTGAGACCAAGTATAGTGGTAATTGGTTGTACGTCAGCCAAACTTAGAGAGCGGACACTGTTAGTACAGTTTTGGCCATTTCGAGGGACATAATTGTGTAGTGACTAAGATAACGTTGTAAGTTATCAAACGTGACCAAGATATTCTGTCCATAAACATATTGTCTAAATTTGGTGATGATCGGATAAAGGCTTTACAAGTTATTTAAACTCAGCTGACAAGACCAATTTTAGGTAATTTCTATAATTAAAGGGCAATAACTCTCTATCGACTGGAGCAATATGGCTAGTTATCGAACTTGTCCAAGATATTAAGCCAATACACATTCTGACTAAATTTGGTGATGATTGGACAAAAGCTCCCAAAGTTATTGAGCTGACAAGACCAATTTTAGGTAATTTCTATAATTAAAGAGGGATAACTCTTGATTGACTCAAGCGATATGGCTATTTATCAAAATTATCCGAGATATTATGCCAATACACATTCTGACCAAATTTAGTAATGATTGGATAAAGGCTTCTAAAGTTATTGAGTTGACAAGACCAATTTTAGGTAATTTCTATAATTAAAGAGCTACAACTCTCAATTGACTTAAGCGATATGGCTAGTTATCGAACTTGTCCGGGATATTATGCCAATACACATTCTGACCAAATTGGTGATGATTGGACAAAGGCTCCTAAAGTAATTGAGCTGACAAGACCAATTTTAGGTAATTTCTATAATTGAAGGGTGATAACTCTTGATTGACTTAAGCGATATGGCTAGTTATCAAACTTGTCCGAGATATTATGCCAATACACATTCTGACTAAATTTTGTGATGATTGGGCAAAGGCTTCTAAAGTTATTGAGCTGACAAGACCAATTTTGGGTAATTTCTATAATTAAAGGGCGATAACTCTTGATTGACTTAAGCGATATGGCTAGTTATCAAACTTGTCTGAGATATTATCCAAATACACATTCTGACTAAATTTGGTGATGATTGGACAAAGGCTTCTAAAGTTATTGAGCTGACAAGACCAATTTTTGGTAATTTCTATAATAAAAGAGCAATAACTCTTGATTGACTAAAGCGATATGGCTATTTATTGAACTTGTCCGATATATTAGCCCAATACACATTCTGACCAAATTTGGTGATCATTTGACAAAGGCTTCTGAAGTTATTGAGCTGACAAGACCAATTTTGGGTAATTTCTATAATTAAAGGGTGATAACTCTTGATTGACTAAAGCGATATGGCTAGTTATCGAACTTGTCCGAGATATTATCCCAATACACATTCTGACTAAATTTGTTGATGATTGGACAAAGGCTTCTAAAGTTAATGAGCTGACAACATACTGGACACCGCCCACCAACCCGCCCGCCCGCCCGCCCGCCCGTATGCCACAGGTAAAACTATAATACGATCCATTTTTTCAAAACGGGCATATAAAAACCACAGATCAGTCACATTTTCCAAGCATTTCATTACACTTTGCATCTGAATTAAACAAAGACGTTTTCAGACTACCGTATGACAATAACATGTTTTATATACAAAATTCATATATATTTCACCTAAATGTACAGGAATATGAATATTATTTGCGAAGTCAATGTAATTTTCTGTATTTTTCCCGAATTATCTGGTAATCAACCCGTAACAAACTGTTACAGAACAAAATGCTTATTGGAATCTGCCAGGAGGCGGCTTCCTGTAGGGATGCTTTTAATTTTCGGTCAAGGAGAATGTTTAGACCTGCCAGCGTGACCACATATCTTGATTTCTCTTTGTCCTTTCTAAGTACATTAATTTAAGGTAATGACATCCCTTTTACACTCTATATACATGTGTGAGTTTTACAAACTAAAAACAAAAGACAAAGGCCAGTATATTAATTGAATGTATGTACATTTTTATTTAAGCGAAATTTATACTGTATCTACTCTAGACAGTAAAATAGAGAACCCTTCAATTGAATTTGTAAATGTAGTCTGGTTCCTTAAAATTACATGCTATGATATATTACGCAGTAATTAGACGAAGAAGCCTCGTCCCGTATTCACTAAACCTTTCAATTTAGATATTTGTCTAAATCTAAATCTTAATATTTAGTCCACGTTTTAGATTTAATCCGTATTCACCAACGCGTTTTAAACCGATCTCAATTTGGTCTAGTGTGTAAATGTCGTAAGCGGCCACGCAGCGACTCTGGTTCCCGAATCATGTTAAGAGCTAAAATAAAAGACAGTACCATTCATCTATAGTCTATTTATAGATTTTCATTTTTATCGCAATTTCACATACATTTTTCATTTGCTTTGCTTTTAATAATCTGACTTTCATGTTCAGTACAAGTCATACTGGATTCAAAGTTAACTTTGAGTACAATTGTCATTGCAAAATGCAGACATGAACAGATTTAAATCACAGAAATATCTGTTTCAAGATCAATTTCATTATTTTTCGTTGTTGCAGTTCCACATTTCAAGAATATCACGGTAAACACGATATCGGTGTATTTTGCCTAGCCAACAACATGTTTTATCACGGATGCGATGTGAACATCCAGAATACTTAAATGAAATGAAATCTTCTGGTTCTTACAAACAAAGTGTGATCGGATTAACTGAACTGTATTTAACTTATCACTGTAAATGTAGACAGCATTTTAACTCTTTTATCAACTGGTAAATTTACAGTTTGAGAAATAAATTCAAGTACATTTTCAAGCACTGGTTTAACGTTTTCAAAAAAATTGAAACTAGTGCCTATGTTAAGCTTTTCCCTTATACGTAGCACATTAAGTAAAAATTTGAACATCTTGCTAAATGAAAGTATAATTTATGGACATAAAGTAGAAAACATTGTAGCAGAAGGATAAATTCCTCGTGATCAATTTCTCTTTTTGTCACAATGTTTTCAAAAGTCGCTGCAGCTATTGTCAGTCTTTCGGATTACGTGTACATAGAATACGCTTACTTGATTTTCTGAACGCTAATCACGACACGTCAGTTTCGTCAACTCAAGATTGTGCGTTTGTAACCCGACAGGTTTGATTTTCAATTGTTCAATTTGCCACAATAATTTAAACTCTTTTCAATTATCTTACTATCATTTATAGAGATTTTCTATGTTTTGTACTTGATGATTTTAAAGTCTGTCAGAGTAAACATCATTGAAATCATTGTGGCAAAAGGAGAAATTGCTCATAATGAGCAAAATCTGCATTTGCCACAATAATTCAACACTTTTCAATTATCATACGATCATTTATAGAGATTTTTTTTTAATTGATAATTTCTTAGTCGTCTACTGCAGATTTGTTTTATGTGGGAAACCCTTATCCATTATCATGACTTACCGATACAAACAAAAAAAAGATTTTCTGTGTGTCAGCATTATTTGATAAAACATTATCATAACAGCTAGCTAGGGGGTCGTGTGTTCAATACAAATAGTTGATTGTTTTTGGTACTAATTTAAATTTATCATAACCTCTTGTCCATTTATCTTTAGTATTATATGTCACTTTTTATGATCAGCTTAACTCTAAATTATCTCATTCACTTAAAACACAGACCCTGCCAGGTTAAATTTCCTACATAAAACTTATATCTTCAATAATCAATATCAATATTACTGACTACAGATTAAATTGTTCTAATGTTTGTGGATTTAAATGATCTTTTTTCTTATTTCTTCATGTGAAACGAAATATTGCAGCTTCTCTTTGATGCTTGTCATAGTCTGGCATGTTGAAAACCAGCAGTAGTCCTACGGTCGCTGGGCAGTAACTTTTTACTTTGGACCAGTGAGAAATTATCTTTGTGTAAGATAACATTTATATATGACATAGAGCATTCCAGCTTGGTGATCTTTCCAAGTTCCTGCAGAGACATATATATATAAATAGTTGGTGATTTTCCTAATTTCCTGCAGAGACATATAAATAGGTTCTGTGGTTTCTGTCATCGTTATTTTAACAATTTACTTACATGACTTTGTAGCATACTAGCAGTCAAATGAAATGTGATTAACTATTTTCCAATGTCTAAATAGAAAAATATCGATTTAGTCCTCGGCATGGTGTTTTTGGTATGATTAGGGTCACAAACTTGTGGATCTCAAGTATAACATAACCTAGTCCTTCAAACAAGAGGGCCAAGATGGCCCTAAATCGATCACCTGAATGATAGTAAATTAGAAGCAAATATTTAACTGCAAATATCTGTGAAAATTTAATCAGGAGTTCAAATGAAACTGCAAGGAGTGGACACTCAGTTAAAGAAATAGTTTATCAGTAAAAGCCATTTGTATCTTGAAATCTAACAAGAATTTTAATAAGAATGGAATTATAAAGTTTTGTCATTTTGCACCTTACCTGATGCAGCTTTGCTGCCATGTTTGTCAACGAAATCAATATGGCTTGAACAGTTTTTGTAGAGAGTCACTCAAAGAACATTTCTGCCAAATTATCTTGAAATCTGACAAATGGATTATGGAGATGGAGGTTTTTAAAGTTTGGGTATTTTTATCAATTTCTGATGCCGCGGCAACAAAAGTTCTACACAGAATGTAAGTCTTTGAACAATTTTGAAAGAGGACCATCAAAGGAACATTCCTGTGAAGTAACGTTGAAATAGGTCAAGTGGAATGGTAGGAGTTGTCATTTGTAGCTAAAAGTTCAATTTACCCCTTTTGTGATGACGCGAGGTTGCTATGATGTTGTAACCAATCAATATGGCTTGAAAAAATTAAGTAAGTCACTGAAGTAAGATTCCTATTAAATTTTCCTAAAATCAGACAAGGACTTAAAAAACAAGAGGACCATGATGGTCCTATATGACCATGATGGTCCTATATCGCTCACCTGATTTGTAATCAAACTTAAAAAGTTTACAGTGTTCTTTCCCCTATATGAGTCTATGAAAACAAGTGACCCCCGGGGAGGGGTCATTTTTGACCCAAGTGCTATAATTTGAACAATCTTGGTAGAGGTCCACCAGATGATGCTACATACCAAATATCTTTTAGACAAGACAAGTTTTTTCCCTATCTATGTAAAACAAGTGACCCCCGGGGAGGGGTCATTTTTTACCCCATAGCTATAATTTGAACAATGTTGGTAGAGGTCCACTAGATGATGCTACATACCAAATATCAAAGGCCAGGGCCCTTTACTTTTTGACAAGAAGATTTTAAAAGTTTTTCCCCTAAATGAGTCTATGTAAAACAAGGGACCACCGGGATTGGGTCATTTTTGACTCCATGGTTATAATTTGAACAATCTTGGTAGAGGTCCACTTGATGATGCAACATACAAAATATCAAAGGTCGGGTGGGCCCTCTTCTTTTAGACAAGAAGATTTAAAAAAAAAAATCTGTATATTAGTCTATGAAAAACAAGTGACCCCAGGAGAGTGGTCATTTTTGACCCCAGGGCTATAACTTGAACAAGCTTGGTAGAGGTCCACTAGATGATGCTACATATACCAAAAATCTTTTAGACAAGAAGACTTTTTAAGTTTTTTCCCTATATGAGTCTATGTAAAATCAAGTGACCCCTGGGGAGGGGTAAATTTTGACCCCAGGGCTATAATTTGAACACTCAAGATAGAGGTCCACTAGATGATGCTACATACCAAATATCAAAGGCCTGGTCCTTCTACTTTGAGACAATAAGATTTTTTAAGTTTTTTCTCTATATGAGTCTATGTAAAACAACCAGGAGAGGGGTCATTTTGACCCCAGGGCTATAATTTGACCAAATTTGTTAGAGGTCCACTAAATGATGCTACATACCCAATATCAAAGGCCTGAGCCCTCTACTTTTAGACAAGAAGATTGTTTAAGTTTTTCCCCTATACAAGTCTATGTTGAACAACTGAGTGACCCCCGGGATGGGATCATTTTTTACCTCAGGGCTATAATTTGAACAATCTTGGTAGAGGTCCACAGTGCTACAGATAAGCAGCGTATTTGCGTAAAAACTCAATTAAATTGTCAATTAATTGCAAATCAGTGCGTAACAAAACGCATTAAATTTTTGGGATACTCAATTCATTTTTCAAGCCCTGCGTATCATATTATTATGTCCGAAACAAAACCCAATTTAATCAATATTGACTGCGTATAAACAACTTTCTTCTAAGTCAAGAAATATTGTATACATTTCGTATAAGCCAACCGGAAAGAGTTGTACTAGTCACGTGATCAACAAAGTCACATGATCAACAAACTTGTGAAGTCAGCTACATGTATTTATAAGCAGCCAATCGTTGCACGGTTAACAAAGAGGTGTGATTTGTGTTGAATTATATCGTCGGACAAAATTGACAAATTGAAAAAGAGTGAAATAAGCGTTTTAGACTGCTAGACAGTTAATTAAGACATTGCAATGAAAGTAGAGTCCAATTAACAGCTACTAGTCATTATTAAGTCCTATTGTCATTATAAATCTAATGATTAAAGGATAAAACTTGCCAACAAATTAGATGTATATACCGGATACGTTGTACGGCGAATTTCAAAGTGAAGTAAAAGATATTTGATAGTCAAGTAAGTTGTGTCCGTCGGTTTTAATTGCAAAATAGAAAGCACAATGAAATAATTACTAGAAATAGGCTACACATGACCAGGGGGTAATACTCAATTTACATGAAAAGCTTATCTGTAGCACTGGGTCCACTAGATGATGCTACATACCAAATATCAAAGGCCTGGGCCCTCTACTCTTAGACAAGAAGATTTTTAAAGTTTTTTCCCTATATGAGTCTATGAAAAACAAGTGACCCCCGGGGTGGGGTCATTTTTGACCCCAGGGCTATAATTTGAACAATCTTGGTAAAGGTCCACTAGATGATGTTACATACCCAATATCAAAGGCATGGGCCTTCTACTTTTAAACACGAAGATTTTAAAGTTTTTCCCCTATATGAGTTGATGTAAAAAAATGTGACCCCCGGGGAGGGGTCATTTTTGACCCCAGGGCTATAATTTGAACAATCTTGGTAAAGGTCCACTAGATGATGCTACATACCCAATATCAAAGGCCTGGGCCCTCTACTTTTAGACAAGAAGATTTTTAAAGTTTTTCCCCTATATGAGTCTATGTAAAAACATAGTTTTCACTATAGCCATATAAGGCAAAATAACCCCCCCCCTGGCGGCCATGTTTCTCGACTAATCAACATGGCTTGAAGGAATCTGATAGAGGGTCATCCAAGGAACATTTCTACAAAATTATTTGAAAATCAGCCTTACACTTTCGGAGAAGAAGATTTTTTAAGTTTTCACTATAGCCATATAAGGCAAAATACCCCCCCCCCCCTGGCGGCCATGTTTTTTCAACCAATCAACATGGCTTGAAGGAATCTGATAGAGGGTCATCCAAGGAACATTTCTACAAAATTATTTGAAAATCGGCCAGACACTTTCGGAGAAGTTTTCACTATAGCCATATAAGGCAAAATAGCCCCGCCCCCCCTGGCGGCCATGTTTTTAAACCGATCAACATGGCTTGAATGAATCTGATAAGAGAGTCATCCAAGGATCATTTCTACAAAATTATTTGAAAATCTGCCAACCAGTTTGACACAAGAAGAATTTTGAAGTTTTTTTCATTTTGTTGCCATGGAAACCAGAAGGTTCTTTCTGTGAAGTTTCATCCCAATTAACCATCTGGTTACTGAGGAGAAGAAGTTGACGCATGACGCACGCCGGACAAAAGGCGATCACAATAACTCACCTTGAGCAGAGCTCAGGTGAGCTAAAAAGACTTGCCTATACAAATAAATAAAAAATTTGGCCATTTCAGTTAATTTCATTTTAGAAGATAAGAACTACTGAAGACGAAAGGAGAAAATAAATATTGTAATGGGTTTTCGTGCATTTTTCTACTTTCTGAAAGTCGGAAATGTCATTCAAGAAAGTATTACTTGTACTTATTTGTTTTAAACTTTTATCATTGTAAGAGTTTAGTATGTGTTTCGTTTATACAACTCACTGCAGAATAGTTGAATTACTGGTGTTTAAAATGAAAGCACTGCAGACAGTCTCAATATCAGAAAGCATTCCTTTTTCCACAATGCATGTGGTTTGAGAACATGATTCATGATATATGTGAATCTAATGAATCATGGCCAAGCCAATCTTTTTGATAAATTTTATGCTAGAAAGATCATGACATGTGACTAGATGATAGCATAATCAGTACTGTTAGAGCATAATAGATCGCATAAAACACCTACTGGTTTAAAAGTGTAATGAAAGAAACTGAAACAATAACATTATTTACAAAGGAGCAATATAAGCTTTTTGTAACAATTTGCTTCTTTTCTGATAATGTTTTTAAACAAGAGGCCCTTGAGGGCTTATGCTCTACTGGCATTGATCTGGCTTGTTTCAAAAGGAACCAATATGTCATCAATATTCAAATACCATCTAAGTTTGGTGAAGATCAGATAGTAAATGGAAGCTCTATTGTGTTCACAAGCTGTATTATAGCAATTTTGACAATTTCAAGGGCCATAATCCAGCCATGCATGGGGCGGATCTGGCTTGTTTTCGAAAGGAATCAAGCTCTCATAGATATCTATATAACTACTGTATAAGTCTATTGTGTTCACAAGCTGTATTAATTATAGCAATTTTGACAATTTCAAGGGCCATAATCCAGCCATGCATGGGGCGGATCTGGCTTGTTTTCGAAAGGAATCAAGCTCTCATAGATATCTAACTACTGTATAAGTTCGGTTGAGATACAATAAAAAATAAAGACTGTATCGTGTTAGGATGGGTTAGATGGGTAGATCTGGCCGTTTTTTTAGAAATGAACCAAACCCTCATGGATATCTAACTACTGTATAAGTTTGATTGAGATACAATCAAAAACAAGTAACTGTAGGATTGCAAGCAATACCATAATCCCCTACCGGTTTGCACGTTTTGACTTATTAATATTCTAAGTCCAAAAAGGGGCATAACTCATAAAAAAATTGACGAAATCCCATGAAACGCGAACTTGATCTGTGACACATGATTACAGAGGCATATACAAAATTTCAGCTCAATACCTCAAAGCATGTAGAAAAAAAATGCGGAAAACGAATATTCTAAGTCCAAAAAGGGGCATAACTCATTAAAAAATTGACGAAATCCCAGGAAATGCGAACTTGATCTGTGACACATGATTACAAAGGCATATACAAAATTTCAGCTCAATACCTCAAAGCATGTAGAAAAAAAGTGCGGAAAACTGATTTGCCGGACTGACTGACTGACGGACGGACTGACGGACGGAGTGCAAACCTAATAGTCCCCTTCGGCACGCCGGTAGGGGATTAATAAGGACTGTATCATGTTAACAAGCCCTATTATAGCAATTTTGACAATTTCAAGGGCCATAATTCAGTCATGCATGGGGCGGATCTGGCTTGTTTTCGAAAGGAATCAAGCTCTCATAGATATCTAACTACTGTATAAGTTCGGTTGAGATACAATAAAAAATAAAGACTGTATCGTGTTTAATTTTTTACAAGCTCTATTAAAGCAATTTTGACCATTTCAAGGGCCATAATCCAGTCATGCATGGGCAGATCTGGTTTTCGAAAGGAACCGAGCTCTCATGGATATCTAACTACTGTATAAGTTTGGTTGAGATACAATCAAAAGTGAAGACTGTATAGTGTTAACAAGAAATTGTTTACGGACGCACGCACGACGGACGAATCGCCACGACATAAGCCCTTCTGGCCTTTGGCCAGTAGAGCTAAAAACAAAACAAAGGGAAACAAGTGCAAGATGTGGAAAAGCCAACACAGCACCTGGGACTTCCAAGATTATGACCAGGACTTCCAAAATTCAGACCCAGGAAGTCAGGACTTCCTGTTTCAGAAAGTTAGTGCAAGCACTGAGCCCCGCCCCCCCTGGCAGCCATGATTTTCGATCAATCAACATGGCTTGAAGGAATCTGATAGAGGGTCATCCAAGGAACATTTCTACAAAATTATTTGAAAATCTGCCATCCAGTTTGGGAGAAGAAGAATTTTGAAGTTTTTTTTCATTTCATTGCCATGGAAACCAGAATTCTGCATGGATCTCAAAAGTTTAAAGGAAATCTGGTGAGGTCATTGAGAGGATGCTTTCTGTGAAGTTTCATCCCAATTGACCCACTGGTTACTGAGGAGAAGAAGTTGACGCACGACGGACAAAAGGCGATCACAATAACTCACCTTGAGCAAAGCTCAGGTGAGTTAACAAGTGACCCCCGGGGAGGGGTCATTTTTGAACCCAGGGCTATAATTTGAACAATCTTGGTAGAGGTTCACTAGATGATGCTACATACCAAATATCAAAGGCATGGGCCTTCTACTTTCAGACAAGAAGATTTTTTAAGTTTTGGTTAATTTCCCCTTTATTGTTACCGTGGCAGCCAAAGTTCTGCATGGAATAGAATTCTTTGAACAAGTTTGAAAGAGATCCAGCCAAGGAACATTCCTGTAAAATTATTTTGAATTTGGTTAATTGGTTTAGGAGGAGAAGTGGTTTGTAGAAAATTGTGAACGGACGGACGACAGCGGACGGTGAGCGATCACAAAAGCTCACCTTGCACTTTGTGCATAGGTGAGCTAAAAATGGAATTTCCAAATTTTGCCCCTTTTCTGATGCCTCCTGACTGCCATGTTTTCAACCAAACAGTATGCCAGCAGCCTTGAACAATCTTTGTAGAGGGTCACCCAAGAAACATTTCTACTAAACTATATTGGAATCTGACATGCAGATTCAGAGGAGAAGATTTTTAAAGTTTGGACATTTTTCCCCGTTTCTGATGCCGCAGCAACCAAAGTTCTCAATGGAATTTAAATCTTAGAACAATTTTGAAAGAGGGCCACCAAAGGAACATTCCTGTGAAGTTTGGATGAAATTGGTTCTGTGGTTTAGGAGGAAATGATGTTTAAAGCTAAAAGTTAACAAGACGATTCTGCCCCTTTTCTGATGCCTTCTGACTGCCATGCTTTTCAACCAAACAGTATGCCTTGAACAATCTTTGAAGAGGTTCACCGAGGAACATTTCTACTAGTGTTGGGCCGATGATCGAGTATGCATCACATTGGCGATAATCGATTGCATTTTACCACAATCGATTATCAATCGGTTCACTTTTTTTGCTTCATTTATGCTTGAAGCCTTGATTAATATTCGCTTCCACAAAGAGATTACTCTAGCAGTCATGTTTGAAAACTCATATTTGGTGGGCTAGCATGTAAATACAACAACTTGAGATCGATACAAAGTGTTTTTTGGCAATAAAATGATACAACCTAGTAAAGACAAGACATTAAACTGGTAATTTTTTTATCAAACATAAATAATAAGAAGCATTGCAAACATTGAGGCTTGTTAAATACAATACTGTATGAACCGATTATATAATCAATGTCTAATCGAATGAGGCAAAGCGATTGTAACCGAGAATCGATTGTAAAAATGGAACCGATGGCCCAACACTAATTTCTACTAAACTATATTGGAATCTGACATGCAGATTCAGAGGAGAAGATTTTTAAAGTACAGACATTTTGCCCCCTTTCTGATGCCGCAGCAACCAAAGTTCTCAATTGAATTGAAATCTTTGAACAATTTTGAAACAGGGCCACCAAAGAAACATTCCTGTGAAGTTTGGTTGAAATTGGTCCTGTGGTTCAGGAGGATATGATGTTAAAGCTAAAAGTTAACGACGGACAACGGACAATAAGTGATCAGAACAGCCACAGGAATCGGAAATTTCATCAATAATAAGGTATATAGGGTAATCTAAAAACACTGTTTTTTTATACATTGTCGGCTATTTTTAGATTACCCTATATACCTTTAATATTATTGATGAAATTTCCGATTCCTGTGGAATAGCTCACTTTGAGCCTTTGGCTCTAGGTGATCTAAAAAAAAAACATTGTGTTTCATTGTTATTATCCTGCATTTGGTTGACCAATAATAACAGATGATAAAACGAGAAACCGAAAGTCTAAATTATTTGGACTAAACATATTAAACCGAACATTTTGGATTTTCGGAACAGTAACTTTTTAAGTTAATTTCAATGACTGACAAAAGGTTCGACATTACTGATTAAGTTCTTCAAAACAATGTAAGAAAGTAATGAAAATATAGCTGGAAGGCCAACTCCTGTTTTATTTAAACCAAGTGGAGGCTGATTTTAGGTGATCAATAAAAGAGAAGGAACGACAGAAAAGGTAACTTACGCATTTACAGCATCTCTTGCCTCCAAGCCTCTTGCTTTAATTACAATCACTTCTCTCAAACTGCCGAAAATGTCATCGTTATTCTTCAACAAAGAAGATGTTACATCCTGTTGCACAGAGTAGCTGGTCTATCTCGCACGTTTAACGATAGTTTTGTTTTTCAATCTTGTATTCAACTTTCTTCCAATGTTTTTCTTTGGAAATGCCCGCGGCGACTTTGTCAATTGTTGATTTTTGTTGACATCGTCACGGTTCGTCAGTGAACTACTCCAACGCGCAATGCATAGTGGGATACCGTGAAAAACAGTAATCTCCCGTCGGGCAACGAGATTATTCCACCGATATTATTTTTGGTCTTTTTGTTATCTTTTAAGCAAAATCAGGCAAACAATCATTTAATATAACTAATTAAATATGACAGGCATACAACTATTGAAATAGTGTGGATTAAATGCATTGTATAAATTTTATAAAATCAATTATCGATTTAGGGTTTAGAGATTAATAACCACACAAGGGCGGCGGGACTTATGAACATTGTGGCAAATGTGAAATTGCACATGATGAGCAATTTCACCATATGCCACAATATCTTCAACTCTATTTAATAATTAAACTGTCTTTAATGCAGATTTTTCTCATTTGTTAAAAGAAGTGTTCAAAGTCGTCTGCTACAGATTTGTTGTACGTGGGAAAGGGTTAATAAAATATATTCTCTTCTATTCTATTCATATGAAAATGAATCAGTGTATATCTAGGTCTGATCTGGGCAGCTGCTCACTACTATTTGTTTTAGAACTGGCCTTCCATAACCGAACTTCCCCAGTCCTTTTAAAAACACTATTGTACCGTAGGCATTCCAAAAAGCCAACAACATACACATGTAGATCTACATTACTTTTCGTCGCTATAATATAACATAATATGTTCACTTAATTATATACTATGGAAGCATCCTAGTGCCACAGTCTATAATATTTTTGAGAGATATTATCTCCTAATTAGGAGATATTAATAGCTATTCTCTGTAAGCATTTAAACTTTTTCGGCACGCATAGTCACGGATATTGCTTAAACTTATTCCACATGTTGCCATCAGTGAACTATTCAAAAAAATAGTGTTAGAAATTCCAAATATTGCCCTGTTGCCATGGAAACAGTGTGCAAAGTTGAGTTTTTGATGAAAAACGCAATATTTACCACTTATTTTAAAAAAAATGCAGCCATCTCCAATTAAGTGAATCACATAAATAGATAGATGAACATTTGCTTAATCAAACGCAAGAAAAAAGCTACGGGGAACATATGATCGTTTTTGCATAAATAAGATTTTAAAATACTTCATCACCAAAAAATACAAATTACCTCCCTTAGTTATTTAGAAAAATAAAAAAAACATGAATTACCTCCCTTGGAATTTTAGAATTTTGTTTTATTGGGATTTTGAGCCGTTTTAACATTATTTCAGTAATATCACAGCATCAATTCACTTGTTTGTGATCCCTGGGCAAACAAACCAGTACTATGCAAGGAAATGTACCTTACCCAAGGGTACTCCACCATAATTGGTGCGGAGCACTTTTGGATCGAACCTGTGACTCTAGGTTCATATTCACTGACGCTGAACGTTCGAACCTACATGAACAGATAATTATCAGATGTATAACCAAGGACTTTCCTAATACCATTTGTCAAATTATGGTCAAAGTCATCTGCTGCATAATTGTCGTATGAGGGAAAGGGTTAAACCCTTCAATTTTTTTGCATACTTTTGCTGTACCTGTACCTGTTTTTATTGGCTAAAAACGAATGCTTTTTTTCCAATAGTATTTCATAAATAAGTTGTCTATCGGGGTTTATAATAGACACTTTTTGAAAGTGTATTCGTGTTTTTTTTTTTAAATATATTATACATTAATACAAATAATGATGAACATTACTTTCACGTATAAAATGCGTCACCCAACTTGACATGTAAAATAATATACTTCTTTATTTGAATCATAACAACTAACTATGTTTGAAGATTACAATTTTCCATGTTTTATATCACTAACTAATCCTTCTATTTTGATTTTTAGCTCGTCTGATTTTTTTTTATCACTAACTAATCCTTCTATTTTGATTTTTAGCTCGTCTGATTTTTTGTGGGAAAAAAGACGAGATATTGTCGTCACTTGATCGTCGTAGTCGTCGTCGGCGGCGTTGGTTAAGTTTTGCGTTTAGGTCTAGGTCACTTACATGAAAACTATCAAACCTAACACTTTGAAACTTGGAAAACTTGTTCATCTAATACTCTTCTTCACATTGTATGCTGTAGTAGCCTTTTTTGGGGTAAAAAACATCATTTTTGATGTATTTTTGTCGATTTTGAGAATTGGACATTGTTGGTTAAGTTTTACGTTTAGGTCACTTACATGGAAACTATCAAACCTAATTCTTTGAAACTTGTTCGTCTAATACCTTTCTTCACATTGTATGCTAAAGATGCTGAGTGTTGTCTGTTTTTTTTAGGTAAAAAACATAAATTTTGATGAATTTTGGTTGATTTTGAGAATTGGCGGTGTTGGTTAATATTTGCGTTTAAGTCACATACATGGAAACTATCAAACCTTGATGCTGAGGCCTGGTTTTTTTTGGTAAAAAATATCAATTTTGATGTATCTTGGTTGATTTTGAGAATTGGACATAGTTGGTTAAATTTTGCATTTAGGTCACTTACATGGAAACTATCAAACCTATTACTTTAAAATTAGGAAAACTTGTGCATCTAATAACCTTCTTCACATTAAATGATAAAGAGGCTGAGCGGGCCTGTTTTGTAGGGTAACACACATACATTTTGATGTATTTTGGTTATTTATGAGAATTCAACATAGTTTCTTCACTTTTTCTTACATTGAATTCAAATTTTCCCCAAGTAATAAAAACATGATGTATTTCAAACGTATTATGAATATCTTCAATCAGATTGTGTTTTTGGGGTCAAGGTCACTGTTACAAAAAATAGAGGCACTGTACCCCATAGCTTTTTTTCATTTCTTGTGAGAAGAGATGTTGATCTTCATGCATTCATTGTTAATTTGTATTCATATGGCCGCATTAAATATTTATAACCATTCAAAAAACGGCAAAAAAGTGTAAAAAACACCATTTGCAAAGAAGGGTTTGGGACCACATTTAACAATTTGATAATCAATTGTTTTCTACTTAATTTCCTTCATCAAATGATGACTTTTGGTAGAAAATATGATCCATTTTTTTTAACCCACATGCTGGCAATATTTAAATAAACATTAAACAATTTTTTTTTTTTTTTAAATTTTAAAATGATACATTTTGTATCCATGGTAACTAATTTTAGAGGCACTGTTCCCCATAGCTTTTTTTCATTTCTTGCGAGAAGAGATGTTGACCTTCATGCATCCATTGTTCATTTGTATTCATATGACCGCATTAAATTTTTATAACCATTCAAAAAATGGCAAAAAAGTGTTCTTTTTCCCCGTAAAAAACACCATTTCAAAGAAGGATTTGGGACCACATTTAACAATTTGATAATCAATTGTTTTCTAATTAATTTCCTTCATGAAATGATGACTTTTGGTAGAAAATATGATCCATTTTGTTTAACCCACATGCTGGCAATATTTAAATAAACATTAAACAATTTTTTTTTTTTTTTTTTTTAAATTTTAAAATGATACATTTTGTATCCATGGTAACTAATTTTAGAGGCACTGTTCCCCATAGCTTTTTTTCATTTCTTGTGAGAAGAGATGTTGACCTTCATGCATCCATTGTTCATTTGTATTCATATGAACGCATTAAATTTTTATAACCATTCAAAAAATGGCAAAAAAGTGTTCTTTTTCCCCGTAAAAAACACCATTTCAAAGAAGGATTTGGGACCACATTTAACAATTTGATAATCAATTGTTTTCTAATTAATTTCTTTCATCAAATGATGACTTTTGGTAGAAAATATGATCCATTTTTTTAACCCACATGCTGGCAATATTTAAATAAACATTGAACAATTTCTTTTTTTTTTTTTTTAAATTTTAAAATGATACATTTTGTATCCATGGTAACTAATTTTAGAGGCACTGTTCCCCATAGCTTTTTTTCATTTCTTGTGAGAAGAGATGTTGACCTTCATGCATCCATTGTTCATTTGTATTCATATGAACGCATTAAATTTTTATAACCATTCAAAAAATGGCAAAAAAGTGTTCTTTTTCCCCGTAAAAAACACCATTTCTAAGAAGGGTTTGGGACCACATTTAACAATTTGTTAATTAATTGTTTTCTACTTAATTTCCTTCATCAAATGATGACTTTTGGTAAAAAATATGAACTTTTGCACATATATCTTCATTTATGCTAAAAACTGATTGGAAAATTTAGTGGATTTCCCATTGAAATCAGTCCTATAAAAAACGAGAGCCGGTTGCTATGGCAACCAAAGTCTATAGCAAAGTTTTTTTTGCCATTTTCCATTTCTTTCATCAAGTTGAGAAAATGTGTGAAGTTTGAACAAAATCCGTGACCATGCGTGCCACACTCCCTATATGGGAGTGCAAATGCTTACAGAGAATGGCTATTAAGTCCTAATTAGGATATATTAAGTCCTAATTAGGAGATAATATCTCATATTAAGGAGATACTAAATCCTAATTAGGAGATACTATCTCCTAATTAGGAGATATTAAGTCCTAATAAGGAGATACTAAGTCATAATTAGGAGATACTAAGTCATAATTAGGAGATAGTATTTATGACTTAGTATCACCTAATTAGGTGATAGTATCTCCTAATTAGGAGTTAGTATCTCCTAATTATTGTGACATATGCGTCATTCGTCTTCCACCAATGGGCTAAGTCTATGTGGAAAAGCAGCCACTTGCTTGGGAAGATTGCTGTGTGGAGTACTGGTGTGAGCAAACCAGGAAACACATGAGTAGGTGAACTGGCCGCTGTGATATTTCTGAGAAATTGTTAAAAACGGCGTTAAACCCCAATCAATCAATCAATCTCCTCATTATGACATAGTACCTCCTAATTATGACTTCATATCTCCTAGCCGAGCCCCGGTAGCTCAGTCGGTAGCGACGCGGGCTGTCAATCGAGGGGTTGTGAGTTCGAATCCCGACTCGGCCAACTTTCTTTCCGACGTTTGACAAAAGTCACTGCGACATGCGTCATTCGTCTTCCACCAATGGGCTAAGTCTATGTAGAAAAGCAGCCAGTTGCTTGAGAAGATTGCTGTGTAGAGTACTGGTGTGAGAAAACCAGGAAACACATAAGTAGGTTAACTGGTCGCCGTGATATGGCTGAGAAATTGTTAAAAATGGCGTTAAACCCCAATCAAACAGTCATATGTCCTAATTAGGAAATAATATAAATTTGCACTCACCCATAATCAAATAAAAATCCGTAAAAAAAAAGGAACAATAATATATAAGAATTTATAACTTTATTATTATTATTTGCGTTTGATATGCGCTAATCTATATATAGATACGGCCGGTTTAGCGGTCCAGTGTGGCGGTGTCCGCTCTCCCCAGTGGGTGGGGTAAACTGTCACAGCAGAAACATGAATGACACGATGGGGAGATCGCTAACTACACCCAAGACATACAAAGAGGTTAAAGGTTTATCGTTTATTAATCTTGTGAAGCTTTGCAAAAACTCAAATATTAAAACTTATCATGTTGGTCGAGATGCTCTTGATGTATTATTGTGTGAAGCGTTGGATATTTCTACAACTGGGTCTCACAGTCATAATGATGGCCGCCAGACAAGACCAAGGCTCGAAGATCACTGTCTGGATGCCAGAGAACTGAATGAGTTGACTGAAATTACCCCGGCAGCAGTACAAGCAATGGATGGATGGACAAAAAATATTAAGGAAATACCAGACATCGATATTGGTTGTGTTAAAAAATATTTACTAAAAAAAAACAATCCTGATTTTACAAAAGGTAGTCTTAAGACATACAAACTAACTAGAGCCTATCAACATCTTCAAGCAAAGAACATACATAGAGCATTATGTTTAATCGGTTGTCTTCTAGTGAAACATTTTGTCTGGTTAAAGCCCAGTGTATTCCATCACAGAGCACTTAGAAAGTCGACGTTTAAAGTGGCTGCATGTCATATTAGACAAAACAATTGGAGAACCATATGGTGCATTTTGTAGTTGTACTGTTGGGTAAGTTATTTGATTTAAAGTTGATCGATTTATAATGAAATATTTCAATTCAAATTATTGAAAATGAATTGGGTGATTTTCAATTTTATTTTATTTTTTGATGAGTAGTTACTCCTTTTGCAACAACTTTTTTTAAATGTATTCATGCTATTTACTATATATAATTACTATAATTTGACATACAGAGGTAATTCATATTTTGACATAGATGATATCAACGTTTTCTGCTGTTGATTTGTTGTAAATCTTGTATACATGTGGGAACAGTACGAATTCAAATAAGTGTGCATGTCAGCTCAATAACTTTAGAAGCCTTTGTCCAATCATCACCAAATTTGGTCAGAATGTGTATTGGCATAATATCTCGGACAAGTTCGATAACTAGCCATATCGCTTTAGTCAATCGAGAGTTATCGCCCTTTAATTATAGAAATGACCTAAAATTGGTCTTGTCTGTTGAAGTTGTCAGCTAAATAACTTGTGAAGCCTTTATCCGATCATCACCAAATTTAGACAATATGTTGATGGGCAGAATATCTTGGTCAGGTTCAATAACTTTCCATTTTATCTTAGTCACTACACACTTATGTCCCTAGAAATGGCAAAAACTGTACTAACACTAACAGTGTCCGCTCTCTAAATTTGTCTGACGTACAACCAATTATCACTATAGTTGGTCTCAAAAAAACGGGACAGGCGTATTTTGTGACATTTGGCGCTCTTGTTTAAATTACAATTAAACTATCACAAGCTCTGATTTATTAGGAATTCCTTTTTTTGGTAAAGAACATGAGGCATTTTATATGATTTACCAAATGTGACTTTCTTTGAGGACAATCTTGATCATAATTAAATGTGTTTAGCTACATTTTGAGACCTTATAGTTTTAACTGGTAAAACACCTGGTCTAGCCAGGAGTTCTGAGTTCAAATCTCAGTGGGGAAAAAATGTAACTGTAGCTAAATACATACAATTTAATCAATATCAGCACAGCTTTTGTGATAATCCTCAATCCATCATGCAATATCCTCCAGCAACAATTTATTTAAACAACAGCTGCTTTTAAACTACTTGACCAATTTAATCTGAACTGCAAAAAAATATTGATTTGGTGTCCTCTTTCAAAATGTTCAAAGGAATAAATTCTGTGTTGAATTCTGGAAACTACCCCATCAGAAGAGTGTATGTCAAAATCCCCTCAGTCAAAATCCCCTCACTCTGAAAATGACATAGTAGTCAAAATCCCCTCGACCAAAATGATAGGGTAGTCAAAATCCCCTCGACCAAAATGATAGAGTAGTCAAAATCCCCTCGATGGGTATTCATAATCCGCTCAATCTAAGATCATATATTTTAATTACCATTTTATTACAGTTGATGAAAATGTTTGTGTCAAAACACATACGTTCCATTTTTGTCATAGTTGTCAAAACCAATATGATTGAAAACAAATGGGTAGTCAAAACTCGTTGAAAATGCATAGTATTCAAAACCCATATGATTGAAAATGCAGGGTATCCAAACCCATATGACTGAACATGTAGAGTAGACAAAACCCTTCTTTGAAAATGCAGAGTAGACAAAACCGTACTGATTAAAAATGAAGAGTAAACAAAACGCCAATGATTGGTGATAATTCAGTCACATGTTATAAATGAATTAAGGTGATAACTGCTTTAATCCTGTTTGTCACAACCATTGATTGTGTTAATCATTATTAATATGATGTTAATATGAACAGAACAGAACATACTAAATAACTTAAGAAGCCTTTGTCTTTTTGTCTTTTTAGTGCAATCTTATTTTAGCCTTAGACACCTTGGATGTCTCCTAATGTCATACATTATGATTAATCCCATCGAGGGGATTTTGACTACCCTAACATTTTGGTCCAGGGGATTTTGACTACCCTAACATTTTGGTCGAGGGGATTTTGACTACCCTATCATTTTCAGGGTGAGGGGATTTTGAGTGTCTCCCCATCAGAAAAGAAGTAAAGTGACACAATGTTTATGTATTCTGGTATTTCAGTATAATTTGGCAGGAAAATTCCTTATGTAACTCTAAAAATATTCAAATCATATTGATTGGTTGAAAAATATTATCCACATGTGGCATGAGAAAAGAAGGAAGTTGCTGGTATAGTTTCAAAGTTATAACATTGATGCATTAATTTTCCTTATGTGACCATCCATGGTAATACACTTATTCAAGTCATATTTATTAAATAGAAAACAATGTTGTCAGGCATTATCAGAGTGTGGGGTCTTGTTTCAAGAAAAAAACATTATGTTGTCCTTTCCAGGGTAGTTTAAGATCAATGCTGCCAAAAAGTATCAGAAAGGGAGTAAAATAACAAGTTTCCTCTTAAACTGCATGTCTTATGTCAAGATAGTTTGGCCAAAAATGTTCTTTAATTAACCCTCTACATAAATTGTTCAAGGGATATTGATTAGTTCAAAGCAATGCTGAAATGTGGCATCAGAAAATGGTAAAATGACGAATCTAAACGTTTTTCCTCTGCAACTGCTTGTCTGATTTCAAGTTCAGTTGGCAGAAATGGTTTTTGTTTCTTCAAAATGTTGATGCATTTATCCAAAGACATATAAACATATTGTATATGTTAATGTTAATTAATGCATTTATTATGGCTATCAGGATATTCCCTCAAACTTCATGGTCATAACACGTTCTATACTCTTGGGAAAATGTTCAATATTCACTGGTAAAAGTAGTCTGACATTCGGGAAGTAAGTGGACTCAGCTTGAACTTGAACTCTCTACCCCTGGGTGACAACTCTATCCATTATCAAATGAGCAAATAGTAAATGTGTTAGTGCACAACAGCTTAGTAGGTGATTAAATCTGTTGAGACTGAATGCACTTCCCGAAACTTTCTGAGACTTTGCCTTAATTCATATTATAATTATGTAGTTATCATATGTCAATTAAAATTTTGTCCGAATAAAGCCAGTTGTCTAACAAATATTTGACATAGATCATAGATGTTTTCTCATAACTATTCATTTTACAGGAGAGGACAAGCTTGTTCGCATGTTGGAGCCCTTTTGTTCATACTTACTGAACTAGTAGCCAGTGGAGTGGAAGACTTGCCTGAAGATGTCTCATGTACAGATGTGTTGTGCCAGTGGTCAGACTCAGAGACAAAAAATGCCTGTGTAACCCCAACAATTGTGGAAAATTTAGACATCCGAGCAGGTAAAGTAAAAGTTAAAAATAAAATAAAGCCTTCCTAAAATATGTTTCAGTGATATATCCAGATTTGTCATTAATTCTGTCTCTATACAACAAATCTTCATCAGAAAACATCTTGGCAAAAATATGAAAAATCTCTATTTATCAAACCTTTCCCACATACAACAAATCTGCAGCAAACGACTTTGGAAACATACCTGAACAAATTTGGAAACTCCCTTTAAATTATAAATGAGAGATCAATCATTGAATAGAGTTGAAATATGGTGATAAAAAGATAATTTGCTCGTTTTGAGCAATTAGTTCTTTTCTCGACATATTTCTGAAGAGTCGTCTGCTGCAGAGGCGTCAAAATGTGTGTGTAGTAGAAGCATCAAAATGAGTCTGTGTGACAGAAAGGGTAAATATAATGAGATTTTTGATTGATTGTTTTTGAAAGAAAAATAATATGGCTGTTTCATGCTCCTGAAAACATGAATACGGGGGGGGGGGGGGATAATTCTTAAACAGTTACTCATTTTTTTATTTTCCAAATTGCTTGATCTTCTCACACAAGTTTAACCAAAAATTCCTAAAATTCGATATATTTTAATTTCCAAAATTTATGATCTGTTCTCATAGCCCAAAATTCTATATTATCCTATAGTAATTGAAATCAGATCACATATTGAAAAGAGTTTCTTTGTGAGACAACATAATTTATGTGCATAATAAACACTAACAGGTATCAGATGCAGGGCCAGGCCTGTGCAGGGCACAATAGTGTGTTATCAAGACTTATTATCCCCTCGGTTACGAAGTAAGCGAGAAAGGGATATAGTAACGGGACCGTCCGTATGTATGTGCGTCCGTCCGTCCGTCCGTCCGTCCGTCCTTCCGTCCGTAACAAACCTTGTCATCACTCTACACTAACCATTTCTTGACAGATCTTAACCAAACTTGGTATAAAGTAAGTATATGGTAACATCTTGAAGCCTATTGATTTTCAAGGTCATAGGTCAAAGGTCAAGCCCAAAATTGGACTTGCACTATTTTCAGCTGTGGCAACCTTGTCACCACTCTACACTGACCATTACTTGACGGATTTTAACAAAACTTGGTATAAAGTTACTTTATGATAATATCTTGAAGCCTATGGATTTTCAAGGTCATAGGTCAAAGGTCAAGCTCAAAATTGGACTTACAATATTTTCAGCTGTGACAGCCTTGTCACCACTCTACACTGACCATTCCTTGACCGATCTTTATAAAACTTATTATACAGTTAGTTTATGATAATATTTGAAGCCTATTGATTTTCAAGGTCATAGGTCAAAGGTCAAGCCCAAAATTGCACTTACACTATTTTCAGCTGTGGCAACCTTGTCACCACTCTACACTGACCATTACTTGACAGATTTTAACCAAACTTGGTATACAGTTACTTTATGATAATATCTTGAAGCCTATTGGTATAAAGTTACTTTATGATAATATCTTGAAGCCTATTGATTTTCAAGGTCATAGGTCAAAGGTCAAGCTCAAAATTGGACTTACAATATTTTCAGCTGTGACAGCCTTGTCACCACTCTACACTGACCATTCCTTGACCGATCTTTATAAAACTTATTATACAGTTAGTTTATGATAATATTTGAAGCCTATTGATTTTCAAGGTCATAGGTCAAAGGTCAAGCCCAAAATTGCACTTACACTATTTTCAGCTGTGGCAACCTTGTCACCACTCTACACTGACCATTACTTGACAGATTTTAACCAAACTTGGTATACAGTTACTTTATGATAATATCTTGAAGCCTATTCATTTTCAAAGTCATAGGTCAAAGGTCAAACTCAAAATTGGACTTACAATATTTTCAGCTGTGGCAGCCTTGTCACAACTCAACACTGACCATTCATTGACCGATCTTAATAAAACTTATTATACAGTTAGTTTATGATATGTCTTGAAGCCTATTGGTTTTCAAGGTCATAGGTCAAAGGTCATGCCCAAAATTGAACTTGATTGAACTTACAATATATCTCAGCTGTGGCAACCTTGTCACCACTCTACACTGACCATTCCTTGACAGATCTTATCCAAACTTGGCATACAGTTAGTTTGTGACAATATTTTGAAGCCTATTGATTCAAGGTCATAGGTCAAAGATCGAAGTCAAAAATTGGACTTAAATATTTAGATCACAAGAGAACTCAATGTGATGATTGAAAGCCGAGGGGATGCATCCGCTTTGCGGTGCCCTTGTTTCATTTATAACATACAATATTTTCATGAAATTAATCAAAAATGCCACATGTTTTACAAAAACCAATCATATTATTGAATAATTCCTTTTCCCACACTTATACAAATGTTGATGCATAGATCTTTTGCAGACAAATTTGGAATATATTTTAGAATTGTGGCAAAAGGATTAATTGCAGATAGAAATGAGTTGTTTGCCGAGAATTTGTTAAATCTTGGATATGAAATTATGATTATCTTTACCTTTTTTTACAGAAACATATTTATGCATCTGCAGCAGACAAATTTCAAAAACTCTATGGTAAAATGAAATATTACTCATAATAAGCAATTTATACTTTTGCCAAAGTGTTTATAAACTCTTTTAACCCTTTCCCTCATACGACAATTCTGCAGCAGACGACTTTGAACGTATTTTGTCAAACATCGAAAATCTCCATAAGTAAATGGATAACCTATGACAAAAAGTGGAAAACATTGTGGCAAAAGGAGAAATTGCACGTTTTGTCCAATTTCTTCTTTTGTCACTATGTTTTCAAAAAACCGTCTGCTGCAGAGGCGTCAGAAAGCGTCTATATGAGGGAAAGGGTTAAAGAATTATTCAATGAAAGGTTTTTTTAACATTCTTTGCATAAATTCAAAGACCTGATGTACTGTTTATTTGGTTAAACCTTTCCTACATAAAGACGCTTTCTGATGCCTCTGCAGCAGAAGACTTTTGAAAACAATTTTCAGTAAATATACCCTCATTTATAGGGATTATCTTTATTTTTGTTGACAAGTTTTCAAAGTCGTCTGCTGTAGATGTATTGTATGTAGGAAAGGGTCAATTTGATATAATATTATATGTATATCCCCAATTATTTACATTTCCTTTCAGGTCCTCCAGTTAGTAAACCTTCAGTGACACATTATGCCCCACAAGTAGCCCCTAGGCACAGTGCCGAGGAAGATTATCAGAGAGTTCTGAAATTACTGTTTGATATCAGAAATGCAAATTCCAGCTCAGTAATGCCACCAGTTGTAAATATAGTGGACTTGAACAAATTCAGGACTAATCCAATCCCTGTAGTGCATTCAGTAACACGCCTGCCAGATCATTGTCTAGAGTTTGATATACCATTTGCTCATCATTGTGATGTTTCATCATACCCACTGCCACTCACAAAAATGCCATTTCAAACATTTGGTTCCATTTATGAAAGGGGCTTTAAAGAAGAAAGCCAGAGGTTTATTTCATCTCTTTCATATAGTGACAGTGACATTAAAATTATTGAAGAAATTACAAGAGATCAAGCACTATCATATGAATGGTTTGAGCAACGAAAAGGCTGCATATAAGGAAGTAAAGTTGCAAGAATTCTGTCTTATATGAAGAATGGACGTGCTAACGCAGATTTAATAGTTAAAGAAATAATGCAATATAACACTAATAGAAGTTATCGTCGAAAGTGCCAGCTCTTGCCTGGGGTACAAAGTATGAATCAAAGGCCCTCAGCATGTACGTTAAGGATATGTCCAAATGTCATAAAGGTGTGGAGTTAATTCGTCCTGGCCTTCTAGTCCACCCAGATGCGCCATATATTAGGGTTAGTCCAGACGCAGTTATTTCATGTGAATGCCATGGTAGATTTTTAGTAGAAGTTAAATGTCCTATTTCTCACAAAAATAACAATATTCAAGAAGAAGCTACCAAAGGAGAACTGGGTTATATTCAAACAGTGGATAATACATTTAGTGTTAAGAAGGGGGAAAGCAGGGGGTATTATGAACAGATAACACTGCAACAGGCAATATCTGGTGAAAAAAAAGCTGTTTTGCTTGTTTGGTCTAAGAAAAGCTATTTAGCCGTCAGTATGGACTTTGACATTAAATATTGGGAAGAAACAATGTATCCAAGTGTGAAATCTTTTTTTAAGGATCATATTGTCCAGAAATTCTGACTAGTAGAATTTTCAGCGGACTGGAGCCAACCAAATCATTGTCATGTTTTGGTCAATCAGACACAACATCAGACATTCATGTGAAATTAAGCCAACATCTGACACTGATGACCAGCTTGTAGATTTAGATGGTCAGCTGAGTTTATCTCAAATGGAACTGAAGAAAGCCAAAAGATCAGACATCTCTTGAACAGTTAAATAATGTGTCTGCTTGTAGTTAAATTCATTGCCACCACTTGGCTGTTTAAGCTACTGTAAAGACAGTCATGCTCCAAATTTTTCAAAGGTGAAAGGCCAGATTTTAATTTGTGATGCAAATTTGCTTTGTGCACCTAACACTGGATACCACTACTTTTGTGAAGGTTTTTCGTAGACTACCAAAAGAAAAGATTCTCTTCCATGCTACGCTTGTAAGAAATGTATGACTGTGCATCCGCAAAAGAAAGATATTTGTGTTAACAATGGATTTTATCAATAAGCTTAGCCGCCTTTCATCAAGTCTGACTTAAATTGTGTTGAGAGTGCAATTCAAAAGTGAAGAACTGTATAATTATTGTGTATGCAGAAAACAAGGTATATGATGATAAATTGTGATCATTATCCATTAGGGTTCTAATAAAAAAAAGTTTTATGATAATTTAGGTGATGCTAGGGAGAATTCACAATGTTTATGTATATTTCAAAATGAAAACCTGAAATAGAGCAAACAATTCCTTTTGCAGAATGTTTTAACTTGTTAAAAATATCATATTTTAATTTATAAAGCTTTTCCATATTTTGCCTAGATATAAACCCTTTTCAAACTTGAAGATAGATTTGGATGCATCTGCAGCAGACGGTTTTTGAAACATTGTGACAAAGGAGAAATAACTCTATTTCTCCTTTTGCCACAAAGTTTTCATTTTTTAGCTCATCTGATGTGGTCTGTTTTTTGGGGTAAAAAACATCAATTTTGATGTATTTTGGATAATTTTGAGAATTGGACATAGTTGGTTAAGTTTTGTGTTAAGGTCACTTACATGGAAACTATCAAACCTATTGTATGATAAAGATGCTGAGTGGGCCTGTTGTTTTGGGTAAAAAACATAAATTTTAATTTATTTTGGTTGATTTGAGAATTGGACAGTTGGTTAAATTTTGCGTTTTGGTATCTTACATGGAAAACTTGTGTATCTTAACCTTCTTCATATTGAATGATACAGATGCTGAGCGGGCCTCTTTTTGGGGTTAAAAAAACATCAATTTTGATGTATTTTGGTCGTTTATGAGAATTGGACTAGTTGCTTCATTTTTTTAGCTCACCTGAGCTTTGCTCAAGGTGAGTTATTGTGATCGCCTTTTGTCCGGCGTCCGTCGTCCGTCGTGCGTCGTGCGTCGTGCGTCAACTTCTTCTCCTCAGTAACCAGTGGGTCAATTTGGATGAAACTTCACAGAAAGCATCCTCTCATTGCCCTCACCAGAATTCCTTCAAATATTTTGGGATCCATGCAAAATTCTGTATTCCATGGCAACGAAACGAAAAACTTCAAAATTCTTCTTCTCCCAAATTGGTTGGCAGATTTTCAATAATTTTGTATAAATGTTCCATGGAATGACCCTCTATCAGTACCTTCAAGCTTGATGATTGGTCGAAAAACATGGCAGCAGGGGGGGCGGGGGCTAATTTGCATATATGGCTATAGTGAAAACTTAAAAATCTTCTCCTCCGAAGTGTAAGGCTGATTTTCAATAATTTTGTAGAAATATTCCTTGGGTGACCTCTATCAGATTCCTTCAAGCCATGTTGATTGGTCGAAAAATATGGCGCCAGGGGGGGCGGGCGTCATTTTGCCTTATATGGCTATAGTGCAAACTTAAAAAATCTTCTTCTCCAAAAGTGTCAGGCCGATTTACAAATAATTTTGTAGAAATGTTCTTGGGTAATCTTCTATCAGATTCCTTCAAGCCATGTTGATTGGTTCAAAAAACATGGCGCAGGGGGCGGGGCTATTTTGCCTTATATGGCCAATTGAAACTTAAAAAATCTTCAACATCTTCTCCTCAGTAACCAGTGGGTCAATTGGGATGAAACTTCACAGAAAGCATCCTCTCATTGACTCACCAGAATTCCTTCAAATTTTGGGATCCATGCAAAATTCTGGTTACCATGGCAACGAAACGAAAAAACTTCAAATTCTTCTTCTCCCAATATGTTGGCAGATATTCAAATAATTTTGTAGAAATGTTTCTTAAGTGACCCTCTATCAGATTCTTCAAGCCATGTTGATTGGTCGAAAAACATGGCGCCATGGGGGTGGGGTGGGGGGGGGGGGCGGGGCTATTTTGCCTTATATGGCTATAGTGCAAACTTAAAAATCTTCTTCTCCAAAAGTGTCGGCCCGATTTTCAAATAATTTTGTAGAAATGTTCCTTGGATGACCCACTTTCAGATTCCTTCAAGCCATGTTGATTGGTCAAAAAACATGGCGCCAGTAGGCAGGGCTATTTTGCATATATGGCTATAGTGAAAACTTAAAAAATCTTCTCCTCCAACGTATCTGGCCGACTTTCAATAATTTTGTAGAATGTTCCTAGGGTGACCCTCTATCAGATTCCTTCAAGCCAAGTTGATTGGTCGGAAACTGGCTGCCAGGGGGCGAGGCTTATATAGCTAAAGTGAACAAAAAATAAAAATCAGTGTGAGCGATTCAAGGGCCATCATGGCACTCTTGTTTGTTACATTGATTTCAATAATAACCCAAACAATAAAAACATAATGTACTTCAACATATTATGAATATCTTCAATCGGATAGGTTTTGGGGGTCAAGCTTATGTTACTAAAATTAGGCAAACAGTTATAAATTCAATAGCTTTTAATGACTTAATGGACCACTATCATTTGCTGTCCATTGCAAACACACTACTCAGCTCAAGATCTGAATAATTGTGACAGCATCAACATGAAGATCTTCCTCATCTGTTTAAGGTAATTATCCTACACATTATAGAGATTTTCCATATTTTTCAGTTTAAAAGTCATCTGCTGCAGATTTGTTGTATGTGGGACAAGGGTTAACAAAAGTCATCACAATGTACATGTATATTTCAAAATGAAAATAGTAAGCCAACTCTCTTTAGCAGAACGTTTTCCACTTATTAAAAAGATCATATTTCATTTATAAAGCTTTCATGCTTGCCTAGAAGTAAACAAAGTCATCTGCTGCAGGTATGTCAAATGAGAGAAAGGGTAAAAGTATGGTTAATCTCTTTGATGATCAAATATGCAACAGAAGAATTTGAAATCATTAAGTAATCAGATGTACATAAATGAAGAGATAAGAACAATTTAATATTGATACAAATGAAAAAATTGTGACAAAGGAGGAATTGAGCGTTACTTTTCTTTTGCCGCAATGTTTTCCAGTGGCAAGTATGTAGGTTAAACGGTTAATTCTGACGAAATTTGTTTTAAATTAAAAACAAACATATTTGAAGACATGATTATCAGCAGAACGAAAACAGTTACAATGGCAAATATTATGAAATTTTCTTTCAGCTTTAACCCTTTCCCAAATACAATAAATCTTCTGCGATCAATTGAAAACATGTATACAGGTAAAATAATGAAAATCTCTACATTAAGGTATAATTATTAAATAGAGTTGAAAACATTGTGGCAAAGGAGCAACTGCTCGTAACATACTAGTAATGAGCAAATCTTCTTTAGCCAAAAAGTTTCAAAAGTCCTCTGAGTAGATGCTTAAAAATGCGTCTGCAAGAAGGGAAAGAGTTAACTTAGCATAACTATTTCATATATTCTGGCATATCTACAACGTTTTTAGCTTTCAGAGCACGGTGAGTTATGTGATCGCCCTTTTGTCGTCTTCAACATGCTTGTCAACATAGGCAACATTTTGCATCATCATCATGAAGTTTATCAGAACAAACATCACAGCAAATATAGGCAATCACGAAACTGGTCACAAACTAGGTCACTAGACTACAATTAAATGAAAACTCGTGTTAACACTCTGGTAGCCGCATTTGAAGCTTAATTGAGCATATTGAAACTTGTCAGAATGTTTGTCTTAGTATATCTAGACCCAATTCGAATACAGTTCATGTAGGGTTAAAAACTAGGCAAATAGGATGTTTGAAGGGAATATAGTTAAAATGTAGAAGCCGTATTTTTGCATCAGCATCTAAATTTGGTGACAGTTTATCTAATAATCACTAAGCCAAGTTCGAATACGGCTATGCGGGTCAAAATATGGTCACTAGCCAAATGAAAGGAAATCTTGTTATTACTCTGAGGCTGCATTTTTTGCTTCAGCAGCTTGAAATATCTACGAATATTTGCTTAATAATATATAGGTCAAGTTTGCAATGTGTCATATTGGGTAAACTAGTCAAATTGAGGGGAAATCTTGTTACACCTTGAATGGTGCATTTTTAATTAGCAGATGTGACATTTATAGAATGGTAGTCATGTGAGTGTGGACAAAACTAGGTCACTAGTCAAAGTGAAATTGAGCAGCTTGCAAATTTTGTCAGAGATTTGTTTGATGATGATTGCATTTGCGCTGAAAGAGTAAAGTCTTAAATAGCACTCAGCTGGCGAAACCAGGCTCATGGCCTCTTTTTTAAAATACTTCTAATACCTGAGATAAGATAACACAAATTATATGACATTACTTTTTATCTATTTTATTTCATCAGTAGTTTATCTAGTCATAACATGTCTTCACCAATCAAAATTGGTGCAAGAAGATGCTCCTTTTATAAAAATTTTTTTCAGCCCAATCCCACTAGAAATATGGATAAGCTACAACAAATGACCGATAAATTATTCAAATGTATTTATCAATGGAAGAACACATGCTACTACCCATACATCAAAATGTAGAGCATTTCATACTTTCGTACATTCCATCAACAATACCCTAACAGCCAGCCTGTCCGTAAAGACCAAACAGGAAAAGGTATGTCAGTCTAAGAGACTAAACTTTCCCAAAGCCAACACTTGAGAGATGACTTGCCAATCATAAATACTAAGACTTGCAAGAATTGAAACCTAGTCCCAATGGAGAAAAATACCTCATAAATCCTTCAAACCTCTTTAACACTGAAGTAAACCGCGAATACATGCTGCAGAGGCTAAAACAAACAGCCCACTAAAATACACATATAAATCTAACTCAGTTTTAGAATATAGTAAGGAATATACCAAAATCGTGCACCAAGTAGCACCCACCTCCATCCTTAAAAACATGATACAATCACCTAACACCATCCCAACATGAGAAAGGTCAATCAACGCATCGACGTTCAATATAATCATCCACATAACTATATCAAGACCCAATCCTCCATATACAAAGCCAGCAAGTCCGCCCTAACTCAGGCCACAAAACACATCTAACAAACCAAACTGCAACTAAACCCACACACACTCATCGGCACAGACGTCCTAATATCCTAATCCAGTAATAAGAATACCAATCAGCCTGTCAGACAGATAACCCCAATCTACTAAGCCATGCCACAACATCAAACACTAAGTAACCCATATGGCTTCTCCACATCAAAAAACAATAGAGCTGTGATGTTTAAAAAACAAACTAACGCCCAATTCATTGTCTAGCCAACAAACACTTACATATTCGTACAACCCTACAATACAACTTATCACTGAACCAAATGCCCCCGTATAACCCAATAAATCCAAAGAGTGCCCGTTCACCCAATTCTATTATACGGTCTTGACCCCTCCGAAACACCAATAAACGTCAACTAACCACTACCCCCCCCTAAATCCACATAAACTCTACCATACCTATAACAAAGTGAAACTAACCAGTCCAATCGACTATTTACACAACCAGACCCAACTTCCACCAATCAAAACGACAGTTTCTAATCCCCGACCAATTTAACATACATCACAAAACAACACTACTCCCAAAAAACCTCCAAAACTAAACCTACACATATCTAACCCAACATTCCAATAACACTGACATAAATCACCATTATGATCGAACCCTCACCCAAACTAACAGTCCAATATACACAAACCCTACTCACTCTACACCCTAACAGGATTACTACAGCAAAGATTACAAATCGCTATAAACTATACACCACCTACCAAACAGTCCTAATAACAATACCACACCCACCACACACTACAAAAATCACTCCCACCTACTTACCAAAAACCACCTACCTATACATATAAGACATCCAATCAAGACAATCCATACTCAATCCAATAATGCAGCCAAAACAATCACTACTCTAATTCATACAACTACAAAACATACATCTCAATACCCTCACATAAGTTATAACACACTTACCCCTATTCAACCCTTATATCCTTCATCAACTACAATAAACTTCAATCCTAATATACTTAAAAACTCCAACTCGAACAATGACCTATCTTAGATCCTACTTATAAAACTCACTTAACATCCCATACAATCCACCGAAAACAGCCTATACAATATCTACAGGCATAGCACGCCACAGACGTTTGTGTCAACAAATCAACCTAAAGCCAAACCCAAAACTAGCCAATCTCATAAAAAGAACTACCCAATACTAACAAACCAAACACCATACAAATGACTCCCACTTTCCATTATTCAACCCTATGCTAACAACCAAACTACTAAGACCCCAAATACATATGCATACGCTTTAAATACTAATATTCAACCACAAGCAAGATCTTCATACTCCTAGCATCAGTTTATTTCCTATAATCCTTCATTTCCTAAACAGCATTAATCACATAAACCTAACCAATATACATAATCACAAAGTTACAACTACACAACATTCAACAATAACGAAGATGTATTACAAGATCTGCTCCGAATGTCATTTGGACAGGTTCATCGAAGAGGCCCAAACTATTAAGATCAACCAGCATAACGAGTCATCAGATACCAGACACTAGAAAACATAAGTCAAAATACAATGCCCAACATGCAATTTATACGTACCAGCATCCAATGACCTAGCACACTGAGCAAATTACATTTCAAAATTTCAAATAACCATAATACAAATAATTTACAACTTATTAAATGATTCAAGGCTTAAAATTCGCAAACATTTTACCAAAAACAAATGAAGGCATGAATGCCTAAACATTCCACTGATAAAAACCTGTATCAATATTACGAATAGACACATTTTTAACAACAAGGGCCATGAGGCCTGGTGCAAGTAAACAAATCAAATACAAACTCTATCAGCGCCATAGATATAACCACCCATCTGAACACACTTAACAAGTGCTCTCAAGTTTCCTTTGACTAGTGAAAGATTATGTCCAATCACAAGACACACTCATATAACCAGTTAAAACCCTTCACGTACAAATGCCCAACATCGTGTTAACAGATTATCCCTCAATTTGACCTAGTTTTGACCAACTGACAATACAAACTTGACAAAAATTATTAAGCAAATAACTTGAAGCTACTTATCAAGCTGCTGAAGCAAAAAATGCAGCCTCGAGTCAATACCAAGATTTCTTCAAAATGAATTGACCCATATATTTTGACCAGCATCGGTATTCCGAACCTGCTAAGATTAATTAAGAAAAACAATCAGACACAATTACAGATGTGATGCAAAAAATACGGCTTCTACACTGTATACAAGATTTCCCTTCAAACATCAAGTTGCCTAGTTTTTAACCAACATGAACAGTATCGAACTTGGCTACGATAATACTAAGACAAATTCTGACAATTATCAAATGTCAATTACGATTCAATGCGGCTACACGAAGTGAAACCACGATTTTCATCTTAATATGCATTAGTGACCTAGTTATTGACAAGTTTCCGAGCATTGGCCTAAATATGCTGGTGAAGAATGTTCTGATAAAACTATCTGATGAATGGATGCACAAATTGTTGCCTATAGTTGACAAGCACAAGTGAAGACTCCGACAACTTGCGATCACAAAATCACGTTCTGAAAAGCTAAAAGTTTCGAAATGCAGAAAATATGAAATATGATATGAAGTTAACTCTTTCCACTTGCAGAGCCTTTATAAGCATAAAGCAGGACATTTGAAAACATAATGGCTACACGAAGAAATTGTATAACAACGTATGTTACGAGCAATATTCCTTTAGCACAATGTTTCAACCTTAATAAATAATTCTACCTTAATGTAGAGATTTTATTATTTTTACATGTATACGTTTTCAATGATATGCAGAAGATTATATGTATTTGGGAAAGGTTTAAAATCTGCACAAAGAAAAATATCAATATTTGCCATAAGTAACTGTTCAGGTTTGCCTGATAATACATTTGTCATCAATATGTTTGTTTTTTTAAATCAACAAATATTCGTCAGATAACCTTTTACAATACTGCCATGGAAAACATTGCGTCCAAAGCAAAAGTCAACCTTCCAACATCTTTGACACAATATTTCAATTTGTCTTAATAATAAATGTTCTAATCATCATAAATGTTAACAATAGATTACTTAATGATTTCACATTTTCTGTAGACATTTGATCAGTCAAAACGAGATTAACATACTTATACCCCTTTCTCTAATTGACAAACCTGCAGCAGAAGACTTGTTAAATTAGGCAAGCATGAACGCATTATAAATAAATAGCTCTTTTTAATAAGTGAAACGGTCTGCAAAAGGAGAAGTAGCTTACTATATCATTTTGAATATAACTGTACATTGTGATCCTAATTGTAACCCTTTCCATACAACAAACATCAGCGAGATGACTTTTAAATGAAAAATATGGAAAATCACAATAATTGAAGGGATAATAATTACAACCTGATGAGTAAGATCTTATGTTGGATGGCTGAACAATTATCAAGATCATGAGCTGAGTCTTGTGTATGCATGGACAGGCAAATGACTATTGGTCCTTAAGTCATTACAAGCTAATGAATTTATCACTGTTTAGCTAAAATTAGTACCAGTAAGCTAGACCCCCAAACACATCGATGAAGATATTCATAATATGTTGAAGTACATTATGTATTTATTGTTGGGTAAAAATGAAATCAAGTACACAACAAGAGTGCATGCAGGCCTTGAATCGCTCATGATTTTTAATTTTTTTTTACTTTAGCTATATAAGCTCGCCCTGGCAGCCAGTTCGACAATCAACTTGGCTTGAAGGCATTGATAGATTGTACTAGGAACATTTTACAAAAATATTGAAAGTCGGCCAGAAACAATTGGAGGAGAACGATTTTTTAAGTTATCACTAAGCCATTAATGCAACATCGCTGCTACTGGCGGCCATGTATTTTGACCAAAAACCTGGTTGAAGGAATCTGAAAGTGGGACATCAAGGAACATTTCTACAAATTATTTGAAAATCGGGCCGACACTTTTGAGAGAAGAAGATTTTTTAAGTTTGCACTATAGCCTATCAAGGCAAAATAGCCCGCCCCCCCCCCCCCCCATGGCGGCACTGTTTTTCGACCAATCAAATGGCTTGAAGGAATCTGATAGCAGGGTCACTTAAGAACACATTTTACAAAAATATTTGAAACATCTGCCAACCCACTTGGCGAGAAGAAGCATTTGAAGTTTTTCTGGTTAGTTGCCATGGTACACAGAATTTTGATGGATCCCAACAAATTTGAGGCACATTTGGTGAGGTCAATGAGAGGATGCTTTCTGTGAAGTTTCATCCACTTGACCACTGGTTACTGAGGAGAAGATGTTGAAGATTTTATAAGTTTTCAAATTTGGCCATACTAAGCAAACTAGCCGCCCTGGCGGCATGTTTTTTGACAATAACATGGCTTGAAGGAATCTGATAGAAGATTACCCAAGGAACATTTCTACAAATTAATTGAAAAATCGGCTGACACTTTTGGAGAAGAAGATTTTTTAAGTTTGCACTATAGCAAAAAGGCAAAATAGCCGCCCCCCTGGCGGCATATTTTTCGACCAATCAACATGGCTTGACGGAATTCTGATAGAGGGTCACCAAGGAATATTTTACCAAAATTATTTGAAAATCCGCAACATATCGGAGGAGAGTTTTTTAAGTTTTCACTATAGCCATAAGGCAAAATAGCCCGCCCCTGCTGCCATGTTTTTAGACCAATCAACACGGCTTGAAGGAATCTGAAGAGGGTCATCCAAGGAACATTTCTACAAAATTATTTGAAAATCTGCCAACCAACTTGGGAGAAGAAGAATTTTGACGTTTTTTCCGGTTCGTTGCATGGAACAGAATTTTGCATGGATCCCAACAATTTGAAGGAATTTGGTGAGGGCAATGACGAGGATGCATTCTGTGAAGATTCATCCAAATAGACCACTGGTTACTGAGGAGAAGAAGATGACGCACGACGCACGACGCACGACGGACGACGGACGCGGCACACAGTCGAACAATAACTCACTTGAGCAACGCACAGGTGAGCTAAAAAATGAAGCAACTAAGTCCAATACACTAAACGACAAAAATACATCAAAATGAAGTTATTTAACCCAAAAAGAGGCCGCTCAGCATCTGTATCATTCAATATGAAGAAGGTTATAAGATACACAAGTTATCCATGTAAGATACCAAAACGCAAATTTAACAACTGTCCAATTCTCAAAATCACAAAATAAATTAAAATTTATGTTTTTTACCCAAAAAACAGGCCATCCGCATCTTAATCTACCATAGGTTTGATAGTTTCCAAGAAAGTGACCTAACACAAACCTTAACAACTATGTCAACTCTCACAATAATCAAAATACATCAAAATTGATGTTTTTTACACAACAAACAGACCAATCAGATGACGCTAAAACATGAAAACTATGTGGCAAAAGGAGAATAGAGTTATTTCCTTTAGTCACAATGTTTTCAAAAACGTCTGCTGCAGATGATCCAAATCTATCATACAAGTTTGAAACAGGGTTTATAACTAGGCAAACATAGGAAAGCTTTATAACATTAAATATGATATTTTTACAAGCTTAAAAACATTCTGCAAAGGAATTGATGCTCTATTCAGGTTTTCAATTTGAAATATACATAAAATTGTGAATTCTCCTAGCATCACCTAATTATCATAAAACTTTTTTTTATTAGAACCCTAATGGATCATGATCCAATTTATATCAATACCTTGTTTCTGCCTACACAATAATATACAGTTCACTTTTGAATTGCACTCTCACACATTTAAGTCAGACTTGATGAAAGGCGGCTAAGCTAATTGATAAAATCATTGTTAACACAAATATCTTTCTTTTGGGATGCCACGTCATAATTTTTACAAGCGTAGCATGGAAGAGAATCTTTTTCTTTTGGTAGTCTACGAAACACCTTCAAACAAGTAGTGGTATCAGTGTTAGGTGCACAAAGCAAATTTGCATCACACAATTAAAATCTGGCTTAACACCCTTTGAAAATTTGGAGCATGACTGTCTTTACCGTAGCTTAAACAGCCAAGTGGTGGCAATGAATTTAACTTACAAGCAGACATTATTTAATGTTCACAGAGATGTCTGATCTTTTTGGCTTACTTCAGTTCCATTGAGATAAACTCAAGTGACATCTAAATCTACAAGCAGGTCATCAGTGTCGAAGCTTGGCTTAATTAACAAGAATGGTCTGATGTTGTGTCTGATGCAAAAACATGACAATGATTTGGTTGGCTCCAGTCGCTGAAAATTCTATAGTCAGACATTCTGGGACAATATGACTCCCCTTAAAAAAACGACTTTCAACATGGATACATGTATCTTCCAATATATAATGTCAACAGTCATACCTGAGGTAAAAAGCTTTTCTTAAGACAAACAAGCAAAAAGCTTTTTTTTACAGATATTGCTGATGCGTGATATCTGTTCTAATACCTGCTTTCCCTTTTAACACTAAAGTATTATCCACTGTTTGAATATAACCAGTTTCTTGGTAGTTCTTCTTGAATATGTTATATTTGTGAGAAATAGGACATTAACTTCTACTAAAAATCTACATGGCAATCACATGAATAACTGACGTCTGGACTAACCCTAAATCTAGGAGCATCTGGGTGGACTAGAAGGCAGGATGAATTAACTCCAACCTTATGACATTTGGACATATCTTAACGTACCTGTGAGGGCCATTGATTTATACTTTGTACCAGGCAAGAGTGGACTTTCAGACGATACTTCTATTAGTGTATATATTGCATTATTTCTTTAATATTAAACTGCGTTAGCACGTCCTTCTTCATATAAGACAGAATTCTTGCAACTTTAACTTCCTTATATGCAGCCTTTCGTGCTCAAACCATTCATATGATAGAGCTTGATCTCTCTGTAATTTCTTCAATAATTTTAATGTCACTGTCACTATATGAAAGACGAAGAACTAAACTCTGGCTTTCTTCTTTAAAGCCCCTTTCATAAATGGAACCAAATGTTTGAAATGGCAATTTTGTGAGTGGCAGTGGGTATGATGAACACACAATGATGAGCAAATGGTATATCCAAACTTAGACAATGATCTGGCAGGCGTGTTACTGAATGCACTACAGGGATAGGATTAGTCCTGAATATGTTCACGACCACTCTAATTACAACTGGTGGCATTACTGAGCTGGAATTTGCATTTTGATATCAAACAGTAATTTCAGAACTCTTGATAATCTTCCTCGGCACTGTGCTAGGGGCTACTTGTGGGGCATAATGAGTCATGACAGTTTTACTAACTGGAGGACTGAAAGGAAAGTAAATAATAGGGGATATACATATAATATTATATCAAATAGACCCTTTCCTACATACAATACATCTACAGCAGACGACTTTGACAAATTTTCAACAAAATAAAGATATCCCTATAAATGAGGGTATATTTACTGAAAATTGTTTTCAAAAGTTTCTGCTGCAGAGGCATCAGAAAGCGTCTTTATGTAGGAAAGGTTTAACCAAATAAAACAGTACATCAGGTCTTTGAATTTAT
>JASEVX010000636.1:0-73062 GCA_031761405.1 Serripes groenlandicus
ATATCGTGTGGGTGACAGTTTTGGAGTCTGGAATCATATGAACTTCTATTGATATTCCCTGTTACATCATACAACTGTTTTGCTTAAAATAAATATTATATTATTCTCTACCAGAAAAAGCAGAGCATCTTCATTGTATGACACAGAATCCCAGGAGCCGGATGATGTCTTGTATGACCCTGGTATGGGGGATTTAAACTTGGAAGATAATGCTACAGCTGCTTATAGGAGTGCTATGACTAGCATTGGACGTTCTACACAAAGATCTATTCAAGTAGTCAAGGTAAGATTACACAAGAAATCACAGACTCAGTTGGGTTTGATCCTTTTTCCCCTCATACAGATGTTATCTGACACATCTGCATCAGATGCCCTTAAAGAACATTGTGGCAGAAGGTTAAATTGGTTATCATTAGCAATTTCTCCTTTAGCTACAATGGTTTCTTCTTTAATCAATAATTATACATTTATTTGTTTAGATTTACCATGTATGTTGAAGGTGGGAAAGGCTTAAAAAATCCCAAGATTTTGGTGTACATACAAAATTCATACATCATACATTATTAAATTCCGCTTATGGCATGCATGTGTTAATGGCTGTAATGAAGATATAAGTTTCTTTTTTAAATATGTTGTAAAATGGAGAACTTTGTCTTTCATGATGAGCAATTTCTTCTTTTCTCATTGTATTCTGCTATATAGACATTAAAAGTCATTTGTAAAGTGTAAAGGATTATTGCATTAACAAAGCTCTGTTGCAAATTATTTACCATTTCTACCAATACTACTGTTTTACAGAAATCTCCGAATAATTCAAGCAAGAAAACAGCTTTGATTCCAGAGGACGAGTATCTCAAGGATGATTGGTTAATCAACAACACGAAACCGGTTGCAAAGAGAAGAAAAATGAATGTTGATGGATATACATTGACCAGTGGTCTGACATCCAACCAGGAAAACGACTCTGTCAGTCCAAATCACGGGACTGCTCAGCGTAGAAAATGTTCTGCGAGTAAGAGAATAGTAATAAGTGACAGTGACGGAGATAGTGAAATGAAAACGTTGAAATCAAGGCGGAACCAGGATTCTCGAGTCAGATGTGAAATTGATTGCGACTATATCAATTCCTTACCAGTTTCAAGGATAACTGCCGATTTTTTGGGGTTACAAGATTTATTTGGTGGTACAAACAATGAAGACACAATGCAAGAAACTGATTCAAGAGATAGGACTAAAAATTCTGGGAATATAAATATGGCAACTCAACTCCATCGGTCACAGCATGGTGTTACTACTGTTTCAAGTGCAGGGAACCAGTCCATGTCAAAGGTTATGAGAATTAAAGTTCAAATTGAAGATAAACTGTTGCTGGTTCCCGTAGTTGACAGGTAAGTGTGATTTGCCCCTGCACCCTTAATTCAGGCACTTTCTCCGACACCTCGGCGCCAGCATTGTGTCTAAAGGAGAAATTGCTCAAAACCAGCGATTTCTCCTTTTGCCACAATGTTTTCGACTATTTTCAATAATTATGTCTCCCCTTCTCTGAAAGGAGGACATACTGTCTTTGTCATTATTACGATTCCCCTACCTTTGGTTGGGAATCGTATTGTTTTTTATACTGTTTTTTCTTTCTTTCTTTATTTATTTTTGTTCTCCTATCCAATCGTTGTCCGAGCGATATCTTGTGAACGAATTGTCAGTTAATATTGAAACTTGGAACATAGATAAGTGGCAATTTGAAGTTGTGCACCTTGTAAGAATTATAGCTCTGGGCCACTTTGTTGCAAAGAACTCTCCCCTTGTTCAATATTTTAATAGTGTAAACTTTGGCCAGAGCAGAACTCATAAACTACCTGATGGAATTGATTGAAATTTGGATCATGGATAGATGGCAATGTGAAGTTGTGCACCTTGCAAGAATTATAACTCTTGGCCACTGTGTTGCAAAGTTATCTCCCCTTGTTAAATATTTTAATAATTGGTTGATTTTTTGAGCTTGTATAACTTGATAACGAAAAGTGATAGAGACTTGAAACTTAGTACATGTGTTCCCAACCAAGTAATACTACTTTCTCACGTGTATTTGTGCATTACCGAATACTCGCTTCTGATTGGTAGATTTTCGGACTTGTATTACTCAATAACGACCAGTGATAGAGACTTGAAACCTAGTGCATGTTTTCCTTATCAAGTGACCCCTACGAATGGGAGTGTTTGCGGAATATATTCCAAACCTTTGCAAATTGTTTGCGAAAGTGTTTGCAGAATATATTCTACAAATATTTGCAGAATATATTCTGCAGACGGGTAGATTTGGAACGATCTGTGCAAACAGTCTGCAAACAGATTGCAAAGGGTACATGAAGCATTCAAAAAACCCTTTGCAGAATGTTTGCAGCCAATTCAACAGCAAAATCTGCAAATAGGTTACAAATACTATGCAACTAGATTACAAATACTATGCAACTAGATTGCAAATACTTTGCAACTAGATTACAAATACTATGCAACTAGATTGCAAATACTATGCAACTAGATTGCAAATACTTTGCAACTAGATTGCAACAGTCTGCAAATAGATTGCAAACCATCTGCAAATAGATTGCAAACGGTCTGCAACTAGATTGCAAACAGTCTGCAAATAGATTACATTCTAAAAACTTGGGAATTAAGGTATATATAAATCCAGATATATGTTTACCATTTTAAGCTTTATTTTAATTAAACATCATTTAAAATATAAATAAAATATGAAATAAATAACCTCTATATTTTATATGATTTAACCCTTTCCCTCATACAACAATTCTGCAGCAGACAACTTTGAACATATGTTGTCAAAAAATAGAAGTTCTCTATAATTGAATGGATAACCTATAAAAGTGAGTAACGTTTTGTGCAATTTCTTCTTTTGTCACTAGGCATGATCTGCTCCAAATAAATCAATAACACACAGCATAAGATCATTAGAAAAAATTCCTCTGTCATCTTTCAAATTTGACCTTATGGCATCATCATTCAATGCTTCAATGTTTGAAATTATAACACCATCATCTTTCATCTTCATGTCATTCTTGATACATTCTTTTGGGATTGAACATCTTTACAGGATGGACAGCGGTGATTCAGGGATGATAAGTCTGAAATATGTACATGATTCATAAAATTATGAAAATAAATGAAAAAGTAAATGTGTGTCTTTTATTTTCATTCCAAGAATTCAGTACAGGTTATACTTTATCTATAGCAATTATAGCCAATTAATAATAAATCCATTGCAACATGTGACAGATCTGCATCAGTGACTTTGAAAACATTTTGTTCAAATTATAAGGAAAATCTCTTTATTGAGGAGTGTTATAATTGAATATGGTTTGCAGAAAAAAAATCCCCCTTTGTCACAATGTTTTAAATAAAATCTGCTGCAGATGTTGCAATAAGTTATTAAGTTTGAAGAAAGATCCTCTTTTTCCACAATGTCTTAAAAATCGGTTGCAAATGTGTCTACGGGTGGGTAAGGTTATAATTTTATATCATGTCAAATGATTAAAAAATCTCTAATATAAGAGAAAATATAATTATTGAATAAGTTTTGAAAAAAGCCTCCTTTTCCACAATGTTTTCAAAGAATCAGTTCTATGGTAGATATCTTTGCATGTGGGAAAGGGTTCATCTTATTAATTAATACAATGTCAAATCATTGAAAATACACATAATATTTATAATGTGTCACGTCCATCACGAAAATGTATGATGACAACAACATTGCTACATTTGCCGTATCCGAAAATGTGACTGTCCGAAATCAATTCCTGTTGGAAATTTCAAAATAAAAAATTTGGCTTCGTTTTAAATAATAACTAGCATCTAAATAAGTGTGCAATGCAATGACAAGAGTATATGTGTTTCATTTCTAAAACTGTTTAGAAACTCGCACGAAAGCGAATATTTTCGCCAATGTTATTGTGTTCTTATTATGAAAATTTACGTAATCGTGACCCTTTGTTTAGGGTTTAACGGATTTAAGTATAATGGCTGAATAACAAATATTAACGGGTTTATTTCATAAAATCATATTAATTATCTGATTATTCATCAAAATATTAATCAAGACTGTGTGTTAGCGCTGATTTCGGGGTTTGTAGTGTATTTTCTCCAGCGATTTAATATTGACAAAATGGCGTCGTATATTGACCTCCGAGTCATGCTCGAAAAGCGTGACCTTTGAACTTTAAATTTGCATGCTATCGTTGGTTGTGGACGGATTTTGTTTATTCTTACATCAAATTAAAGTTATTGATTTAAAGTTTTCAAATGTATTGAATCGTAAAATAAATACTTACCAGATGCGGAACACCATGCTCTTAACTTTCTGTGCCGATATTTTCATAAATAATCGCGACTGGAAAATGATTGAAAAATCAACAGGAAGTTATATATTTGACCTGATTGGATCATGTGATCTCATTAATATGCAAATCAATCATGTGATCTCATTAATATGCAAATCAATCATGTGATCGCATTTATTTTTAAACTGACCCACATATTGAAATGCGACTCTACAGGAGGATCGAAAAATACCTGTAAATCAAACTTCGAACTACGATTGTCAATTTATTCCTGAAAAGATTGTTATGATTCATGCATCAATAAAACCAGAATTCAATTTTCTTTATAAATTATATTTAGGGCCTGAACACTTCAGGGACAATCCCTTTCCCTCATATAGACGCTTTCTGACGCCTCTGCAGCAGATAGCTTTTTGAAAACATAGTGACAAAGAAGAAAGTGCAATTTCTCCTTTTGCCACAATGTTTACCACTTTTTGTCACAGGTTATCCATTCAATTATGGAGATTTTCTATGTTTTGACAAAATGCGTTTGAAGTCGTCTGCTACAGAATGTATGTTTTAGCCAAACATATCTTTGGCTTTTGCATTTTCAACTGAAAACATCATGTTTATGTAAAATTATACTGAATTTATATACACACTTTTATATAAGCTGCACACATGTTTTGGTTATATATAGTGGTTAAATCAGTCAATAATTTATAAAACTATTGTAATAATTTCATTTGAAGTCCAACAACTTTGTATTTGGAAAATATCATTCAGGGGATAAGTTAGTGTTTGCAAACTACTTGCACTGTTTGAAATTCTAAGTTACCCTTTGCATACCCTTTGCAAGAATATTTACAGACAAAGTTAGTATTTGCAATGTATTTGCAAGAATATTAATAGACTAAGTTAGTACTTGCAAAGTATTTGCAGCTAAACTTCAGTTATATAATTAATAAGTTACTATTTGCATACTATTTGCCATATATATAAACAGACAGAGTTGGTATTTGCACAGTATTTGCAGCTACTTTAGTTATCTAAGTTAACGTTTGCAATGCCTTTGCCAGATATATTGATATTTGCAAAGTATTTGCAGCTACTTTCCGCAAAGCATTTGCAAATAGAGTGCAAATAGTAGTTTGAAAGGAATATATTCTGCACATATTCTGCAAATATTTTGCAAAGGGTTTGATCTGTATGGGGATACTACTTTCTCAAGTGTATTCTTGCATGTCCGAATCCTCGTTTCTGAATAACTCAATAACAACAAGTGATAGAGACTTGAAACTTAGAACATGTGTTCCTAATCAAGTAGTTCTACTTTCTCAAGTTTATTAGGGCATGACCCAATACTCGTTTCTGATTGGTCGATTTTTCGGACTTATACAACTAAAAAAAGACAAGTGATAGAGACTTGAAACTTAATACATGTGTTCCTAATAGAATGTGGGTACAGTTACAATGTCTAGTTCTTATTATTCTGTTTCTTCTTCTTATTATTATTATTCTTAACTTTTGATTGTCCGGAGCAGAACTCGGCAACTACTTGAAGGCATTGATTGAAATTGGAACATAGATAGATGGCAATGTGAAGTTGTGCGCCTTGCAAGAATTATAACTCTGGGCTCTTGTTCAATATTTTAATAGTGTAAACTTTGAGTTTTTAGAGGAGACATCTGTTTTCTACGCAGCGCTCGAAAACAACCCTTTCTAGTTTTACTTCAATTTATAAAGGTCTTCCATATTTTTGATTATGTGTTTTCAATGTGATCCGCTGCAGATTTGTTTATGTGAGTAAGGGTATATCTTGACTATATCTGGGACTGATATATTATTGCTCCATCCTATATACAATAAGTCTGCAGCAGACTTTTTATGTGGGTAAGGGTATATCTTGCCTATATCGGGGACTAATATATTATTGCTCCAGCCTATATACAATAATTCTGCAGCAGACTTTTTATGTGGGTAAGGGTATATCTTGCCTATATCTGGGACTAATATATTATTGCTCCAGCCTATATACAATAATTCTGCAGCAGACTTTTTATGTGGGTAAGGGTATATCTTGCCTATATCTGGGACTAATATATTATTGCTCCAGCCTATATACAATAAGTCTGGGACGAATATATTATAGTGCCAGCCTATATACACTAAGTCTGCAGCAGACTTTTTATGTGGGTAAGGGTATATCTTGACTATATTATGGTGGAATATATTATTGCTCCAGCTTATATACAATAAGTCTGCAGCAGATTTGTTTATGTGGGTAAGGGTATATCTTTACTATATCTTGGTGGAATATATTATTGCTCCAGCTTATATACAATAAGTCTGCTGCAGATTTGTTTATGTGGGTAAGGGTATATCTTGACTATATCTTGGTGGAATATATTATTGCTCCAGCTTATATACAATAAATCTGCAGCAGACTTTTTATGTGGGTAAGGGTATATCTTGCCTATATCTGGGACTAATATATTATTGCTCCAGCCTATATACAATAATTCTGCAGCAGACTTTTTATGTGGGTAAGGGTATATCTTGCCTATATCTGGGACTAATATATTATTGCTCCAGCCTATATACAATAATTCTGCAGCAGACTTTTTATGTGGGTAAGGGTATATCTTGCCTATATCTGGGACTAATATATTATTGCTCCAGCCTATATACAATAAGTCTGGGACGAATATATTATAGTGCCAGCCTATATACACTAAGTCTGCAGCAGACTTTTTATGTGGGTAAGGGTATATCTTGACTATATTATGGTGGAATATATTATTGCTCCAGCTTATATACAATAAGTCTGCAGCAGATTTGTTTATGTGGGTAAGGGTATATCTTTACTATATCTTGGTGGAATATATTATTGCTCCAGCTTATATACAATAAGTCTGCTGCAGATTTGTTTATGTGGGTAAGGGTATATCTTTACTATATCTTGGTGGAATATATTATTGCTCCAGCTTATATACAATAAATCTGCAGCAGACTTTTTATGTGGGTAAGGGTATATCTTGACTATATTATGGTGGAATATATTATTGCTCCAGCTTATATACAATAAGTCTGCAGCAGATTTGTTTATGTGGGTAAGGGTATATCTTTACTATATCTTGGTGGAATATATTATTGCTCCAGCTTATATACAATAAGTCTGCAGCAGATTTGTTTATGTGGGTAAGGGTATATCTTGCCTATATCTGGGACTAATATATTATTGCTCCAGCCTATATACAATAAGTCTGGGACGAATATATTATTGCTCCAGCTTATATACAATAAGTCTGCAGCAGATTTGTTTATGTGGGTAAGGGTATATCTTGCCTATATCTGGGACTAATATATTATTGCTCCAGCCTATATACAATAAGTCCAGGGCTGTACAAATCCCATAGCCCGACGTCCGGGACAAGTCGTAAAATGCATCAAGCATGTCGCTAATTGCAAAATCTCAGTCCCGGACAAGTGGCATTTTCCGAAGATCCACGTCCCATTATATTAACCCATTTACGTAACAGTGAATGTAAATTCCTGTGTCTGGTAGCCCGGCTTAATTACTTACACACATGTCTGTCGTGTATAAATTTGACTGTATGTTACATGCAAAAAACCACTCGCGCGTGACCATAACAAATCAATAAGAGTAGGCGGAGTTACCCGTTGTCAGATCGAGTGGTTTCAGCCAACCGAATCGAGTCAGTAATAGTCGATTAATGTGATATATATGTAACCAATAAGGCGGTCCAATCATAAGTGACAATTGTTCCTTGGGGCTGTGTTAATCCATGAATGCTAGGTAATTACCTATGCATCGGTCTCATTAAAATATTCCCTTAAATGTATTTTGATCCATATTTCTACTTTCGGTATGCGATGTTTGCAAACTGGTGCAAACCGGTTCAGAAAGACTTCTAAAGAAGAAAATTTTCGACATGCAGAAGTTAATAAAATAAATTTTATCAAAATTAAAGACAATACGGCGACTTCTAGAAATTATCTTGCCGTTTATCAATTTGAAATACCTTCAAGATCGACATTATATTCGTAATATCAGGGACACAAAGAAAATTGTTTGGAATGAAATATATAAATGATTTCCCCGAGTATGATAATTGCCCAATCACGGCTTTGTTTACCAAAATTAATTAGCATAACTGGCGGGAAAAAAATCATATGACTAAAAAGTTGCGATTTCATTGGATGAAATGAGAAATTGGGTGAATGACATTCACGACCCGATGTTTACATTCAATGCTGTTTACCGATTACTAATTATCAAAGTAAGGAACCATGATTAACATTGTGCAATCATCAAAATGGCGGCTATGTTGCGAATAATACCGCAACACCAATCTGACTAAAGTACACGATCTGACTAAATGTAAATGCGTAGCGTTTATAATAGGAGATGATTTAAATGGGATTGACCGCAACACATGAAACAAATTTAACGTTTTGTTATCTTTCATTTTTTTTGACAATATTTTTTATTTAATAACTACATTGAACCTGAAGAATTTGACTTTTGGTTAATAAAAATGAATTAATTTAATACGTCTTTCTTTGTAAAACTGACCCTCGTATCGTACACTGCCCTCTTTTGGTGAGGGACCTAAATCGGTGACCTTATTATTTTATTATCTTCAATTTGAAAAGTGCTATTGCTTCATTTGACTATGTGGTCTCAAGTTTAACATTTCTGTCAATAGCTTTTGAATCTTTTGTAAATATGGATAAAATACATACATTTTATGCAGAATATTTCAAATAACCTAGTGAAAAAAAATCTGTTCCAAATTTCATTTATTTTAACTGAATGCTGCACTACAGGTCTTTTGCAATAATGTTATTTGAATTGGTCACTACCCTTAAATCATGTACATTGTGTGCTCTTAATGTTTACTTTATACAGAACTAGAAAAAAAACCACTAAAAAACAATTAAAACACTCAAGAAACCGCGATCTGGGCTACCAGCTTCTAAATCTGGTAGCCCGGGCTACCAAACAATTCATAAAATTTGTCGCATGCTAAACTTGGTGTGCAGAAAAGTGGGACAAGTGAGAATCTTAGCAGGACAAGTGGCATTCTGAAAGTCACTTGTCCTGGACAAGTGACTGAATTTTTTTTTTGTACAGCCCTGAAGTCTGCAGCAAATTTGTTTTTGTGGATAAGGGAAGGGGTGGCAAAATCCATTGTCCGTATTGCCCAGCTTGTCCCAGAGCCTGTGCGGACAAGTGAAATATTGTAACAGATTTGTTTTTGTGGGTAAAGGTATATCTTGACTATATCTTGGTGGATTATATTATTGCTCCAGCCTATATACAATAATTCTGCAGCAGACTTTTTATGTGGGTAAGGGTATATCTTCACTATATCTGGGACGAATATATTATTGCTCCAGCCTATATACAATAAATCTGCAGCGGATTTGTTTTATGTGGGTAAGGGTATATCATGCCTATATCTGGGACTAATATAGTATTGCTGCAGCCTATATACAATAAGTCTGCTGCAGATTTGTTTTTGTGGATAAGGGTATATGTTGCCTATATCTGGGACTAATATATTTTTGCTCCAACCTATATACAATAAGTCTGCTGCAGATTTGTTTATGTGGGTAAGGGTATATCTTGCCTATATCTGGGACTAATATATTATTACTCCAGCCTATATACAATAAGTCTGCAAAGGGTTTGTTTATGTGGGTAAGGGTATATCTTGCCTATATCTGGGACTAATATATTATTGCTGCAGCTTATATACAATAAGTCTGCTGCAGATTTGTTTGTATGGGTAAGGGTATATCTTGCCTATATCTGGGACTAATATATTAATGCTCCAGCCTATATACAATAAGTCTGCTGCAGATTTATTTTTGTGGGTAAGGGTATATCTTGCCTATATCTTGGTAGAATATATTATTGCTCCAGCTTATATACAATAAGTCTGTAGCAGACTTTTTATGTGGGTAAGGGGGTATCTTGCCTCTATCTGGGACTAATATAGTATTGCTCCAGCCTACATGTATATACAATAAGTCTGCAGCGGATTTGTTCATTTGGGTAAAGGTATATCTTGCCTATATATTGGTGGAATATATTATTGTGCCAGCCTATATACAATAAGTCTGCAGCAGACTTTTTAAGTGGGTAAGGGTATATCTTGACTATATCTTGGTGAAATATATATTATTGCTCCAGCCTATATACAATAATTCTGCAGTAGATTTGTTTATGTGGGTAAGGGTATATCTTGCCTATATCTGGGACTAATATATTATTGCTCCATCCTATATACAATAAGTCTGCTGCAGATTTGTTTGTATGGGTAAGGGTATATCTTGCCTATATCTGGGACTAATATATTATTGCTCCAGCCTATATACAATAAGTCTGCAGCAGACTTTTTATGTGGGTAAGGGTATATCTTGCCTATATCTGGGACTAATATATTATTGCTCCAGCTTATATACAATAAGTCTGCAAAGGATTTGTTTTTGAGGGTAAGGGTATATCTTGCCTATATCTGGGACTAATATATTATAATTGCTCCAGCCTATATACACTAAGTCTGAAGCAGATTTGTTTATGTGGGTAAGGGTATATCTTGCCTATATCTGGGACTAATATATTATTGCTCCAGCTTATATGCAATAAGTCTGCAGCAGACTACATGTACTTTGAAACTGTCTTGACACAAAGTTTGAAAATCTTTAAAAATATAAAAATTAGAATTGATAATATTGTGGCAGGAAGAGAAATTGCTATTGCTAGTTATCAAATGTTGTCAGCTGTCAAAATAGGTCTACTGTCTAGTGTTTAAAGTTACTAACTATTACCTGATATGAACATTTTAGATAAGTTTGCTTAATATTATTATATTTAAAATATATTGTGACAATTTTTACAGTAAATATTTGATACCAAATATGAAAACATTGTTGGAAAGGGATGAATAGCAGCACACACATTTTGAAAGCATTGTGAAGAAAAAAGAAATTGCTCAAATCAAGCAGTTTCTTGTTTTGTCACAATGTTTTCAACCTTTTAGCTTACCTGAGCATGTAGTGCTCAAAGAGAGCTATTGAGATCGCCTTTTGTCTGTCTTATATCCATCCTACAATTGCCTTGTTTACATTTTACTGGCATCATTTTGCATCCAATCTTCATGAAAGTTTATCAGAACATTCATCTTCATCAAATCTTGGCCAAGTTAGAGCTATGCCAGGTGCATGGGGTCAAAATATAGATCACAAGGTCACATTGAAGGAAAGTCTTGTCAACACATGTTGAGTACAGGAAGCCGTATTTGTAACCTGTGCATGTTGAAAGTTTGTCAGAATGTTTGTCTTGATAATATCTAAGCTTTGTTTGAATATACATGTAGGTCATGTCCAGGCTTTGTTTGAATATAGGTCATGTCCAGTGAAAAACTGCTTCCAATTTGATAGAGACTGCATTTTTAACTTCAACAGTTTGAAATGTGTTGCAATGTTTTCTTTAAGTGACGGAACAAAAACGTTTTCATGGTTGGTGGAAGAAGCTGCATCCCGGTATAAAAAGATGTTTGGATTGAAGCCTCTTCTGACGCTGGGCACGAAGGATGGCGCCCACTTTTCGCCCGATGACTTGATCACTTTGATTCTCACTGATGGAGAAAGGGTATGCAATAATTATACATTATTTGTAGAGATTTGTCTATATTTCTTCCTGTAGGTTTGCAAAGTGCATGTGAAAAAGGAATTAAATATGGTAGGATGCAATTTAACCCTTTCATGTTACAACTTTTTAAAACATTGTGAGAGAAGAAGGTGATTCTCGCAAACCAATCATCAATCCACATTACAGGATGTGCAACAGTAGTTTTTCTAACCTTGTGTGAGTGGTTTAACCTAACTCATTCCCACATACAACAAATCTGCAGCAGATGCTTTGAAAATGGCAAAATATGAAAAACCTATAAATAGAACTATAATGATTAGAGTTGAAAATATTGTGGCAAGAGGAGAAATTGCTCATTATTAGCCATTTCTGCATTTATTATACAAATATATATTAGTATATTGGATGTTACATATAGGTTGGATGTTACATATAGACTGTATTTGGGTATTATTGACTCTATGTTAGAGGATTACATAAAGGTATGTTGCAGGGCTTCGGAAGACCGGTAAAAGTGCCTGTCCGGACCGGAATTCAAATCCCCAGACCGATTGCAATCTTATAACTTGTAAAAAAATTGGTCCGAGATTTTATAAAATTGATAAAATCTCGATAATACCTACGCTATATATGTCACTGTGTATACGAAAAAACAATAACCACGCTTTTTATTTCTAAAGCGTATGATAACCTTTGAGAGAGTCACTTACCGTGACGTAATCAAGATAAGCTGTCCGGTAATCAGTTATCGGTTATGTATTTACTCCCTTCAGTTTAATAGATAAGGTTAAAAGCTTCTTTAAAAGTGTTTGCTAATTACTAGTTGATCATTTTAACATATTTGGCTAATTCAATGTGTTATTTTCATTTTCATTTCGGACCGTTTGTAATTTTAAAACTGTTACAAACGATCTACGCTGTTTCAAACCATTATGCAACATATACACGAGAACAGAGTCATCAGTAAACCTTCGAGAAAGTCACTTACCATGACGTAAGATTATCGATCAAATTAAGTTTGACAATCATGTAAACTGATAGATAATGCCAATCGGAATACCTCGGTGATGAATGGATGACGAAATTACCAGAGAAAATCCCATTGAATGCATGCGGTAACGATTTCATGCATCTGATTGGCTGTTTGGGTTATTAGGGAATTTTCATAGGTCACGTAACCTTTGTAACTTTTCAAGATGGCAGGGAAAAAGAGATATTTACGAAACGTTTCGTAATTATAAATATGTTGCTGTATATATTATAAGGAGGAAGTTTTAACTTCATTTCATTTAATTTGACCTTCGATACATTGGTTAAAGGGCTCAATGAAATCTACTTGCGATGTTCAAAAAGTCAAACGACCGTCTTGGCAACGCGAATCATGTTGACAAAGAGAACCGGTTCATAATTACCCAAATGTACTTACCTAAAAAATGGCTTTCGACAAACAAAGTTAACCATACAGATAAGAGAAATGTATCTTCTGTGCGCAAACCAATAATTTTCTAGTACGTACGGGTTGAACAATCGTGGTTATATGTTCGTCTGCACATTTTGGTTAATTATGATTTGTAAAGTACTTCTACATTGACATTAACGAGCAACGACACTGTTATGCAACCATCTATGCAAGGTAACCTGCAATAAACATGACATTTGTGTATATTTGTTTTTAAAAGAGTTTCAATATAAAAAAAATTACCGGGGAGTGGGGCTACAGGTCTAGTTCTTAGCCATCTAAGGTCAAATACCATGTAGACAGAGTGAGGCCTCTAGTTCTTAGTCATCTAGGGTCAAATATCATGTAGACAGAGAGTGAGGACTCTAGTTCTTAGTCATCTAGGGTCAAATATCATGTAGACAGAGAGTGAGGCCTCTATTCTTAGTCATCTAGGGTCAAATACCATGTAGACAGAGAGTGAAGCCTCTATTCTTAGTCATCTAGGGTCAAATACCTTGTAGACAGAGAGTGAGGACTCTAGTTCTTAGTCATCTAGGGTCAAATATCATGTAGACGGAGAGTGAGGACTCTAGTTCTTAGTCATCTAGGGTCAAATACCATGTAGACAGAGAGTGAGGCCTCTAGTTCTTAGTCATCTAGGGTCAAATACCATGTAGACAGAGAGTGAGGCCTCTAGTTCTTAGTCATCTAGGGTCAAATACCATGTAGACAGAGAGTGATGACTCTAGTTCTTAGCCATCTAGGGTCAAATACCATGTAGACAGAGAGTGAGGAAGGCTGTAATGGATGCGCAGGTAGATGCTTTAAGACCACAAATCACTTGAAGCGGCTCATTGAAACGTACAGGGATGGGGGAAAAAGAATATATCCTTGTACAAAATAATTCCATTTGGAGATTATCCCTGATGATATGAATTTTTATCATCCTATATGAGTCACCATCTTTGTTGCATAATTTGACTTGAAAGCTCCAAAAACAAAGCTCCTTATATCAAAGTGGCAGAGGCTCTCCAGATAGTGTGCGTATCTGCTAAAATTACGTATGGAAAATCACCAAATACGCAAGCTTTTTAAATTCCATGAGTTACAAATACGCATACATTTTGCAATTTACTCATCCGTTCACGTTATCATGCGTATCTTCTTTTTTAAATCACAAAAAATAATATTTTCTTTCAAAGTTTCTCGGAAAAACCTTGTCTATTTTTAGAACTTAAAGTAATGGTTCCCGTTTTCTACATAGCTTATTTACATAAATCGGAAACTAAATCGATCTTTGTCATTGAAGCTCCTGTAATTTCAAAATGAATTAAATGAAAGCGCTTTTGACGTGATCAATGTGTATTTGTTGCTTTGCTAATTTGTAATCTCGCGAGAAAAGGCGAGCTTCATCCAATGGAGTCCCTTTCTACTATAAAAATAACACCATGATATTTACGCAGACATACAGATTTTTTTTGGCGCGCTTTCTTGAAGCTGTAGTAAACATCTCCTTATTTGGAAATCTATTACACAGGAAAGAATTTCTCATACATACACCATGCGATACATTTTTACAGGGTCCAAATTTAAGCTCGCATACTCGCGAATTGCGAGGTGAGATTTCAGGCATCAGCATATTTTTGCTAGTGAAATAATACGCATTTCTAATCGCCGAATTTCTTTGACAAATCGCGGTAATTGCAGCTAGTTTTGGAGATTTACCTAGTGGCTGGGAGTATACTTTGCAATATTAGCGAAAGTTTACAGTCGATACAGTCAATACATGTCTTGCCTATTCAAGGGCCCCAATATTGACGACGTTTACCGCATTACATTTGGGCTTTCGTTAGTCTAAAATTAGTTTTGATTTACATATCGCAATACGATTGGCTGGAATGATCATGTGTATATTTTGGGTTTCCCAAGTTGTTTTTTTGCACTTAAAGCACACCCCAACATGATAAAAAGGGCTGTGACCTATCCAAAAAATCATTTCTGTAATTATATGTTTACACTTGAGACCACAAAAGACCTTGATACCATAAAACTCTTCAAATTGAAGAGCATATGCAAAACAACAAGGTCACCGATTTAGGTCAGTCACTGAAACAGGGCAGCATGTACAATTTATATGTTCATATTAGTAGTTCATATTAGTTTATCAATCCTCCCCTCCCAAAAAATAAAATACCGAAAAAAGACCTACCGACCCACCTCTAAAATCTAGGGTCGGTAAAGGGCAAACAGCCAAACAAACAATGTTTTATTGATGGCTTTATTAAAATACTCATGGTACTTTGGGCGTTACTCATCACTAAAAAAAATCATGAGTAATTACTCCTATTGCCAAAAAATTATCTGGAGCCCTGAGTGGAACATTAGTCTTATATAAATGGTATCAATGTTTAATAGACCACCAGTTGGAAAAATACAATCTGGTCTTTGTTCACAGGTGGTGTTTAATTGCAGCGTAATTTATGAAGAAAATGAGTAATTGTGAAACAAAAAGTGTTGTTGTTATAGACAGGAAATTGCTTTACAAAGGTGGTCTTTAGCAAAGGTTTGACTTTAGTTTGCCGGAGAGTAATAAGTCGTGTTGATAACCAGTTATTATAGTTTAAGTTTTTTTTCAGATTGAAGGTTTTTTACAAGGCTGGGATCTCCCATCAATGACTGAACAATATAAGGCATCCTGCAAATCTTTAAACACAGGTGAGTCAAATTTCTATAAAATTTGTTTACATTATTTACCCTTTCCTCCATTTGTATGTATTTAATGTATGTCACATTTAAAAAAATATTGTTGTAAAAGGAGACATTTTTCATAATAAGCAATTTCTCATTTTGCCACAATTATTTCAACACTAGTCAATAATTATGTCTCCCCTTCTCTGAAAGAGAGACATACTGTATTTGTCATTATTCTTATTATACCCCCAGATACATAGTATATGGGGGCTCTATAGGAGTCACGCTTGACGGTCGGTCTGTCAGTTTGTTTGTTGGTTGGTCGGTCGGTCCGTTGGTATGTGGACATTTCTTGTGAACACTATTTCTCAGCAACCCTTGGTCAGAATTCAATATAACTTCACAGAATGATTGGTACCAAGCCTTGTTGTGCATATTGTCGGCATGTTGCACTGGAATTATTTTTAAATGGGTTATGGCCCCTTGAATTTCTCATACATATGTATATATTGTCAGGCACCAGCTGGGGATATTCATCACCTTCAGTGATATTTCTAGTTATTCTCCTTCTTCTTATTATCCCCCGCTTTTTCGAAGAAAAAAAGGGGGGTTATTAATTTCGGTTTGTCCGTCCGTCCTTCTGTCTGTCCGTCCGTCACACTTCGTTTCCGTGCAATAACTGCCGCAAATGTGAACCGTTTCTTTTCAAACTTGGTAACAAGGTTAAATGCCTTAACGGCTAGGCCAAGTTCGAATATCACTTTCGGCGGACTTTATTTGGTGGAGTTATGGCCCCTTATTTAACAAAATATGTTGTTTCTTGCCGTTTCCGTGCAATAACTGCCACAAATGTGAACCTTTTTTTTTCAAACTTGGTAACAACGTTAAATGCCTTAAGGGCTAGGCCAAGTTCGAATATCACTTTCGGCGGACTTTATTCGGTGGAGTTATGGCCCCTTATTTAACAAAAAATGTCGTTTCTTGCTGTTTCCGTGCAATAACTGCCACAAATGTGAACCTTTTTTTTTCAAACTTGGTAACAACGTTAAATGCCTTAAGGGCTAGGCCAAGTTTGAATATCACTTTCGGCGGACTTTATTCGGTGGAGTTATGGCCCCTTATTTAACAAAAAATGTCGTTTCTTGCTGTTTCCGTGCAATAACTGCCACAAATGTGAAGCTTTTTTTTTCAAACTTGGTAACAAGGTTAAATGCCTTAAGGGCTAGGCCAAGTTCGATCGTCACTTTCGGCAGACTTTATTTGGTGGAGTTATGGCCCCTTAATTAACAAAAAATGTTGTTTGTTGCTGTTTCCGTGCAATAACTACCATAAATGTGAACCTTTTTTTTTCAAACTTGGTAACAACGTTAAATGCCTTAAGGGCTAGGCCAAGTTCGATCGTCACTTTCGGCGGACTTTATTTGGTGGAGTTATGGCCCCTTATTTAACAAAAAATGTCGTTTCTTGCTGTTTCCGTGCAATAACTGCCACAAATGTGAAGCTTTTTTTTTCAAACTTGGTAACAAGGTTAAATGCCTTAAGGGCTAGGCCAAGTTCGATCGTCACTTTCGGCGGACTTTATTTGGTGTAGTTATGGCCCCTTATTTAACAAAAAATGTCGTTTCTTGCTGTTTCCGTGCAATTACTGCCACAGATGTGAACCTTTTTTTTTCAAACTTGGTAACAAGGTTAAATGCCTTAAGGGCTAGGCCAAGTTCGATCGTCACTTTCGGCAGACTTTATTTGGTGGAGTTATGGCCCCTTAATTAACAAAAAATGTTGTTTGTTGCTGTTTCCGTGCAATAACTACCATAAATGTGAACCGTTTTTTTTCAAACTTGGTAACAACCTAGGCCAAGTTCGATCCTCACTTTCGGCGGACTTTATTCGGTGGAGTTATGGCCCCTTAATTAACAAAAAATGTCCTTTGTTGCTGTTTCCGTACAATTACTCCCACAAGTGTGAACCTTTTTTGTTCAAACTTGGTAACAAGGTTAAATGCCTTAAGGGCTAGACCAAGTTCAATCGTCACTTTCGGCGGACTTTATTTGGTGGAGTTATGGCCCCTTATTTAACAAAAAATGTCGTTTCTAGCTGTTTCCGTGCAATAACTGCCACAAATGTGAACCATTTTTTTTTCAAACTTGGTAACAAGGTTAAATGCCTTAAGGGCTAGGCCAAGTTCGATCGTCACTTTCTGCGGACTTTATTCGGTGTAGTTATGGCCCCTTATTTAACAAAAAATGTCGTTTGTTGCTGTTTCCGTGCAATAACTGCCACAAATGTGAACCTTTTTTTTTCAAACTTGGTAACAAGGTTAAATGCCTTAAGGGCTAGGCCAAATTCGATCCTCACTTTCGGCGGACTTTATTCGGTGGAGTTATGGCCCCTTAATTAACCAAAAATTTCGTTTTTTGCTGTTTCCATGCAATCACTGCCACAAATGTGAACCGTTTTTTTTTCAAACTTGGTAACAACGTTAAATGGTTTAAGGGCTAGACCAAGTTCGATCGTCGCTTTCGGTGGAGTTATGGCCCATTGCTTAACAAAAAATGTCGTTTGTTGCTGTTTCCGTGCAATTACTGCCACAAATGTTAACCGTTTTTTTCATTCAAACTTTGTAACAAGGTTAAATGCCTTAACAGCTAGGCCAAGTTCGATCGTCACTTTCGGCGGATTTTATTCCTACAATATTTCCTGCAAGCGGGGGATATAAATTTCATGAATTTGCTTGTTATTATTATTATTATTCTTAAATTTTGTTTGTCGAGAACTCGGAAACTACTTGAAGGAATTTATTGAAACTTTGAACATAGATAGATGGCAATGTGAAGTTGTGCACCTTGCATGAATTATAACTCTGGGCCACTTTGTTGCATAGTTATCTCCCCTTGTTCAATATTTTAATAGTGTAAACTTTGCATTTTTAGGCGCAGCGCTCGAAAACAACCCTTCTAGTTATTATTTCATATACAGAGAATTTCTATATATTTATTAAGATGTTTTCCAAGTCATCTGCTGCAGAAGTTGTATGTGGGAAAAGGTTTTACTCTCTATCAATGTGGGAAAGGGTTTCACTCTCTATCAATGTTATAACATACAGACATTGTATGTATAAAAGGGTTTTACTCTCTATCAATGTTATAACATACATAAGTTGTATGTTGGAAAGGGTTTTACTCTCTATCAATGTCATAACATAAAGAAGTTGTATGTGGGAAAGGGTTTTACTTTCTATCAATGTTATAACATACTTTGAATCGGTCTGATATTTTATATTTTAGATGATTCAGGGGGCGAACTCTAAATATACTATGTTCTTTGATAAGAACCCAGTCTTTAAACATGAGTAGATGACCCCTATTGTTTGGGGATCAAATGGCAAGGTCACATGGGTCATAAGGTCAAATATGTTACCCCTCAAGAACCCATGGACCCAATGTCTTTAGACTTCATAGGATGATTGGTCTAATTGACTAAATGATCCCTTTTATTTTTGGGGTCAAGGTCACAGGGGTCACATAAATGTCAAATACGATTCCGCTTAATATATCAAGAACGCTTTGACCCAGAGTCTTCAAACTTCATAGGATGATTAGTCTAATTGTGTAGATCATGACCTCTAAATCCCAAGAACCCCTTGACCTGGAGTCTTTCAACTTCACAAGATGGATCTATTCTGTGAGAAGATTACCCCTCCTTTTTGGGGGGTCACATGGTCAAAGGTCAAGGTCAAATTGAAATAGGTTTCCGCTGAATATCTCAAGCATCCTTTGACCAAGAGTCTTTAAACTTTACAAGATGGTTTGATTATGTAAGTAGATGACCCCTCTTCCTTGTTTGGGTCACCAGTTGAAAGGTCAAGGTCTTATGGGCCTTCAAATTGAAAATGGTTTCTGCCGAATATCTCGAGAATCCTTTAACCAAGAGTCTTCAAACTTCACAGGATAATGGCCTATGTGGGCAGATGACCTCTTGATTAAACAATGCTTTTTTTGAAAAGCGTCTTCTTTTTTTTAGCTCGCCTATTTGAAGAAATAGGGGAGCTTATGTACTCACCCCGGCGTCCACCTCCGCGTTTGTGTTGATGTTGGCGTTACCAGCTTGGTCAAACCTTTGCGTGCAAGGCCTTTTCTGTACACTGTATGCTGTTGCTTTGAAACTTCACACACTTATTCAGGGTCACAAGGTGACCTTGTTTGACAAGTCCCATAACTCTGGAATGGATTTTGACTGAATTGTGCCCCTTTTTGGACTTAGAATTGTGTTATTATGTTCACTATCGACATACATTGTACGAGGTGCAGTCAAAAAGTTCCCAGACTGCCTTTTTACAGATGTCAGTCTTTGGTGTAGAGAAATAAAAATTATATCATAATAAAGAAAAAACAAAATTCTATATGACTGTACAAATTTTAAATAACAGTCACATATAAAACAATCAATTTTACATAGCAAAGAAACATCCCTCACGCCGAATGGATCACTTCTAACTTCACTGACGTTCTCACAACGTCCACTCAAATATTCTAGTATTCATATTTTCTTCCGACAAAAGGCGGGGCACCCATCTTGCACATACTTTTGACATTCCCAAGTCGTGAGTTTTGTGTACATTTCCATGGCTCAATGCAACACGATCAACTATATCGTCGATCGATTTCCGCCTATCTACGGAAATGACGCGCCGCACTTTGTCGATGCTTTCGCTATCATGTGGTCTACCGCTTCTCTTATTGTCACTAACATCATCTCGACCATCCCGAAAACGCTTGTGCCAATCAAATACAATCGTCCTTGAACATCTTCTTAATCCATCACCAGGACTCAAGAATTTCCATGTTTCAGTTGGTGACATTCCCGCTCTCAAACAAAATTTAATGATTGCCTGTTACTCTGTTCGCTCGGATGACGTTGACGTTTCCACGGCAGCGATTGGGTCCATTGCTTCATACGATGCGCATAAATCCGTTAATTCTTACGCAATGACGGTTGTTTTGCACGAGTTATTAGAGATGACGTTGATGTGACGTCATGTAAATTCTCACAATAAAACTATCGCATAACTAGTAATAATAAGCAGTGGGAAAAATACATTATCATTAATATTTCAAAGTGCTCCGTAGCTTATGTAGTATAATATAATAAATAGCATTTTCTATTAAAATACTGATGCTATGTTATTAATTCTGCTAACAAAATGTAATACTGTAATTTGGATATATGCATGACAAGTTTTGTCATAATCGGACGTCAAAATTGTCTAATATATCATCAGTCCGGGAACTTTTTGACTGCACCTCGTATATAAACAAATTTACAGATTTAAAAGGCCCAAAATGGCCTTTATGGACTTGGTTAACATTTGGATGCAAGTACTGAAAAGGTGTATTATCTTGCAAAAGGTGATACTGTGTGACTTTACCAATGCTATAACTGTTCTGAAGTAGGCCCTGATAGACGATGGTCCTGATAGGCGAGCTATATTGTCCTCTGACAACTCTTGTATATTATGTTTCATGTTTTTCAGTTGTGTACAAGAATATTGAAAACTTAATGCATTCGTGTGAAAACGGGACTGGGAAGTTAAATCTCGAGAATTTATCCCTACATTCTGTAAGATTTCAGCCAGTTTTGAGGGCCATACGTCATCAGAATTGTCTGAGAGAACTGGAACTAAAAGGTATGCATGAGAATGCCAAAAATATAGTAATGAGCTGGGCCTGATCCTATAAAACTCTGATATCATTCTCTGTGCTCAGATATTAACATACCGCCTTGGTGGTGTAGTGATCTAGCGTCCGCATCGGTGTATGACGTTGAGGATTGGATCCCCAGCCAGGTCATACCTAAGACTTAATGGTAGCAATGGCTGCCCTCCTTGGTGCTCAGGGTTGCGGACTAAGCATTACAACTGCCTGGTAGTTGTCAGAATAAATGAATCAGAAGTACTGGTAACTTGGTCAGGAAAGGCTGTGATATAACTGTGATATAGCTTAAACATTGTTGAAAGCGGCGTAAAACACCAAATCAATCAATCAGAAAATAACTCAAAATAAAACATCTGATTGGTCAAATTTGAGTATTTGTTTCTGACCAATCAGATACTTGAGCACAAATTCTGATTGAATGCTGATGAGCCCGTTCTGATGCAATTTTTAACCAGGTTTTCCGAAGGAACAATCTGGTTATTAGTTTGACGTGGTTGGGTCGGCGGGCGTCACCTTTCCTTGTCCGGACCATAACTTTGTCATGCATGGAGATATTTTCAAATAACTTGGCACAAACATGCATCATATCAAGACGATGTGCCAAATGCAAAAAAAAATTCTGTAGATTCAAGGTCAAGGTCACAGTGATAAGAAATAGACTTTAATTGAACTTTTCTTGTCTGGACCATAACTTTGTAGATTAAAGAATATAGCATAGACATGAGTAAGTTTCATAACCTCGGGCCCTGGATCTAGGCTGTTTGCAAAGGCATAAACACGTTACTATCAAGTAAAGGGTTAAGGCAGATCACTGATTATCAACCTGGCATTAGGGATCCTAAAATGTGGCTGCTTACAACAAAAGGTTGCTTAATATCTGTTATCTATTATATGTTCTTAATAAATGAGGCCATCAACACCCGATTGACTGTATTGAACTGATATTTGTTGGATAAAATTGGGATATATTTAATTGACAAAGTAATTAGGATTATTCATCAATAGAAATATTCCCTGTTACTTGAATTACTAGCTTTGATTAACTATTAACAGAAAGATTTGACAGATCTGTTAATTCTTAATCAAACACCTTCCATTATAGAAAACCTGGTTTCATGGAATTTCCATGTCTTGTTACTTGATTAAATCAGACAACTTTTGATAATATTGCGACAGAAGAAGTAATTGCTCATATGAGCAATGTTATTTGCCACAATATTTTTAACTCAAGTCAATAATTATACTATCATTTATAGAGATTTTCAATTCTTTTACCTATGTTTTTGAATTTCAAAGTCAACTTCTGCTGATTTATTGTATGTGGATAAAGTCTTAATGGAACATTTTGACATTGTAAGTCTAAGACTAGCTTAACCCTTTCCCACATACAACAAATCTGAAGCAGACTAAGTGATGTCCTAAATTCATGAATATGTGAATTTAAAAAAATAGATTTTGGCTAACAATCGAGAAATTTTGCTGATATTGAGCCATTTCTACATTTGCCAAAATGTTTTGAACTATGTTAAAAATTTACACTTTCATTTATAGAGATTTTTTTTGCTTCTTTTGCCTAGAAATGATTAAAACCCGTCTGCTGCAGATTGTTTTTATGTGGTAAATATAAAATCATCCATTGAAAGATTAAAAATAAATCCTCTCAAAAATGTGCAATTTTGATTTGCAGGGAATCGATTAGGAGACCATGCCGTTGAGATTCTATGCCAATCATTTAACACCATTCCGTGTTTGGACTATCTAGGGATAGCACGTAACAATGTTACAAAGGAAGGCCTTCGACACATAGCTCAAGCTGTTACAGGTGACCAAGAAGAAACATCTTTAAAGGTAAAACTTCTTTGGATAATTTTAAAGAGTGCTCAGCAGATGGTTGGTCATTTTATCCAGTCCCTGGTACAGAGGATACTTTATCCAGTCTAGTCCCTTAAACAGAGGATATTTGGCACTTTATCAGCAGAGCGCTTTTCAAAACAGGAGAAAAAATGTCCAATGCAAGCCGTTTTCCATTTCCTTAACCCTTTCCCTTAATAGACGCTTATTGACGCCTCTGCAGCAGACAGCTTTTTGAAAACATAGTGACAAATGAAGAAATTGCTCATAACAAGCAATTTCTCCTTTTGCCACAATATTTTCCACTTTTAGTCATAGGTTATCCATTCAATTATAAAGATTATATATTTTTTGACAAAATATGTTCAAAGTCTTCTGCTGCAGAATTGTTGTATGAGGGAAAGGGTTAATATGTTACAAGTGTGTTCCAAAAGTATGCTTCCAAATTTCCAGATCTTTTATTGTTTTTTCCTTTCCTACATAATACAAATTTGCAGCAGACAACTTCCAAAACATTGATTTAGAATTAAAGAAAATCTCTTAAATAAAGTCGAAAACATTGTCTGCTGCCGATACATCAGAATGTGTCTCTATGAGGGAATAGATTAAGAGATAATGATGACAGGATTGATTCTTTTTTCAGAAGAAGTAATTGCTCATATGAGCAATGTTATTTGCCACAATATTTTTAACTCAAGTCAATAATTATACTATCATTTATAGAGATTTTCAATTCTTTTACCTATGTTTTTGAATTTCAAAGTCAACTTCTGCTGATTTATTGTATGTGGATAAAGTCTTAATGGAACATTTTGACATTGTAAGTCTAAGACTAGCTTAACCCTTTCCCACATACAACAAATCTGAAGCAGACTAAGTGATGTCCTAAATTCATGAATATGTGAATTTAAAAAAATAGATTTTGGCTAACAATCGAGAAATTTTGCTGATATTGAGCCATTTCTACATTTGCCAAAATGTTTTGAACTATGTTAAAAATTTACACTTTCATTTATAGAGATTTTTTTTGCTTCTTTTGCCTAGAAATGATTAAAACCCGTCTGCTGCAGATTGTTTTTATGTGGTAAATATAAAATCATCCATTGAAAGATTAAAAATAAATCCTCTCAAAAATGTGCAATTTTGATTTGCAGGGAATCGATTAGGAGACCATGCCGTTGAGATTCTATGCCAATCATTTAACACCATTCCGTGTTTGGACTATCTAGGGATAGCACGTAACAATGTTACAAAGGAAGGCCTTCGACACATAGCTCAAGCTGTTACAGGTGACCAAGAAGAAACATCTTTAAAGGTAAAACTTCTTTGGATAATTTTAAAGAGTGCTCAGCAGATGGTTGGTCATTTTATCCAGTCCCTGGTACAGAGGATACTTTATCCAGTCTAGTCCCTTAAACAGAGGATATTTGGCACTTTATCAGCAGAGCGCTTTTCAAAACAGGAGAAAAAATGTCCAATGCAAGCCGTTTTCCATTTCCTTAACCCTTTCCCTTAATAGACGCTTATTGACGCCTCTGCAGCAGACAGCTTTTTGAAAACATAGTGACAAATGAAGAAATTGCTCATAACAAGCAATTTCTCCTTTTGCCACAATATTTTCCACTTTTAGTCATAGGTTATCCATTCAATTATAAAGATTATATATTTTTTGACAAAATATGTTCAAAGTCTTCTGCTGCAGAATTGTTGTATGAGGGAAAGGGTTAATATGTTACAAGTGTGTTCCAAAAGTATGCTTCCAAATTTCCAGATCTTTTATTGTTTTTTCCTTTCCTACATAATACAAATTTGCAGCAGACAACTTCCAAAACATTGATTTAGAATTAAAGAAAATCTCTTAAATAAAGTCGAAAACATTGTCTGCTGCCGATACATCAGAATGTGTCTCTATGAGGGAATAGATTAAGAGATAATGATGACAGGATTGATTCTTTTTTCAAGATAATTTATTTTTTATTTTTTGCAGGATTTTATCATTGTCTAAGTATAAATGTTTATTTTGTCTAAAAAAGTACAATAGTTAGAGCTTTCAAACTTGGATCATAGTTACATTTAATATCCTTCAACACATTGCATGCTTTAGATGTTGATTGTCACGTATAATATATACTTTATCACATTGCATGCTTTAGATGCTGATTGTCACCTATAATATCCTTCACGACATTGCATGCTTCAGATGCTGATTGTCACCTATAATATCCTTTATCACATTGCATGCTTTAGATGCTGATTGTCACCTATAATATCCTTTATCACATTGCATGCTTTAGATGCTGATTGACACCTATAATATCCTTCACCACATTGCATGCTTTAGATGCTGATTGTCACCTATAATATACTTCACCACATTGCATACTTTAGATGCTGATTGTCACCTATAATATCCTTTATCACATTGCATGCTTTAGATGCTGATTGTCACCTATAATATCCTTCACCACATTGCATGCTTTAGATGTTGATTGTTACCTATAATATTCTTTACCACATTTCATGCTTTAAATGCTGATTGACACCTACAATATCATTCACCACATTGCATGCTTTAGATGCTGATTGTCACCTATAATATCCTTTATCACATTGCATGCTTTAGATGCTGATTGTCACCTATAATATCCTTCACCACATTGAATGCTTTAGATACTGATTGTCACCTATAATATACTTTATCACATTGGATGCTTTAGATGCTGATTGTCACCTATTTTTATGGTGAAAAGTCATGTTTTTCGAGAATTAGACATGACTTCTTTATTTTTAGCTACGTGACAGGTTATTGTGATCGCCCTTTGTCCGGAGTCCGACGTCCAACCACAATTTCTTGTGAACACAATACATTTTTCATTTATTATATACGATATTTACCAAACCTATTCAGTACCTAGATATACACGAGAGCTCGGTTCCAGACAGATCCGTTCATGCATGACTAGTTTATGGCCTTTTAAAATTGGCAAAATTGTTATAATTATACCCCTAGAACGTAGTATGTGGGGGCTATATAGGAGTCACGCTTGTCGGTCGGTCGGTCCGTTGTTCTGGACATTTCTTGTGAACACTATTTCTCAGTAACCCTTGGTCAAAATTCAATATAACTTCACAAGAAGGATTGATACCAAGCCTAGTTGTGCCTATTGTTGGCGTGTTGCACTGGAATTATTTTTAAATGAGTTATGGCCCCTTGAATTTCTCATACATAATTGGTCGATAGACATTTCTTGTGAACACTATTTCTCAGCAACCCTTGGTCAGAATTCAATATAACTTCACAAGAATGATTGATACCAAGCCTAGTTGTGCATATTGTCGGTGTGTTGCACTGGAATTATTTTTAAATGAGTTATGGCCCCTTTAATTTCTCATACATATGTATATTGTCAGGCACCAGCTGGGGATATTCATCACCATCAGTGATAGTTCTAGTTGACTTTGTGAACATGATTAAGTCATCATTTATTATCCGATGTTTAATAAACTTATACAGTAGCTAGATATACATGAGAGCTCGGTTCCTTTCGAAAACCAGATCAGTCTATGCATGACGGGATTATGGCCCTTTAAAATTGATAAAATTGCTATAATTGACCTTGTGAACAAGTTACAGTCATCATTTATTATCCAATGTTTACCAAACTTATACAGTAGCTAGATATACATGAGAGCTCGGTTCCTTACGAAGACCAGCCAGATCCATCCATGCATGATAGGATGATGGCCCTTTAAAATTGGCAAAATTGCTATAATCGACCTTGTGAACACGATAAAGTCATCATTTATTATCCGATGTTTACCAAACTTATACAGTAGCTAGATATACATGAGAGCTCAGTTCCTATTTGTGAACACGATAAAAACTTCATTTATTTGTCACATGTCCTTTACATTGGTTATATTGACACATTGTTGGATGATGCAGATATTGATAACTGAAATTCTACATATATTTTCGCTCCTGGAGAAGGTCAACGCCCTCTCAGTATTTTTCAAGATGATTATTCAGAATGTTCCTTAAGTGACCCACTATCGGATTCATTCAAGCCATGTTGATTGATCGAAAAACATGGCCGCCAGCGGGCGAGGCTATTTTGCCTTATATGACTTGAGTGAAAACTTAAAAAATCTTCTCCTCCAAAAAAGTTTGGCCGATTTTCCAATAATTTTATAGAAATATTCCAAGGGTGACCCTCTATCAGATTACTTCAAGCCATGTTGATTGGTTGAAAACTATGGCCGCCAGGGGACGGGGCTTATGTGGCTAAAGTGGAAAAAAAAAAAAATCAGGTGAGCGATATAGGGCCATCATGGCCCTCTTGTTTGTTAGATTGACTTTAAATTCCAGCCAGATCCGTCCATGCATGATGGGATTATGCCCCTTTAGAATTTGCAAAATTGCTATAATTGACCTTGTGAACAAAGTAAAGTCATCATTTATTATCCTATGTTGACTAAACTTTTACAGGAGCTAGATATACATGAGAACTCGGTCGTGAATGAACAAAAATAAAATCAGGTGAGCGATATAGGGCCATGATGGCCCTCTTGTTTCAGTTCCTTACATCTTTAGACCCGAGTTACAACACCCTGTATGGCCATGATGGCCCTCTTGTTTCAGTTCCTTACATCTTTAGACCTGAGTTACAACCCCCTGTATGGCCATGATGGCCCTCTGGTTTCAGTTCCTTACATCTTAAGACCTGAGTTACAACCCCTGTATGGCCATGATGGCCCTCTTGTTTCAGTTCCTTACATCTTTAGACCTGAGTTACAACCCCCTGTATGGCTAACATGTCAATTTATTTCAGTTCATTACATCTTAAGACTTGAGTTACAACCCCTGTATGGCCATGATGGCCCTCTTGTTTCAGTTCCTTACATCTTTAGATCTATGTTACAACCCCTGTATGGCCATGATTGCCCTCTTGTTTCAGTTCCTTACATCTTTAGACCTGAGTTACAACCCCCTGTATGGCTAACATGTCATTTTATTTCAGTTCCTTATATCTTTAGACCTGAGTTACAACCCCTGTATGACTAACATGTCATTTTATTTCAGTTCCTTACATCTTTAGACCTGAGTTACAACCCCCTGTATGGCCATCATGGCCCTCTTGTTTCAGTTCCTTACATCTTTAGACCTGAGTTACAACCCCCTGTATGGCTAACATGTCAATTTATTTCTGTTCCTTACATCTTTAGACCTGAGTTACATAATTTTTGACTAACATCTCATTTTATTTCAGTTCCTTACATCTTTAGACCTGAGTTACATAATGTATGACTAACATCTCGTTTTATTTCAGTTCCTTACATATTTAGACCTGAGTTACATAATTTTTGCCTAACATCTCGATTTATTCAGTTCCTTACATCTTTAGACCAGAGTTACATAATTTTTGACTAACATCTCGTTTTATTTCAGTTCCTTACATCTTTAGACCCGAGTTATATAATTTTTGACTAACATCTCGTTTTATTTCAGTTCCTTACATCTTTAGACCTGAGTTACATAATTTTTGACTAACATCTCGTTTTATTTCTGTTCCTTACATCTTTAGACCTGAGTTACAACCCCCTGTATGACTAGCATGTCATTTAATTTCAGTTCCTTACATCTTTAGACCCGAGTTACATAATGTATGACTAACATCTCGTTTTATTTCAGTTCCTTACATCTTTAGACCTGAGTTACATAATTTTTGACTAACATCTCATTTTATTTCAGTTCCTTACATCGTTAGACCTGAGTTACAACCCCCTGTATGACGAATGTCAGAAACCTCTTATGACTGTGATAAAGTCACTATCCAGTTTAAACAAACTGTACATAAAATCCTGCGATCTTACTGCCCGTTTCTTTGAGAGTGATCTCCCCTTGATTACGCAAGTCCTAAATGGTAAGTTTACTGCTCCTTGCTTTTGTTGATACTACTTGATGGTGTCAGGGCTTTAGATAATGGGCTTATTTCAAATTTCTTAACCCTTTCCCACATATAACAAATCTGCTGCAGACGACTTTGAAATTATCCATGCAAAAACACAGTAAATAACTTATTATATGTATAAAGTTAAATTATTGAAAAAGAAACATTGTGGCAAAAGGAGAATCTGCTTGTTTCGAGCAATTCTTCTTCTGTAACAATGTTATCAAAAGTCTTCTGCTGCAGAGTTTCAGAAGGCGTCTATATGCAGGAAAGTTTTAAATGCCTTTGCCCCAGTCACATTGCAGGATATGGATTAACTAATGACTGTTAGCAGGGGCGGATCAAGTATTTGGGCTTAGGGGCGTGTATTTATTCCGATAGTGGATTTAAAAGTAGCATACGGCGAGGATATTTTCTGGCAAAATTTATTAATTATCTGCTAGAAATCTAATTTAATGTCTATGAATAAACAAAATCACAAACACATTGAAGCAGCCCTGTCCCATTGTACTTATGTGAGCATTTTTATTGAATCTCAAAGATGAATTTGATCTTTCCACACTTGAAGATGTTTCTGATGTTAACAGCACAAACGTAAGAATTTTCACAATGTTCGGATACATAAAATTACACGCCTCCGAAAGCATTTCCTTTATCATTACCGGCTTTTCGTCTTTATTTCCCCAAGTCAATGTCCAAAGTCGCAGCTCTGGTTGGAATGTTTCCGGCTGTGGCATATCACCCTGGTCTACTATTGACATGACGGCGCAGGGCCTCAGCTATCGGTTGTTAAAGTCACCAATTGCGAAAAAATAATCACATTGCCGCAAGAAAAAAAGAATTTGTGAAAACGATTGCGAAAGAATTTCTCGGCAAATTCAGCCGCCATTTTGTTTTATAAATGCTCTAAGCGGCATATATTTTCAATGAGCATTCTATTGACTGTCCAGTCTTGATATTTGACAATGTGAAGGTCAAGCGACTGTTGTTTTTCACATGTTTTATCAATATATCGGGAAAAATTAGTGTGATAAACAATTGATCGATGTTGTTATTACCGATTAAAGAGGGACGATTGTTAACAGTTTCTGATTGGACGTACATTTGAATGTACGTAATCAGGAGTGTGATTTGATGCAGATTTCAATTGATAGCAAGTTGGTGATGCCTAGAGAGTTGGAGTCAATAGGTCAAAGGTCAAGGAGTGTGATTTGATGCAGATTTCAATTGATTTCAATTGATGGCCCCAGTGTTGAACATTTTGAATTTGAGGATGCATTTAAAGTTTGGGCTGCTTTAAAGACTCGCAGAATTGTGGTTTGAGACTGACATTCTTGTATATATATATATACTGTATGTAAATATGTAAATATAATCATGTTTCAAATGGAACAGAAATGAAAAATATGTGCTTTTTAGCTCGACTATTCGAAGAATAAGGGGAGCTATTGTAGTCACCCCGGTGTTGGCGTTGGTTAAAGTTTTTGTGCAAGCTAGCATTAACCCTTATAACTAACATACACTTAGGCCTGTGATCTTCAAGTTGGTTTTGCCTAGAGTGTTTGGAGTTACTAGGTCAAAGGTCAAGGTCACTGTGACCTTTCTGTAAAGCAACAGTTAATGGTTAAAGTTTTTGTGAAAGCTAGCATTTACCCTTATAACTTACATACGCCTAGGCCTATGATCTTCAATATGGACATAATTACATCATAGCAAGTTGGTGATGCCTAGAGAGTTGGAGTCAATAGGTCAAAGGTCAAGTTCACTGTGACCTTCAATACAGAAACATTCCTTGCTTTAAAACTACTGATTGCTTAGGCCTATGACCCTGAAACTTAGCTTGGGTAATGGTCATGATCAGCACTTGATTGAAACAGGTCAAGGGATCATAAGGTCAAAGGTCAAGGTCACTTTGACCTTTAACGAAAAAAAACACAATTTTTCGCAATAACTTTGAACTAGTTGCATATGGTGCAAATTGTTGCCCTATGGTTCAAGGTTTGAGTGCAACTACATTAAGAGTCCATAACTTAGTAACTTAGTAACCCTTCCCAACCATCACATCTATGAAAATATTCAAGTTAAATAACCCTATCCTGCATATAATGCAAATTATCACCCTTTAAAGCATTGTGGTTAATGTTTAGCATGCAACTACATTAAGAGTCGGTCACAGGTTCGATACCCGGTTGCGGCGACATTCTTTCAAGCGATTTTTCCATCGCCTCTCACCTCTGATCTATGTGAGAAAGTAGTCAGTGGCTTCGAAAGAATGTTGTGTAAGTACTGGTGTAGGAAAGCCAGGAAAACAGGGGTAGGTGCACTGACCGCCGTGATATGACCAAAGCTGTTGAAAGCGGCGTTAAACTCCAAACAAACAAACAAACAAACATTAAGAGTCCATAACTTAGTAACCCTTCCCAACCATCACATCTATGAAAATATTCAAGTTAAATAACCCTATCCTGCATATAATGCAAATTATCACCCTTTAAAGCATTGTGGTTAATGTTTAGCATGCAACTACATTAGAGTCCATTATCTCAGTAATCAAATAAGCGGTGGAATAGTCGAGCATGCTGTCCTCCGACAGCTCTTGTTATACATCTTATGTTATTTCATAAATAATACATGTGCTATTAAAGACATGAATGAAATAAAAGAGAAAAAAACAATACATTTCATTTTACTGTGTTTTTAGCTCACCTAAGCACGAAGTGCAAGGTGAGCTTTTGTGATCACTTGCCGTATGTCTTGCCAAAGGCCAGAAGAGCTTATGCCGTGGTGTGGTGTCCGTTGTCCGTGCATCTGTGCGTCAGTCCCTTGACCTAACTTAGTAATACTTAAAATCTTAAGTAAGGTTGGAAAAAAATCCAGCATTCATGTTTTAAAAAATATTGAAGTATCTGACTAAGTGGACATAAATGGTTACCTTGCTGGCTAACACTACTTTTGAAGAAATTAAATATTTAGGCATTCTTATAAGTAATACAATAATGATAAAGTACGCATTTTGACGCATTTGCAGCAGCTACTTTTTAAAACATTGTAGCAAGAGTAGAAATCGCTCATAATGAGCAAGTGCTCCTTTTGTCACAATGTTTTCAACTTTTTTGAAAAATTATACTTTCTTGTATTTACATAGTTTTGCCTCTATATTTTCAGTCATCTGCTGCAAATTTGTTGTATGTGGGAAAGGGATAAGTGAAGTAAGATTGTTAATACAGACTTTGAGTAGCAAAGAAGTCAAAATCAAATTTGCAGCTTGTTTAGATTCAACTTTTATTCAAATACCTATTTTAACCCATTTAAGAGTCATCTGCTTTGAAGAAAATATTAATATGAACAGTTCTACAGATAATCCAACTTAGTGTATGCGTGTAAAATTTAGATATGAACCATTCTACAGATAAACAAACTTAGTCTATGCTTGTTAAATATAGATAATTAGCTGAACTGTTCTACAGATAACCAAACTTTGTGTATGCTTGTTAAATATAGATAACTATCTGAACTGTTCTACAGATAACCAAACTTAGTGTATGCTTGTTAAATATAGATATGAAATGTTCTACAGATAACCAAACTTAGTTTATGCTTGTTAAATAAAGATAACTATCTGAACTGTTCTACAGATAACCAAACTTAGTGTATGCGTGTTAAATATAGATATCAACTGTTCTACAGATAACCAAACTTAGTGTATGCGTGTTAAATATAGATATGAACCGTTCTACAGATAACCAAACTTAGTGTATGCGTGTTAAATATAGATAACTATCTGAACTGTTCTACAGATAACCAAACTTAGTGTATGCTTGTTAAATGTAGATATGAACTGTTCTACAGATAACCAAACTTAGTTTATGCTTGTTAAATAAAGATAACTATCTGAACTGTTCTACAGATAACCAAACTTAGTGTATGCGTGTTAAATATAGATATGACCATTCAACAGATAACCAAACTTAGTGTATGCTTGTTAAATATAGATAACTCTCTGTTGTTCTACAGATAACCAAACTTAGTGTATGCATGTTAAATATGAATATGAAATGTTCTACAGATAACCAAACTTAGTGTATGCGTGTTAAATATAGATATGAACCGTTCTACAGATAACCAAACTTAGTGTATGCTTGTTAAATATAGATAATTAGCTGAACTGTTCTACAGATAACCAAACTTTGTGTATGCTTGTTAAATATAGATAACTATCTGAACTGTTCTACAGATAACCAAACTTAGTGTATGCTTGTTAAATATAGATATGAAATGTTCTACAGATAACCAAACTTAATGTATGCTTGTTAAATATAGATAACTATCTGAACTGTTCTACAGATAACCAAACTTAGTTTATGCTTGTTAAATATAGATATGAACTGTTCTACAGATAACCAAACTTAGTGTATGCTGGTTAACTATGGATATGAACTGTTCTACAGATAACCAAACTTAGTGTATGCTTGTTAAATATAGATATGAACCTTTCTACAGATAACCAAACTTAGTGTATGCTTGTTAAATATAGATAACTATCTGAACTGTTCAACAGATAACCAAACTTAGTGTATGCTTGTTAAATATAGATAATTATCTGAACTGTTCTACAGATAACCAAACTTTGTGTATCCTTGTTAAATATAGATAACTATCTGAACTGTTCTACAGATAATCAAACTTTGTGTATCCTTGTTAAATATAGATAACTATCTGAACTGTTCTACAGATAATCAAAATTTGTGTATCCTTGTTAAATATAGATAACTATCTGAACTGTTCTACAGATAACCAAACTTTGTGTATCCTTGTTAAATATAGATAACTATCTGAACTGTTCTACAGATAACCAAACTTTGTGTATCCTTGTTAAATATAGATAATTATTCTATACCTAATTTATACGTCCAATCGTAGACGCTCATTCGAATCATGTGACCGTACAATATATTTCCGTATCGGGACGCACGCGCGTACAAAATAACCCCTATTTTTTTCGTATTGTACGATTCACAGGTCCCATGTTAAACCTATGATAAAGACCGAAACACGTGAAAAGGTTCCGAATGAAAGTCTGAATCGACAGGCGCTCTAGATAAAGCGTTATGATAAAGCTCCTGTTGTCACTGGATCATTATTGTCGTTTGCAAACAAGGAGTAACACTGAAACTAAAATGTTATCCGATTCTGAAATAGATGACTTTGTAATTGAACAGAAAATACAAAATATATTTTGGGGAAAAAGTCGAGGTATAGAATAAAAAGATCATTTAACAGTGTTCTGTACAATACGGAATATATTTGGACTCGTACACAGCTTGGAAAATCATATTGGACTCGCCTAGCGGCTCGTCCAATATAATTTTCCAAGCTGTGTACTCGTCCAAATATATATCCGTATTGTACAGAACACTGTTAAATAACCATACTGGGTGTATACGGATAATTGGGGAAAATGTATGGGTAAAACAGGATTTATTTAAAAGAAATAAACATGCATTATGAAGTAGCATAACGGGTAAAATATGCTAGCCGCACTGTTGCATACTATGTTTTTTTCATAACATTTCTTACTTTACCCTCTGAGTAAAAACTTAAAACCACAAAATCAAAATTTGGAAGCAATATAGTAAAAATTGAGATCATCTAATTTTGCTTCATTTTTTTAAAGCTTGTTTCATGGTTTGTTAATTAACCCTTTCCCACATACAACACATCTGCAGCAAACGACTTTGAACATATCTTTGCAAAAAAATTATAAAAATCTCTATAAATGGAGGTATAACACATGGAAAAGGGGAAGAAAATATTATGGGAAAATTGGAATTGCTTGCATTGAGCAAGTTCTACTTCAGTCAAAATGTGTTCTGAAGATGTATGCAGCAATGTCATCAGAAAGCCTCTACATGGGGTAAAGGCTTTAATATCTGAAATGTGCAAAAATCTTCTGCAAACAATTTTATGTTAAAAATGTGAAAAGTATAAATACATAAATATGTTATAAGTGTCCCTATACTGTAATGGTATGAATATATGATTTGCTGATCCCTGATAAATCAAATACACCATGACAAACATGTTGCAGATGGTAATATCTTTGCCCTAATGGCTGATAAATATAAATGAATGGTATATAATTAGAACATCGTTTGAAACGGACACAAAACGGTGAGATTTCCCTGTGTGCGTTTAAGTGTTATTTGTCATTTTATTTTTCTACTATCATCTTAAGGAAACAAATAAAAATGCACAATTATACTTCCACAAATCTGTGATATAGAGCTCCAGATAATTACTTTGGTCAAATATGTTTCACTCCCTAAATAATTATTAAAGAGTGAATCACTAGAGGAAGCCCATCACCCCAAAATAAGGAAGGTTAACATGTTTTTAACTTATGTATTATGCTTCTAACCTTAAATAGGCATTCCACTGCCTATGTATCCATGTAACAGTTTAAACAGTAAATTAAAAACTCTTAACAATATCCATGAACACAAAAGAGTAAAATTTAAAAGAGAGAAATGCTCATCATAATGACAACATGTTGATGATACTGCAGCAGGAAGCATTATTAGAAAGTGAAAATTGCTCAATATAAGCATTTTTTCGTTTTACTGCACTATTTTGAATTTACAATTTACTTTAATAAACATTTTATTCATGTTTATAAATCTTGTTTAATTACCTCCCTTTAACTACTTAAATATACAATGCATTTCAAGACAAAATAAGTTACTTTCTAGACTCATATCACATGGATGTTATGTCTGTAAGTATCTCAAAAGGCTTATGTTTGATCGTCTCATAGTGTGAAATATTGTGATTTGTCTGCGTCCCTGGTTTTTGGGGTCTATTCCATATGCTATAATAATCAATTGTTTGTACAACTTCAAATTTGTCCAAAAAATGCTTGCCAATTAAAGGTAATTGTTAATGTGTTTAACAACTCTATTCTTACTGAACACACCTAACAGACCCTTCCGATGGGTTAAAGTCAGGTCTCCAGAATGATTCATTGGTTTGCGAATTAAATATTAAATAATATTGGTAAATCACTTAATCTTGATGAACTTTATTATTTGAGGGACAAATTGTGTATTACTCGGGAAGAAGACAAAAGACATAACTTCATCAGTTAAAATCAACCACGGGAACTCCCGTATCGATTGTTTTGGGGGACACTTTTTCATGATGCTTTCTTTTAATTGGCTGTTTTTATTTACCACGTCATCGATTAAATGATTAAAAATGTATTCTGCTATTGCAAAACTCAGCAGTTCTTCCATTTTGATATATTTTAATAACAACCCAGGTTTAATTGGTTGTGCACGCGAACAGACATTATTTGTGTATCAATTCCGAAGTGTGAGAACTCGTTGTGCAGTAAGAACTGCACATACTGGTGAAGTGTCAAATTATTACCAACGTGAATTACATACGGTGTTAGGGTAATTTATTTGACCGCGATTATATTTAACGATCGGGATTTCTCTGGAAATGCGTCACTTTCATTTTGTCTTGCGATTAAAACGATGTACAGAAAATGTTTTATATTCGTTATTCCGGGTTTAAATGCGTGATACGACGAACAGCAAATATTTTCATTCGTTTTTCCTGCATTTCAATGCGTGATAATGTAATCACGCACCTTACCTGGAGCTCTGCAGATATACATTGCTCTACAGCGTTGGGTCGAAGTTCAGGTTTGCTAGCATTACATAATGGGCACCTGTTAACTACGTCACTCACTAGTCAATGGGCGTACAACTCGAAATTCATACATGCCTACAGACACATGAAATATATACCTTTATTATTAATTTGATATTCTCTTGAGAGAATTGATTCGGGTTCTTCAGCATGGGTTCGACTTTCATTAACTACGTCACTCACTAGTGAATGGGCATATAACTAAAAATTCATACGCTTGCCGACAAATGAAATATATATGCATTTACTGTTAATTTTATATTTTCTAGAGAATTGATTATCTATGTTGATTCGATAGTATAAATATGACTTCACTGTATTGAAAAAACACGTAGAAGTCATTTTAATATCGAAAAAATACTAGGACTATTTAGGTGCAGCTAATGTGTATTCTAAGCGGAAGTGTAGTTTAACCATGATTTCCGCTAAGCAACACGAACACATTAACCGCATTATTTTTTGAGAAAAAATATTTCGTTAAAAATTGCTCAAAACGAGCAGTTTCTCCTTTTGACACAATGTTTTCCACTTTTAGTCATAGGTTATCTATTCAATTATAGAGATATTCCATTTTTTGACAAAATATGTTCAAAGTCGTCTACTGCAGAATTGTCGTATGAGGGAAAGGGTTAATCCTTTCAATTGAGGCTTTGCCACGATAAATCAAATCTGCAGCAGTCTTCTTTGAAAATATCTAGAAGTCTGCTGCAGATTCTTTCAATGTTGGAAAGGGTTAACCATTTTCGTGATGACAAACTTTCAGAGTTGTCTTCTTTCATATTTTGTAAACGATATATTTTCCCACAATGTTTGAAACAATGTCTTTTCCCATGTTTTACAAGTTATCGTTCTCAGAGGTATCTAAGCCTTTTCCTATATACAACAAAGCTGCAGCAGACAACTGAAGAAAATATCTAGGCAAATTTTAGGGAAAATCTATAAAACTGAAGGTTTAACAATTGAAAAAAGATGATTATATTCTGGCAAATGGAGACATAGCTCATGATATTCTCAGTATCAATATTACCTATTGAAACAATTTTCCAAAATTGTCTGCTGCAGTTGCGTCTCAAAGTGGGCAAGGGTTAAATGTTTTTATGTAAACAAATTACAGAAGGAAAGCTTAATGATCTCACTTAGATCACTTTAGTATACACAGTGTCGTAAGTTCAACGTCAAAATCATTAATATTCATTACCAAAAACAGTTTATTAATTCTGATATATTGAAAACTAAAAAAAGCTTTCAATGAAATCTTTTAAATTACTTAGCCCGGCCGGGTAGCTCAATTGGTAGCGTATCTGACTCGTGATCTGGAGGTCACGGGTTCGATACCCGGTTGCGGCACGTTCTTTCGGGCGATGTTTTCCATTGCCTCTCACCTGATCTATGTGAGAAAGTAGTCAGTGGCTTCGAAAGAATGTTGTGTAAGTACTGGTGTGGGTAAGCCAGGAAAACATGGGTAGGTGCACTGACCGCCGTGATATGACCAAAGCTGTTGAAAGCGGCGTTAAACTCCAAACAAACAAACAAACAAATTTAAATTACTTGAGACCAGGCATAATCTCAACAATGCTTAAGAAAATTAATTATTTTAAACAAAACAAAGACTTGAAGCCATCTTTCGACACTGTATATTTGATATGTTTATCCCATGTATTGTACGACAGTTGGTCGTGTTTATCAAACCATTTAATGTGACACCAGGTAAAATGTTACGAGTGACGTGAATGGTTCATATGATACAGGTAAAATATCTGTAATTTTGATTGGTTTAAAATAAAAATTCTCCGTAAAAAATGAATGAAACGTGTTTATGTTGACAAAAGATGGCCGATCCACGTAAATGAATGTAAGATACCATGCACAAAATCAACACAATGTATTTAAGATCTACCTAAAGTTCGATCAATCGGGCATGTCCTTGTAATACAGTCAACATTTTAAGGCTGTTAATGAATAATTTTTGTTGAATTTTGGTATCGTAAGTCGTAAATTTTGTTTATGAAATGCCCATTTAAAAAAAATCAGTAATATCAGGGACCCTGTATATATTGTCCCTGGTAATATGTAAAACAATAAATATTACATACAGTATACTGTATATCATATATATGTTTCAGGTGTAAGGATGCCATTGCAGGAGGCAAGCTTGATGCAATTGATGTTGGTGTTGACCAGGGGAAATGGTTCAAAATCAAAGAAGAAAAGCTAAAGGAAACAATGTCAGCAAAAACAACACTACCATCCCTGCCCCCTTTGCTCAGCCTAAGGATGGAAGCCCTTCCCATCCCATCAGATACCTGTAAACTTTAATTATGGCCACATCTACCACTACCTGTTAGAAAGCGTGCAATTAATAGATGAAATGGGGAATAAATCTAAAGATACCAATTTGAGCCATATGACATCAAAGCCACTTACAAAGGGGGAACAATATGTGAAAAGTAAGTCAGTTGGCAGTATTTGTGATACTTTTCGCAACGGAAATTACTTTTTGAAAGCGAAAGTAGAAGCGTCGATGAGAAAAGAGTCACGGAATGTCCATGCAACAATATCTGGTTTTAGTGGGGCAATATTAGATGCCAGTTGTACGTGTCCTGGTTCCGCTCTTGGACGTTGTAATCATGTAGCTGCCCTTTTACTGTTCCTGAACAATCATGTTAAGGAGAATAGCTATGGGCCCACTTCATGTACAGGAAAGCAGTGCAGTTGGTCTGAGGGATCTAAGGTTAAAAATCCTGGAAAAGTAGCCGACGTCCAGTACCCATCATATAAGGTAAAAAAAGCCAAATTATCAGATTTTGATCCAAGACCAGCGGCAGTTTTTGACAGACATGAAATACAGCAGTGCTCCAACTGGGATTTCGATATAGGAAACCTTGTACTGTTTCAAACATGAGGATTACAAGCTCGAGGGACAGAGAAAAGGACTATTAGTGACTATGGCACTCTCTTTCTTCGAGTCGCTGAAGGATAGTGATAAGAGTTGTTACATGATTCCTGGATCTGAAGATCAGGCCGAGTCATTTTCATGGAGAGCCAAACGTTGGTTTCGGATTACGGCTTCTACTGCTAAACAGGCTAATACTTTGGGTAGCTTAGTAAACGGCGGGCTTCCATACTGTGAAGCCACACATCGTCGGATGTACAATTTTGTATTAAGTAACTCATTTTCAACAATTCATACTCAATTTGGAGTTGAGAATGAGGATCAGGCCAGAACTGATTATGAAACTGCCATGCAAGTCAACAATCCTGGGTTTAAAGCTTCCAAGACAGGACTTTGGATCAATAATATATGGCCAGAGTTGGGATGTAGCCCTGATGGACTTGTACATGACCCAGCAGAGTCCAACAACAAAGGCCTGGTAGAAATAAAGTGTTTAAAAATGTTTAGGACAGTTGCACCCTCTGAACTGTTCGGGCATCTGGAACAGAATAAAATTAAGAGCAGTTTACTTGCTTGTTTTGCTCGGCCAACTTCCGGAAATGCGACACTAGAACTGAAAACAACACATGCCTATTATTTTCAGATTCAGTTTCAATTGGCTGTTACTGGTCTGAAGTGGTGTGATTTTGTTCTCTGGTCCCCAATAGGAAAACCTAACATTGAAAGGGTTCGTCGGGATGACCAACTCATTGATGGCATGATTACAAATGTAACATCTTTAAGGCACCATGTTATTGCTCCAGAAATATTTGAAATGAGGGTACCAAGAAAGTTATTTCCATTCATCTTGTATGAGGCGCCTAATAATTAATTAATTGCCATTTGGGATTCAAACTTACATCCGATTTGATTTTTAGTTATCACACATAAAGATGTTACATTTATAAACAAGTCATCAGCAACAAATATGACCTACCTCCTGGTATATCACATTAAATGCACTTTATATTTAAATCAAACTAGGTAAAACCTAGTAAACACTTACAGTAACTTACTTGAACACTGGACTAGTCGTATTTATAAATTTGATAAAATTTCAATAAAACAGTTGTTCATTGACAGTTTTTAATTTATTTAAACATTTGTTAACAGAATATATATATGTGTTTTTTTTCAATAGCTTTAACTAGTTAAGTCACACATGCAAAGTTATAACTTTTTATGAAGCAAATCCTCAAGAGAATATAAGTGGAAATCATTGTGGCAAAAGGAGAAATTGCTTGTTTTGAGCAATTTCTTCTTTTGTTACTATGTTTTCAAAATGCCGTTTGCTGCATAGGCGTCAGAAAGTGTCTATATGAGGGAAAGGGTTAACCGCGTCTTCATAACCACCAAACAAATTTGAAGCAAATGACTTAAAAAACATCTAGACAAAAATTTGGAAAATATGTCTGTAAATGAAAATTATTAACAGATTTTCAATTTCAATCTGATTTACTGGTTAAGTCACACTTGCATAGTTATAACTTTTTATGAAGCAAATCCTCAAGGGAATGTAAGAAGTTTTCTGAACCAGAGTAATCTTAACCCTTTCCCTCATACTACAATTCTGCAACAGACAACTTTGAACATATTTTGTCAAAAAATAACCTATTACTCAAAGTGGAAATCATTGTGGCAAAAGGATAAATTGCATGTTTTGAGCAATTTCTTCTTTTGTCACTATGTTTTCAAAAAGCCGTCTGCTGCAGAGGCGTCAGAAAGCGTCTATATGAGGGAAAGGGATCATGCTTATTCTCAATCTGTTTTGAATATTTCCCCTTAAATTTGTATGGAAGGTGGAATTTTGAATCCTAGATTGGACACTGAACCTTTTTTCATTTATACTAGATCAAAACCAATATTTTTGACTAGATGTTTTGTTGAATGTGGAAAAGGTTTAATTTAATTGACCTCTTAACCCTTTCCCTCATGCGACAATTCTGCAGCAGACGACTTCGAACTTGTTTTGTCAAAACAAAAAATAGAAAAACTTCACAATTGAATGGATAACCTATGACAAGGAGTGGAAAACATTGCAGCAAAAGGAGAAATTTCACGTTTTGTGCAATTTCTTCTTTTGTCACTATGTTTTCAAAAAGCTGTCTGCTGCAGAGGCGTCAGAAAGCGTGTATATGAGGGAAAGGGTTAACCCTTTCCCTCATACGACAATTCTGCAGCAGACGACTTTGAACATATTTTTCAAAAGATAGAAAATCTCTATAATTGAATGGATAACCTATGACAAAAAGTGGAAAACATTGTGGCAAAAGGAGAGATTGCACGTTTTGTGCAATTTCTTCTTTTGTCACCATGTAATCAAAAAGCTGTCTGCTGCAGAGTCATCAGAAAGCATCTATATGAGGGAAAGGGTAAAAAAAACCTAATTGCTGAAGGTAATCAAAATATTGTCTAACTGTAAGATGATTTTTTTAAGTACCCTTAACAATGATAAGAGACTTTAATAACAGCTAATAATGCCATAAGAATTTGTATAAAAAATGACATATTATTCATTAGATTTCAAAGCAAAATCTTGAAATAAATATAAATAAACATCGTTTTATTTCAAAATGTGTTCTATTGAATTTGTTGACCGTTGACGTTTGTCATGTAAGATTTCATTGAGACAGGACTAGGTCTTACTAACCTAGTGGACAAGATTTGGACTCTCATCAGTTTGGCTAACCACTATAAAAAGACTGTCTCTCATTAGAACCATTTACATCAGAGCTTTCAATATATGTTAATGGTCTAACCAGGTGCCCACCAAGGCGTTAAAGTAACAATAGCGCCAATATTTGACTGTTTCTGAATTTGACTGATACTTTGGGTACAATAAAGTGTGTAAAAAAATTAAACCTTAATAGTTGATAATGAGTGATTTAATAATTTTAATGACAATAAAACTTAGGTCTTTCTTATTGTTATTCTTACTTAACAAGTGGTTCCTGAAAGTTAACAAGGCAGCAGGCAACAAATACCAATTGATTAGAAATATGTGAAAGTGATAAAGGAATATTTCCACTTAGCAACTTAAATTTTTTAATTCTTTCAATGACTCTTTCAACATGAATACGGGCTTTAGCGATGCGTCTGGTTTTTAACTCCTCCTGTGCAGTAAATTTTGCACGCTTCCCCAAAAATGGAGGAATATTTAATGATGCCCCCTGTTTAAGCAGTAAATCTTCAATAAGAAAACCTCTATCAGCTAAAATAGAATCACATGGATTAAGTGTGTCTATGAAACCACATTTTTCGACAATTGCACGATCACTTATTGATCCCTCTTAAAGGTCAGATACATAAACAATTAAACCATTTGGTGCTACTCCAACTAGGCATTTATATGTATGGTGATTTTTGTATGAAGAATACAAATTTCCCTGTCTTTTAAAATCTCTAGGCATTTGCACAAAAAATTCGGTACAATCAATAGTACATCTAATATTTTTAAAAGTCGAGAAAATGACAAAACAATAGCTGTATCCATGTTGTAAAAATGACACTTATAGTGGAGGCAGACAATCCAAAAAAATGTGCCATGGAATCGATGTTGTAGCCTCTTCGTAGTCGCACTAATGTCAAAAACAGTTCTTCTTGTGGTTCCAGTTTTCTTTTTCCCTTTTTAGTGGATTCATTCACGCTAACACCATCCCAATATGTTAAGTTATAAACACTTTCTCCAAGAAATTTGAACAGAGATTCAAACTGGTAAAAAGATAATCTGGTGAAAAGTTTCATTTTAGCATCATTATTCTTTATAGATTTTAGTGATAAGAGTGAGTAAGTTAAGCTGCTGGGACCTTCTTCTGTTTTCATTTTATTTTTCAATTTTAGCGTTTAAAAAATCCTTCTCATATATTGTTTGTACTCTGTGGTCTTGCATCATTGGATTATCTGTCTGAACCGCTTTTTCATTGGCAACTTGCTTGTCTTCCACTGGCTCTTGCTGAAAAAAACCCATAAAACTACATTTAACATGAGATACAATAAATAAGCGTCTTGGTACACATTATTTTAAAGCGTACATACCGAGTGATGAATTACAGAGAAGAAGGTTACCGAAGGCCCGCTTCTGCCTTTATAGCAATGAACTGAACTCCAAATTCTATTTTCTCCTTTTGCTACAATGTTTTCACTTTTAATCATAGGTTATCCATTCAATTTAATATAGAGATTTTCCATTTTTTGACAAAATATGTTCAAATTCATTTGCTGCAGAATTGTCTTATGAGGGAAAGGGTTAAAGGACGACCGGGAACAGCCATGAATGAACACCACAACTTTCAGGTGTTGTTTCTTTTACTAAAGATAGATACAAGTTTAAATGTTATCCTTTTCATATTAAATTTTAATTAAAAAAATAATAATATATATATAATTACCTCTGTAAGCGAACAAGTGATGTCGGTATTTCCCACACAGTGTAGTTCTAGCAACGCTTCGGCCGCTGCGGTTTCATCCATTTACTTTATCTTAATAAGTGTTTTTCTCGGAGTAGGCAGCTTTCTTTTTCGTTTGAAACGATTCACCTGAAGATATATAGTAACAGCTCTATATAAATTATAATAAGACTTGTCAAACAAAACATTTATGCATACACATTGCTAATAATGAAATGCTGAAATGTTATCAAAATAAAAATGTGTTTAATCACTTGTTTGAACATATATCAAGAGTAAAATAAGACTTAGGCTGGGTATACGTCTTGCAAACTGCAATATTTTCAAAGTGTCAATGAGTGGATGGGGTAATTGTTTTTACCTGTTCATCAGTGTGCAATAAGGCTGGAATCTGATCAGGGTGTTCTGATGTCGGTCCATTTCCTCCAATAAAATGTTTACTACACATATATGTGTAGCGTTTTATCTTGTCCACGTTGAAATCGTCTGCGGTTCGTCCGCATGCTTTAATCCATTTCTCACATTTTGTCTTTTGTGTTATCGGTTTCGGAAACGGTATGAAAAACACATTATCCATACTTTCACGTTGTCTGTATCGCGAGTCACTATTACAAGTACCGTAACAACAATGTTTAGCTCCTTCAGATTTATGTTTTCCTTTCGAAGTGTCCATTTTATCCATTTAATCGTAAATATTTAACTTGATTTCTCAGTCAAAATGCAGTGCATATACAAATGCCTGCTTGAATGACATCCGGGCATTTAAACAAATTACGCAATCCTAAATATAAATAGATTTCTATTTTAAGGTCGGTCGATCTTTGCTATTCTCCTTTCAGTAGTATTTGAGTATTTCCATTTAACTTTAGTTTTGACGTAATTGCAATATTCAGAAACGGGGATATATATTGGTCAAATTAAAATTACCAAAAGTAAACCACCTCCAATAAAACCATTTAAACAGTAATTGATAATAATAATAATAATAATAATAATAATACTTTATTTTACGAGGGTAAACACAGTTAGTATACACTAATCTTCCCTGAGGCCCTCAGATACATCAAATGGAAAAGTAACATATAAACATGAATACAACAACTATGCTATTATGAGCATGAAGCAAAATTCATACAATTACGTCATTCATATACAACACTCAAGTAACTTTTTAAAGAACAAAAACAATGTCAATCATTTTTATTTCTTTGGTTTACCAAAGAAGTATAGTTACGGGAAACTCAGGGCTAACCTCGTTAATTCCAGTTCTCATGTTGCCTACGCCTGAATGTAGTTCTACCAATATGCACTGCATTTTCAAATAATTCAGCATTATTGATAAAGAAACACAATAGTTATCTTATAAGTTGTATAGTGTCGTCTAGTTTTTGGAAAGGAATTTCGTATTGATATGTAATAGAGTGTTTTAAATAATCGAACGCGGTAGAATTGATCCTTACACTTATTTCGACCGAAGTACACACAACCGATTTGCCGATACACCGGTACCAAATGATTAGCCTACGCGCAATGTAGTACCTGATTTTAAACGCTTACGCTTGAAGTACAATCAAAGGAACCCAGTAATTGCTGAAAATTGAAAAAAATATAATTAGGATTTAATTAATCTTCAAAAGCGCATTGACATATGTATAATTGATGGTCTTTTATAGCGCAAGAATATACTAACATATGCTACCGGTAACTTCAAATATGGGGTACGTGTTAATACCGGAATATACTGAATATACAGAAATAGACTTTAATATACTGAAATACACTTGTGTTATTACACAAATAAGCATTTTTGAATCGACTCATGGCCTTTTATATGTATCAATACCGCTTAGAGTTGTTGGTCAGTCCGATTAAAAAATGAATTAACACTACACAACAATAAAACAAGTAAAGTGTGAAATACACAATCCTGTCAAAAGGATAAAACGGGTGTAAAGTTGTCAGCTGACAAGATGGAATCCAACCCGGGAAATTTCAACAAATATGAAGTAATGAAAGACAATACTTTTCTGTGCTGTATGTCGATTCAAAACTGCTTATTTGTGTACTACACGAGTGTAATTCAGAGTATTTCGGTATATATTCAGTATATTTCGGTATATTTCAATGTATTCCGGTATTTCCCACGTATCCCGAGCGTGCAAACCTGTTATGTTTTCGTTTTTCCTTTTATATGCAATTTCGGTGTTTTGAAATAAGTTGCATAGCCTCTCTGTAAGTATTATTTCTGTGTTTTGCTTTTATAAAAAAATGTGATTGTTCAATTGAACTGTCAATCTGCCATGTTGTTTATTTGAAACAAAGTTATCTTCGTACCCTAGTTATTTTGTACTCATTTTGACAGCTATTTCTACTTTCGTTAAAGTGTTACAAACTCCTTTCAATAACTTTCATTTATAGAAATATGCCTTAATAACACCTCAATAAAGTCGTCTATCTTTTGTATCTGGGAAAGGATATTTAATTGATGTGTAATGCAATTTTAGTTTTTAAAATGTGTGTTGACTCGTGTTATTGTTACTGATTTTCCAGAGTTAAATTTTTCATTCAGTTAACAGGTTTTTAAGTATATTACTATAACATAAAAAAACTCTCTGACACCAGGCGCGTAGCTGGACCGAATAGGATTTGCAAGCCGCTATACAGAAATCATGCATGTACTTTAATGAATTAATTATTGATATGAAGAAAAGTAGAATCAAGAAAATAATGTACAAGCTTGGGCTTTTTGGCGTAACAGCAGCTACGTGCCTGGACACACGTATTGTAGTTAAAAAACCCAGCTGCTTTCCCCTTTATCATTGAGGCCTAAGTTACGCTAATCAGAGTTGGGAAATGCTATATAGTCATTAATATTTTATGAGTCGCCTGTTGAATTTCACACAATTGGGTAAAAAGGCGAAAAAGTATCTTGAAGATTTAATTTATTAACCTTTTGTTTTATTTTCCAGTGCTGTAACACATCATTTATAAATTTCCAATGTGACAGAAGTTCCCAGAAGGATGGATCGGATGGAGCTATCATAGCCAAAGTCAGAAAATTGTGGTCCATTGGATCTGAAGGCTGTAAACAATCAAACTGTTCCAATTGTTTCCCTACACAGCTGGTGTTTGGGGATTTAAAAACTGTGACGACATGAACAAACTCCAACACATGGCTATACAAACATTTCTGGGCATCGAAAGCAAACTTCTTTTATTGCCCTGGACGGTGAAACAGGACTTAATAGCCCACTCTACAGAAGACACTGATATAATTTGTCTTTGGCATAGACTATCTTGCTTACCTGTTTCACGCGTTGCACATTGCGTTTTGTCTGGGATAAAGGCAAAACAACGCTTTCAGGGGACACGTGGCAGACGTTAAGCAAATACTGGAGGACAACTACCTCATAAACCTTTTTGATGTTTATACCATAAAAGATGTGTCGCGTGAATACATAATTAAGTGTTTGAACCTTAGTATGAGACACAAGCTGGAAACAACCTGGAGAGATGGGTTACATCAATCGCGAAAGCTGCAGACGTATAAACTGTTCAAAAGACTGCTTTAAAACTGAGCAATATGTAGATAGACAATTGTCAATAAAACAAAGATCCGCATTGGTGTGATTCAGATGCTGTGTTTTCCCACTATCCATAGAATTGGAGTGATACAGGAGACCCGAGTACCACTAGATAGAAGAACCTGTAACCAAGGACACGTAAGACAAGACACACTTCCTTGTGTCGTGCCTAGGCTACAAGGAACTACGACATAAACATTTTGGTGACATCTTAGGGCAGGACAGTGATAACAACACTCTAAAAACAATGATGAGAAATATTGACTCTAAATCAATCGCTAACTTCCTCATTGAATCATACAAGAGCCAAATCAGATACTAAAGCATCGCCAGTGATATTTATTAAAAACATTGAACCATCTAAATTTAATAACTGTGATAAATTGTAGACATTATGTTGTGATGAAAGAGACTATATTAATTTTTCTGAATGCCTAAAGGAGAATTCATTCTCAAATTCAATACTTGCACAAACAAAACGAATACGATTTACTACTTAATACAATCACTGTATTAATTTACTAAAAGTAACGATAACGTGACCTTCATAAACACTTGCAAACATATATTTCAAAACAAGCAAGTTATCCTTTCATCACAATGTTTTCCACTTTAAGTAATAGTTTATCCATTCTGATGCAATGATAGAGATATTTTTTAAATAATGTTCAAAGTCAATCTGCCGCAAAATTGTTGCAGTGGTAAAGGGTTAAGTTAAATGGTTTCGGTAACCGTATATAACTGAAATACTGTTGAAATGGTGTAAATCCAAATTATAACCGAAACATGGTACGTTTGTTTTAAGTTTGCTGTATGGACTTTGACATGTTGCTTATAATAATTTTTATTGAACAACGTGTCCTTAGATAAAAAAAATTGTTTACCATAATACAGTTTTTGAATTTGTTCAAGCTGTTGTGATTGGTTACAAAATCATAGCAACCATGCGTCATTACAAAAGGGGTAAATTGAACCTTTACCTACAAATGACAACCCCTACCATTCCACTCTACCAATTTCAAGGTAACTTTATAGGAATTTTTCTTTGATGGGTGTTTTTCAATCTCTTCAAAAACTTACAATCTGTGTAGGCATTATGTGTAGAACTTTGATTGCTGCATCATCAGAAATTGAGAAAAGTACCCAAACTTTCAAAACCTTTTCCTCAATAAAGTTCATTGGTCAGATTCCAAGATATTTTGGCAGTAATGTTCTTAAAGTGATCCTCTTACAAAATCTGTTGAAGCCTTATTGATTTTGTTGACAAACAGGGCAGCAATGTGGCATTAGGAAAGGTACAAAACGACAAAACTTGTTACATTTCAAGAAACAAATGACCTTTACTGATAAGCTATTTCTTTAACAGAGTGTCCATTCCTTGCAATATCATATACATGAGCTCCTGTTCAAATTTTCACAGATATTTGCAGTTAAATATTTGTTGCTAATTTACTATCACTAAGAGTGCATGATTTAGGACCATCTTGGCCCTCTTGTTAACTGTTCTACAATTCAACTTTCAAAATGTTACAACAAAGCTTGCAATGCTATAAAAATGAACATTTAGAGTCACTTTGAAAACAAATGTTCATTTTGAGTAACACTAAAACTTGCTCCTATGTTGTAAACCTGCATGTTTTACTAATCTTGGTCTTAAATTTTGATGTAAATGGATATGTGTATAAACACTGTTTGCTGTATTTCTATAAGCACACAATGAAACAGTTTAAGTAGCATAGTTGAGTGTCATTCTGTAACAGAAACAAAGGTCTTTGAGACTAGAATACATTCAGACAAACCTCCACCTTTGTGCAATTTGATCTGATTGATCAGATAATATGCATGCTCAGATTGATGTTTATCGTAAAGAGTTATTGATGTTTTCAAGTGGTCAATAGATATATAATGATACAATTATTTTTGCTTTGGCAGATCTGTTATTCATTTCTCTGATGCGTTTATCTGCTCACCTGTCACATAGTGACAAGGTGAGATATTGTAATCACACTTTGTCTGCCATACGTCCACAATTTCTTAATAACACGATAAACTCTTATTTTAATCAGATTTATATCAAACTTATCCAGAGCTCGGTTCCTTTCGTAAACCAGTCAGGTCCATCAATGCACAACTGGATTATGGCCCTTTAAAATTGGCAAGATTGTTATAATTGACCTTGTGAACGCGATAAAAGCTTCATTCATTATCTTATGTTTATCAAACTTATTCAATAGCTAGATATCTGTGAGAGCTCGGCTTCTTTCGGAGATCAGCCAGATATGTTTATGCATGACACGACTATGGCCCTTTAAAATCAGGAAAATAGTTATAATTGACCTTGTGAGCACAATAAATCATTATTTATCACCTGGTGCTTACCAAACTTATTCAGTAGCTAGATATCTGTGAGAGCTTGGTTCCTTTCGAAAACCATTTATGCATGTCAGGATTATGACCCTTTAAATTGGCTGAATTGCTAAAATTGACCTTGTGAACATGATAGAGTCATCATTTACGTTCCAATGATTACTAGGAATTTGCTGTGCTCGAGTGGTCAGCGTAAAGGATTTCGAAACAGGGTGTCCCTGGTTCGATCCCCAGTTGCGGCAATTCGGTCATAGTGGAGTGCCCTTGGGCAAGGCACATTTTCTAACCTAGTACTGATTTGTTTATCCAGGGATCATGAATAATAAAATTTAATTGTGCGCTAAATGACCTTAGCTGTCTATGCGCCATAAAACAATATACATTCATTCCAATGATTACCAAACTTATACAGTATCTATGTATGCATGAGAGCTTGTTTCCTTTTGACCAAAGGCCCTCATGGGCCTCTTGTTCTTATATGTAAATTGTAAACTGTTAAAATTTGGCACAAATGTTTCTTAAAAAACATGGTTGTTTTAAACACATTAACAATCTAACTAATCAGGTGAGCAATATAGGGCCATCATGAACCTCTTGTTATGAAAAGTAAACACATTTTAATAGCGCATCAAGGAAACAGCCATGCAGCAGTTCTAATTATTCGCATGTGTGAATAACTAGAACTGTTGCATTGCTCTTTGAAAAGGCAGTCTGGATTTCTGTCCACAGCAGGTCATAGTGTACTGCACATTTCTTAGCAATACTAATTTAATTGTAGTATGTATAAGCACAGTTATACTTAGATATAACCCATATACTGTTGAAATGGCATGAAACCCAATTTATTGTTCAAGGTTGATGCATGCATTTTAAAATGTGTTGACACAAGTAGTATGAACTGAAATTGGTACAGTATGCATACCCATTTTAGAGAAGTATTGCTTTCTGATCTGGGTCTACTTAATTTGTCAGTGTTTTAGACTGTCACCTTATTATAATGAGTAATGGTGATACATGTATCCAGCCTGTTTCCCAAAAGTAATATTTAAAAATAATAATAAAAATATAAAAGATTGGTGAATTCATTCTCTGTGTTTATGTGTTAAGAATTTATCGACTCACTATATGGTTTATTACCACCAATATTAGTCTGAGCATGAGATGTTTTGATTTGAAAAAGATCAGATGCCACATCACAGATACTTTCTTATTGTCATCTGCTGAAGTAATCTTGTCTGTTTGATTGACAGTTTATTGGGTAATGTTTTCACTTGACAAAACTGATAGAATCTTAAATATTATTTGTATGTAAGAAAGAGGGAAACTAATAGTTTCTTTACTTCATAAAGCACAGCTTTTGCGTGCTGAGCTTACATTCCTTATTATGTAAAGGGTAAAAGCTCTGAAAACTTGAAGTTCTATTAAACCAGGTGAGCGATATAGGGCCATCATGGCCCTCTTGTTTTTATATACACTGATGAATTTGGCATTGGCATGAGTTTTTACTTAGTGCTGTTTAAACTTCCACCTAATTGTATATGGTTTCCAACCATTTCCATCACAATGCATACATATATGTTAATGTAATATATCATGGAAACTCAATAAGTGTACAGGTAGGTGTACCCAAAGAAATGCAGTGCCTTCAGCGCTTTGATTAGTTAAGTTAGCATGATTTAATAGATAATCCTTAATTTTTTCTTTAAATGTATTAAGGCTTGGAGTATTACGTATTGATTGTGGCAAACTATTCCATAAAATCGGACCAGAATAGCTAAATGATTTTTTGTATAGCTCTGTTTTCACTTTTGGAACCTTTAAATTGAGATTTGTAGCATTCCGAAGTGTATATGTGTTATTTTCAGAGACAAAATTAAATTTATTTACCAAGTATGATGGTGCATCTTTCTTCAAACTTTTAAACAGAAGAAGATATTTATGGTATTTAATTCTATCCTCAATTTTCATCCATCCTAGTTCTTTGAATAAGGGCCCAGATGGTGAAAGGGGGTCTTGGTCTAGTATTAATCTTACTGCCCTTTTTTGAAGTTTTAGAATACGATTTAGTCCAACCTTGGTACAGTTTCCCCAAGTTACGCAGCAATAATCAATAAGTGGTAGAATGTAACGTGTATAGAACAATTTCCTTGATTCAAGATTTAGAAACTGCTTAATTTTAGAAAGGAGATAAATACGAGATGAGACTTTAGAGCAGACTTGGTCTAATTGATTTGCCCAGGTTAGGTGAGGGTCGATTGTAATTCCCAGTAGTTTTTCATGTGAAGAGTTCTGAAGAACAGCAGAATTTATCATTTGAAAAAACTCTTCACTTTGGGATGAGACCTTTTGTCGAGTTCCATTCAATCATACTTTTAGTTTTTTGACAGTTTATGAACATATTATTATTGGTACACCATTTTTCAACTTCATATAAGTCTGCCTGTGCCTTTAATTGCAACTCACTTATTGTTTTTCCTGATATGTGCATTGTTGAATCGTCGGCATACATATCAGTATTACAGTTTTGAATACTTAATGGTAAATCATTTATATATAAAATGAATAGAAGAGGTCCCAAAATGGAACCTTGAGGGACTCCATATTTAATAGGCAGTTTATCAGATTTTGTATTGCCTATTTGCACTTGTTGTGTCCGATTACTTAAATATGACTTAAAAAAATCAATTGTTTTTAGACTAAAACCATACATTTGAAGTTTTTGACAGATAATGTCATGGTCAACTACATCAAAAGCCTTTTTAAAGTCTAGAAGTATGACTGTATAGAACAATTTCCTTGATTCAAGATTTAGAAACTGCTTAATTTTAGAAAGGAGATAAATACGAGATGAGACTTTAGAGCAGACTTGGTCTAATTGATTTGCCCAGGTTAGGTGAGGGTCGATTGTAATTCCCAGTAGTTTTTCATGTGAAGAGTTCTGAAGAACAGCAGAATTTATCATTTGAAAAAACTCTTCACTTTGGGATGAGACCTTTTGTCGAGTTCCAACAATCATACTTTTAGTTTTTTGACAGTTTATGAACATATTATTATTGGTACACCATTTTTCAACTTCATATAAGTCTGCCTGTGCCTTTAATTGCAACTCACTTATTGTTTTTCCTGATATGTGCATTGTTGAATCGTCGGCATACATATCAGTATTACAGTTTTGAATACTTAATGGTAAATCATTTATATATAAAATGAATAGAAGAGGTCCCAAAATGGAACCTTGAGGGACTCCATATTTAATAGGCAGTTTATCAGATTTTGTATTGCCTATTTGCACTTGTTGTGTCCGATTACTTAAATATGACTTAAAAAAATCAATTGTTTTTAGACTAAAACCATACATTTGAAGTTTTTGACAGATAATGTCATGGTCAACTACATCAAAAGCCTTTTTAAAGTCTAGAAGTATGACTAGATTTAAATTTCCATTATTCATTTCTTGCAGCCACTTATCAATAATATTTACAAGTGCAGTTTGACAAGAGTGATTTGGTCTAAAACCTGACTGAGCAGGGTGTAGAAGATCATATTTGGACAAAAATTTGTACATACATTTTGAAACATGTTTTTCAATGAGTTTTGAAATTGTTGGTAGAACAGAGATGGGTCTATAATTAGTAGGAAGGCATTTTTCACCAGCTTTAAAAATTGGTGACACCTTTGCATTTTTTAATATATCTGGATATTATTCTATTAAAGATGAATGTCAGTGGTGATGATATAATATGGGCACTTACTTTGAGTATTCTTGGACCAATGTTATCATCGCCTGAAGACTTATTGACGTCAAGTTGCATTATTTTCTCAAAAAGCTCATTTATTTTAACAGATGGAATGATATGATCATCTTACATTAATTTTTGTTCAATGTAAAGTCTTTGTAACTGTTATATATGTCTAATAACTACTTACATTTCTCTGTATTAGCTGTTCTCCTTTCATTTGTGTTTCAGTAATAATTTTATGTTTAACTGATAGATAGTTTTGATTGTTAGTTTTGATTGTTTAGGAATAGTGATATGGCTATTGACCGCCTATATAACCAAAATTAAACTACCGCCACTAAAACCATTTATACGGTATTTTATTATATCATCTCACATTTTTTCAATGTATAGTCTTGCCACTGTTTTACGTGTAATAACCAAATACATATCTCAGTATTCTGGTCTCGGATCCGTATGAGTAGCCCTTTTACTGCTGTGCATGACTTTAAACAACATTTGCGATTAGTTTCATACCAAGATCAGTCTGAACAATGCTGCATCTAATCTTGGTCTGCACTGTTATCTAAGAACATATTTAAATCAGGAATGATGATACTGGTTGCCGGAATAGAAAAAATATTTCCTGTTCAAACAAAATGGCAGCGCCCATAAAGTTTGACAACATGGCAATAACTACATAACATTGCGTGTTAAGACGGATACGTCTACTCTTTTCGGCGATTTTTATCGTCAACTGAGTGTTACAGGCATTCAGATATGAAGTTTATTTATTGTTTCATTGACTTATTCCCCTGACTTATACCGATTTGTGTGTAATATGATTATGTGTAATTTTGAGGTAGACAGATATCTCGACCCCAAGAATTATCGACCCCATTATCAGATTATATAGGTGTGAATGGATGGTTTAACACACAAGTGTCATAAACAAAAGCGGTATCATGTTTGACTGATTATCGATACTTGATTACTTGTCGGTTGATTATTTAATTATGATTAATTTGTTCTAAATAGTTTATCTGCAACAGACGACTTTGAAAACATTTAGCAAAAAAATCGAAACTCTATAAATGAAAAAAAATATATATATTCAATGAAGTTGAAAACACTGTGACAAAAGGAGACATTGATAATTCTTTTCTCACAATGTCTTAACATTTGTTACAGAATAACGGCCCCTTTCTGTAGAACATTCATTAGTACGAACATGGATAGAGACCTCCCTCCCGTCCCGCCTTCACGTGTCTGTTCCATCCTGATAATATCCAAAACATATTCAAACACAATATATTTATTTGTACATTCATTCAGAAAATAATAATCATTTTATTTTACAATTATCAAAACAATATTGCAAATATTGAATTTTGATTACAATGTTAACATACATTTTTATTACTGTTAACATACATTATTATTACAATTAACAGTATATTAATGTAGTGATTATACAACAAAAGAACCATCATCCATTCACATCTTTATAAACTGGGGTAGAATATTCTCTGGAAGCCAATTCAGGTATACAAACAAATTTTAGCAAAGAAGCTAATATTGCACTTGTATAATTAAAAAATAAAATTAATTTTAATTTTAAAGTGTTTGAACGAGATACCTTTGTATTAGTCTGACTCTCAATATATTGCCGTTACATAGTAGTACTGCATTATGTAACGTCTTGGACGAGAACAGTCATAATATAAAATCGCATTCCTAGTACAGTTACTTGGAATACATTTATTATTTCATATTTTTTCAGGAAGACATTGATGTACAAACCAATCAAGATAGTGATATACCCTTTAGCTTTGATGATGTTTGGAAAACTGAAGAAAGAGGAAATAGACAAGAATTGTTGGAACATGCAGACTTTGTAAAATGTACAGACTATGATATTAGTGGTGATGAAATTGACACAGAAGACTACATGACAATGGATTCATCTTTACTTAGTTCTACAATAAATGATGAAGAAAGGGATGACATTGATTCTGTGCCTTTGTATCCTGGTTGTACAATAACTCTTGGTGCTTTCATGCTATTGCTTGCTGTGTTCACATCAAAGTTTAACCTTATAGGGGATGCTACTCAGCAGCTTTTAAATATTATTGCATTAGTATTGCCATCTGGACACAACCTTTGTACTACACTTCATGAATTTAAACATTTTTTTAGAAATTTGAAAAATCCCCTGGTACGTCATTACTACTGTTCATATTGTTTAGGAATAGTAGATAATTTGAACGTTAGAAAATGCCCTCACGAAGATTGTGACCATAATTTTGACAAGAAGTCTGCCAGCTATTTCCTTGAAATGCCACTTAAAAGTCAAATACAACATTTATTCAAACAGGAAGGGTTTTATGAAAGGCTTCAACACAGATTTCACAGGCAAAAACCAGATGCTAAAACATATGAAGACATTTATGATGGTGATGTTTATAAATCTCATTTAGGGAAAGGTGGTATTCTTAATAATCCTAACAATATTTCTTTTTCATTTAATACAGATGGAGCTGCAGTCTTTAAAAGTAGCAATGTTTCAGTATGGCCTTTGTTTTTGATAATTAATGAACTACCCTATAAATTTATATAGAATGAAAAATGAAAACATGCTCCTTGCCAGCCTTTGGTTTGGAGATAAAAAGCCAAATATGAGTACATTTCTTAAACCATTCCAAAAAAGTATGACAGAGATGTTTGAAGGAATAGAATGTGAGTCTCCGTCAGTTGGTTTATTCAATTGTAAGGGAATAGTTCTGTGTGGAACTGCTGATCTCCCTGCAAGAAGTATTTTGTGCAATCACATACAATACAATGGCGCATTTGCATGTTGGAAATGTGAACAAGAAGGAAGGACAGCTAAAGTTGGTAAAGGACATGCACGTGTTTTTCCATATAATACTACAGATCCTAAAGGACCAAAAAGAACTCCTACTAATGTTGTAGAAAATGCTCAGGTTGCAATGCATAGTTCAAAAGGTGTCAAGGGTATAAAAGGTCCATCATGGCTCCTATTTTTTCCAGGCTTTAACATTGTCACAGGTGTTGCAATAGACTACATGCATGGTGTATTATTAGGGGTTGAGAAACTTTTGACTGAACTATGGTTCAGCAAGAAATTTTCACAAAAGCCCTTTAGTCTTTTCAACGATTTTACCAAAGTTAATGACCGACTTCTAAGCATTCGCCCTACTCTTGATATAACACGTCTTCCAAGATCACTGCTTGACTTGCAACACTGGAAAGCCTCCGAGTTTAGATCTTTTCTTCTTTTCTATAGTGCCCCTATACTTCATGGCATACTAGATGATGAACGTTTTGCACACAATTTGCTATTAGTAAATTCAATGCATATTCTTCTTAAATGTGGTTCTTCAAAACAACAAGTTGACCAGGCTGAAACTATGCTATTTCAATTTTGTTCTAACTTTTCTGAATTGTATGAAGAATGCTGTTTGCGTCTTAATGTTCACCAATAACAATCTATCGTCAGGGCAGCTTGTTAGTAGGCAGCTTGTCAGATTTCTACTTTCATTTTGAACGGAAGTTGCAAGTTCTCCTTCGCAGAGTTGTCGTTTCTTAACACCTCTTTCAGTAAAATGAATCGATTGGGTAGATAATTAGTTGGGAGATATTTTTTCATCGACGCTTTTGGCATTATTGTTAATACTACCAAACATCCAAAAATCATTTCTGATTATTTTGTTTCTAAAAAGTATATTCTTTATGATTGAACATTAAAACAAATTGGTATATATTCATACTTTAATCATGAATATATTTATTCAACTTCAACTCAATATTGTAAACGTTCTACTTCAACTTTCAACCACTAATGCTTCCTTTCTACAGTCTTTTTTCAATATTCAGATATCTTGATTCACCAAGGTTTTCGAAAATGCAGTTTTATTGCCTGATAATTGACACTTCTTTTTTGTTGACGGTTAAAAAAATCCCTCTTTTTCGGCTCCCAGCTTTACTCTGTCGTTCTGTTTATAGTCGGGGAGCCAACTGTTGTACGATTTCTCAAAATGCACATGACTATAGACAGTACCCTTAGGGGTACCGTCTAAAAAGGGAGATAAAATGGAGGCAACTAATTACAGACCCATATCCGTATTACCAACTTTGTCAAAGCTGATAGAGAAACATGTTTCTAAACAATTTTATAAATACTTATCAGAGTTCAACCTTTTACATCCATCTCAATCTGGATTCAGACCAATTCACTCTTGTCAAACAGCCCTTACCAATATAACTGACAAATGGTTACAAGAAATGAATGAAGGAAACATAAACAGAGTAATTTTCTTAGATTTGAAAAAGGCTTTTGATGTGGTTGATCACAGTCTCTTATGTCAAAAACTTCATATTTATGGTTGTGATAAACAGTCCCATAAGTTATTTGAATCATATTTAAATTACAGAACACAGCAAGTAATGATAGGGAATGTAAAGTCTAAATCTGCACCTATTTCTTATGGAGTTCCTCAAGGATCTATACTTGGTCCATTACTTTTCATATTGTACATTAATGATCTTCCATTACAAGTAGGAAAAAGCACAGCTGATATGTATGCAGATGACTCTACATTTTACACTTCAGGAAAAAACACCATGGAAATTCAGCAAATACTTCAAACTGACATGACCTCTATAACTAAATGGTGCTCTGACAATATGATGTATATTAATATAGAAACAAGAGGGCCATGATGGCCCTGGATCGCTCACCTTAATTATACAATGTACTGCAATGCAAAACACAGCAAGACAATTATTCTGAATGCAACCTCCACAGTGTTAACAAGATTTTCCTTCATTTGGCCTAGTGATCTATATGCGGCTTCTACAGAGTTAACAAGATTTTGCCTAAAACATGCTCATGTTAAAAATGTGGCCTCTACAGTGTTAACAAGATTACCCTTCAAAATGGCCTAATGACCTAGTTTCTGACCCAATATGACCCATATTCGAACTTGACCTAGATATTTTTAAGACAAACATTCTGAAACAATTTCAAACTGCTGAAGCAAAAACTGCGGCCTCTGGAGTGTTAACAAGATTTTCCTTTAATTTGACCTAGTGACCTACTTTTTGACCCAACATGACACATGTTCGAACTTGACCTACATATCATCAAGAAAAAAACATTCTGATAAAGTTTCAACATGCTCAAGTTGAAAATGTGGCCTCCAGAGTGTTAACAAGATTTCGCTTCAATTTGACCTAGTGACCTCGTTTTTGACCTCATATGGCCCAGTATTGAACTTGTCCAAGATTTTATGGAGATGAATGTTCTGATACACTTTCATGAAGATTCGATGCAAAATGTAGCCTGTAGAGTGTTAACAAGCTGAAATGTTGACGACGCACGACGGACGCCAGACGCCGGATGGACGCCGGACAAAATGTGATCACAATAGCTCACCTTGCACTTTGTGCATAGGTGAGCTAAAAACTAAGTGTATGACAATAGGAATAAGGCAGAAACTATCAAGTCAGGAAATGTGTTTAAATCTTGAAATTAATTCAAACGTCTTGAAAAATTCAGACTGTGAGAAACTTTTGGGTGTAAAAATTGACCCTCATTTAAACTGGTCAAAGCAAATTTACCAAATATGCTCTGCCATTTCATCACGTATATACCTTTTGTCCAAAACAAAAAAATATTTACATCTTCAAGCAAGAAAATTATTTTATAATGGGTATATCTTAGCACTAATTGATTACTGTTGTACTGTTTGGGGTAATTGTTCTGAAGATTGGCTAAACAGAATACTTAAACTACAAAAAAGAGCAGCAAGAATAATCCTTGATACAGATCCTTTTTCACCGTCAGAGCCCTTGTTCAAAGAACTAAATTGGATGCCAATCAAGATAAGGATTCAATATCACATATTATTACTTATGAATTGTATAAATGTTTAAATGGCCAGGCACCTGCATACTTGTCAGATAATCTTAAGTATGTAGGAAGTAATAACCCCTATCACCTAAGAACTTTTGTAAATGGTAATTTATATGTTCAAAAGCCCAAAACAGAGCTTTACAAAAAATCATTTCATTATTCTGGATCTCTCCTATGGAATGATCTGCCAGTTGAAATTCGATCTTCCTTGAATTTATACACTTTCAAAAATAAACTTTCATGTTATTTACTAACCATAACTGCTTAATGTTTTACTATAGAAAAATTGTTTCACTGTATTACTTGTTTTGATGTTCATTGTTGAGGGCCACAGGGAAGATTAGTCTTACTAACTGTGTTACCCTCTTTAAATAAAGTATATTATTATTATTATTATTATTATTATTAGTACGGGATTGCTTAAAATCAGATAATTGCACAGCCAAACCGACGGATTTGTGTGATTGATATATAATTGAATAATAACGTAACTACCTGCTATCTAAGTTGAAGTTACGGAGTTTTGGAACTAAGCAATCAGTATTGTATCGATCACTTTAATAGCCCCAAGCAAGGATTGCTGGAGAGAACTGTGACTAATGTTGTTATAACTTGTAGTTCAATCCATTTGCATATGTTATATATTTTGTTATCATTTAATGTTCATTTGTATATATTGATATTATGTAACATACGTAATAAAATATGTTTAATCTAAGCAAGGATTATCAGTTTGACATGTTATCTACAGTATTGACACCTTATACAATACGCGTAACATTGACCATCGGTAACCCTTTACTTGCAGTTTTTAACAACAAAAAGCATGGGTAAATATATTTCAAGTATCGTCAATTTGATTTAAATACATAAATATTATATAAATACTTCTGATTTTTATCGAATATTCGAATCATGATATAGTATTCGAATATTCAACCATACGATCGAATATTTGAATATTCGAATATTCGTTGCCATCCCTAGTAAAAACCCTTTAATTATAAAGAATGGAATTATAAAGTTTTGTCATTTTGCACCTTTCCTGATGCCGCTTTGCTGCCCTGTTTGTCAACGAAATCAATATGGCTTGAACAATTTTTGTAGAGAGTCACCCAAAGAACATTTCTGCCAAATTATCTTGGAATCTGACTAATGGATTATGGAGACACACGTGTAGGAATATGTCCTGGTGACAAGTGATCAGAGAGAGGCATTGTAACATAACGGTCTAAATTAATAGTTTCTACATAGTCCAACCGTTGACCAACCCGAGAGTTTAAATCACCTGTCAATAACACTTCACCCAAAACACTATACTTCATTATGTCCTTGTTTAATTGATCGAAAAAATCAAATTCATACAGGATTGACAAAGGATTTTTGAAAACGTTAGAATCATACGGTGGTATATAGCACGTGCACAAATATACATCACTAGTTGTACCAAAATATTCTTTCTTAAGTCTTATCCATACAATACCATTACTGTTTAGACTAACTAAAGCAATTTTATTAAAGTAACACTGTTTATAATAAATAAGTACACCACCGCTAAAACGCTTAGCTTTCTTGTTTGTTTTTGGCCTTGGACAATTAAAACTACAGTAACCATCAATTTTAACATGAGACTGTTTTGAGCACCAAGTTTCTGTTAAACTAACAATATCATATTTACAGATAAACTGGAGAAAATCATTGTCATTTAGCTTATTTACAAGCCCTTGGATATTCCAAGATAGAAATTTCAGCTGCTTGCCGGCGTCCCCCTAGGGGGTGGGTTTCACGGGCACAAAACGACGGCCGTTAATCAATAGTTTGTCATAGTTTAGGACAGCAACTTTCCCTTCGTTTTTGGCTTTGATAAGTTCGGGGATAAGGGTTTTCCTACGCTCTTGAATTGCACGAGGGTACTGATCACTGACCTTTACGTCCGTTGAATCGCTTCTTTCATGCACCAAGCGCTTTATATTTACTTTGTCTTGAAAATAGTTGAACTTGACAACAATGGGGCGGGTTTTACCGTTCGAATAAATACCGACTCGATGTGCACGGTCAATTTTGATAGTGGATTGAACATTCGTCATTTCGAGGGTATTTTGACAAAATTCAAAAATAGTTTTCATACAATTTTCATCCTTTCTTGCCTCCGGTAGAGTTGCCTCTTTGAAATTGTAGAATAGGAGATTATCCCGCATAGACCTGGATTGCAAATCAATCATTTCCTCCGAAAGACGGCGATTCTCGTGTTTTAAACTTTCAACGTGTTTAGATAAATGTTCCCCACGGGATTTCTCGGCCTTGATTGACTCATCTATTTTGGACTGTTTATGTTTTAAGTCTTCACATGTTGAACTGTCAAAAGCTCTGCTAGCTTCAATTTCAGAAATGCTCTTATTCCAACCCACTGATGAAGTCTCTAGCGATATAACCCGAGTATCAATATGTGATATCTTTTTGGACATTTCTTTTAGCTGCGAGTCAATCGAGTCTAATTTGTATAGCCTTTTATCGATCATTTCTAGCTTATCTAAGATCGCTTGGTTCGGGTTCTGCATAGATAAAGGGTTTTGGAGTGGCGTACTGCATGCAGCAGGAGACTGTGTTTGTTGTAGATACTGTTGCTGTATGGGTGTAGTAGTATAGTAATTTACCGGGTAGGGTGGCATCTGTGATAAGAAGCTCCCGGACGGAGATTGCATACTTATTTGTGGCGAAGATGAAGCCATTCTCTTGTCAGGTTGTTCACTCACCGAATTAGGAGATGACTGGGATTTAGTCCTCTTTTTCCTGCCCATTGAACAAAGGTCTGCTTTGGCGCCAAAATTTATTTCCAAAATATCCGAGTATTATTTACTTAAAAGACCACAAATAACTTCCAGAATTAATAGCTACTAGCTTAAATATATCTCAAGAGTCACATTTCACATAAAAAACACCGTATATTGCGTATATTGCTGTATGTTGCTCCATTTATATTATATTTTCACCATTTCACGAGAGCTAAAAAATGTACGTCCGCCATACTCGTCACGTGACGTTAACAATCTGTATACAATTGGCTCAAGACATAATTAAACACTGGCTGTATGACATTCAGTCAAATATATATGATCATGTATAAAAACAAGTATTTAGAGGCAAGAATATTTACTGCATGTACTTTAAAACAACCGCTTCAAACATTAAACAAATCTGCAGCAGACGACTTTGAAAACAATTATCCAAAAATATGGAAACTATCAACAAATGAAAGAAAACATTTTGAATAAAGATGAAAACATTGTGGCAAAAGGAGAAATTGCTTATTTCGAGAAGTTTCTTTTTTTGCCAAAATGTTTTCAAAGGTTGTCTGCTGCAGCCGCCAGAAAGGGTTTTTATGAGGGAAATGGATAAGTTAACATGATAAAAAAGAAAATTGAGAAATTATTCTGTTTATTGATCATAATATTCTCATGTCGAATGAATAATTAATATTATATTTAAATTAATACAACTATTTTAATTTATAATATTTCCACTATCTCTATCAAGGTAGATTGAGAACTCTCTTGTCCAGGCTTCATAACGGTTTATTATCTGATAAGGTGATATCAGTCAACACGCCATGAAGAATTTAAGGGCCATTAATGGTCACACCAGGTTGGTAATTACAGACCCTGCTGAGATAAACAGATAGCCAATTTCTAGGAATTCTTTGGAAATGTGGGGCTAAGTTACAGACTATAAAGGAATAAGTCGAACCCCGTTAGATGGGTAACGATGAGGGCTAGTAATTGATGGTCGAGTTCGAAGCCCCGCTCGTCCATTCATCCGGTGACTGACATACATGATTGCGATTAACTTCAGTTGTCCTGCACCCATTGGTTAAATATTTTATATGGGAAGAGAGCCACATGCCGGAGAAGACTTTCGTGTGTAGTACTTGTGCGATAGGGCCATGAAACACACGTAATAAATAAAATAGAGTTGAAAACGCCATTGACCTCCGATCAATCTAATAGGCATAACACGATGTGGTTTGGACTTTTGTTTGCTTTTGTCTTATGTCGAAATCGATGGTAGAAATATTATCGTAGGTAGACAGACGACAGTACTAGTCACTTTCATTTAAAGTGCACAATAATTGTTCTCTAAAAGCTTTTTTGGTATAGTCTGTTATAACGATGTTAACTGACAATACATAATTTATGGGTGATTTTAAAAACGTTTCCTTTTTGGGCGAATGATTTGCATAGCTCTCTCGGTCAGTTATTTGAATTGAACATGGACTCGTGTGGGGTTTTTACCGGTTTATATAACCTGACATCAGTGGGATTATATAGTATCTCGCTAATGCTGCATTAGATTTGTGAGGAGCGTTTAAAACAGGTCATCTTTACCTACTAATCATAGTGTATCTGTTGTATGTCATGCAATGCTTCAGATTGATTGCGCGCTCGTGCCATTCCTTTATTATGATTCCATTCCCTTATAATGATTATGAAAGACCCGTGAGTTTTCAAGCCTATTAGTATATCCTGGCGTGTGCTTTAACGAGGAAAAGACTTGTTGAATTTATGTTTTTGTGGACTTGACTGGCAAAGATTGACAGAAGACTAGCACTAGAACTGCAATCTTAGATTGGTCGTGGTTTCGTTATATAGAGGATCTTACATGAGTGCTTATTTGTTATTATTTTTATGAAACGAGTCAACTGAAATAATATGACACGAGGCTCTGCCGAGCGTCATATTCGTTTCAGTCGACGAGTTTCATAAAATCGATATCAAATAAGCACGAATGTAAGATTCTATTTATCACATAACACCATAAAAAGATTGATTTCAATCTTTAAATCGATCTTTCTTCGTCCTAATGTAAACAGTGACCGAAGTTCACCCCGAAGTTCAAATGCATACTTCCACTGTAAAAAGTAGTGCCTATTAATAACCTTTTGATTTTATACAAAATTAGCAACAAGGCATAACATTTCATTTATCTAGATTTATTCTCTTTAAACAATATTTTTAATAAATGCCGAAATTCAGAACAATTATAAACACTATGATGTCATTTAAAGTGACGTCACACTGTAGTGACGTCACATACGTGCTGCGATTCGGCTATTTATGTAACTAGTTACATATGATATTTATGTCACTGCTTTATGTCACTCCTGGAGCCCAAGTTATGTGATAAATTAAAATATGCTAAATAAACAAGTTACAAATACTACAACAGAAAAAAGAAAATATACTTTTTAATAATTGCTTTTACCTCTATTCTCATCTACGGTTTTGTTAATTTATTCATGGCGTCAAACAACAGACACTAACAAAATGCAGTCATAGGAGCGCTTGGGCGTTGTTCCCGTTCTATTTTATGTCGAGAAAGATCACTTACATTTTGGAGTAAATTAATTCCAAAAATGCTTCTTCTACTTATAGTATATATACAGATGTCTGTGACAACGTCAAAAGTAATTGCTAGGCATCATGTATTAACTTTATCATAGATCATCTAGGATACAGTCAATTCAGATATCACTTTAATGCCAACACCTTTCACAAAATGAAACGTTTGATTTGTTGGTGTTTTAAGCCGCTATCAACATATTTGCAGTCATATGACGGTGATTCCTGTGTAAGTTACCAGTTCCACTGGTCCATTTATCATGGACACCAACCAGTCAGCCGTAATGTAAACCCTGCATCTCTGAGCGCCAAGGAGGGCAGCCATTTCTACCATTTGGTATGACCCGGCCCGGAGTCGAATCTGCGTCCTCCCGCACGCGAGACGGACGTTCACCACAGAGGCGGTTCAGTATAAAACGAACCCTACGAGATCAATTCATACAGAAAGTGAGTACTTATATAAATTCGTTTCATAAACTTGATTATCTTGTTAATTTCAAGAAAGTTTTAACTTTGAAAATTATTAGTGTTATAACGGATGACAACTTGAGAAAGCACACGACTCGTTTACCATCATTTTAAAATTGAGAAGGGCAAATGTAAAAATATAAACAGAGAAAGCAGAATATGCTAATTATGTAATCAAATGTAGTAGAATAAGATTTTTATTTTATTTTGGTATGTACAGAATATAGTTCACTTAGATCTAACTATTTTGAAAATGCTGTATTACCCTAAATGCAAAAGTTCATAGCAATTATGTCTTTAACAGTCATGAAGAAACGATACAATCTTGCTAAATATATCAAGGTAGCTATGTCAATTACAAAAAATACACTTGATGATATTGGTGTTTCTTAAATGTATTTTACCATTGATTTTTTTTTATATTTTATGTATTCATGTCTTACGTCTGCTTTGCCATAAAATTGCTTTGTAAATGGCTAAAGGCTGTCATATTTCTGATTGTCAATAAATTTGAAATATCTTTTTACTATCTTTAGACATTGTAGTGAGCTGAATTAAATGCACATAATTCAGTTTTCTTACCATTGAATATGTTACTGAAGTTTACTAGACCATAGTCCTATTAGTAACTGTATCTCAATAATTAAAGTTTGTTTTAGTTCATCATTGCAATTTGAATTGGCGCTTTTATCTGTAAGGAACATGTCTACTTTGTGTAAGCATATCACTTTCATATAACATTTCTTTTATAAATGTGATTAACGTAGTGACATTGGCAAGAAGAGAGGATGTTACTGTTTCGATTTGATTCATGATTATGCTTACAGTGGTGCATTTTCGATCTAAAACTTCACGGGTCGTTTCTAGTATTTAGATTAGATTTAAGTATAAACATATTTTATTCGATATAATAAGGCACACAATCAACAATACAAACAATAAGTGCGAAAAGGATTGGAACGAAAGCTAAAAGGTTATATAGTTCCTCTCCAATAGGTGATTGAATAGTTGTTTACAAGGTACAATATAAATATACAAAGTGTATTGAGTAACTAGCCAATCTAGTATTTAGATAAGTATCTAAACGTAATGGCAAGTGGTCCATTAAACAAATAAAATGTCCAAATAGCCCAACAAAAAGGGCATGTATGATTTTCACGTTTCATTATTTGTTTCCTGACAAATTACAACGTTTCTCTCATGACGTTTAAACGTAAAGTTCAACTGCAATAAAATGATTTCCATAAGTAAGTGTGTTATAGGATGAAATGTCCGCATACCCCCAAATCGCACGATGCTTGTCAATCATCTCTTCAATGAATATCTTCTTTTTTATAGTAAGACAATACTTTACGGAGGCACGTTTAACCGTTTATAATCATTCATGCCTTGTTTTAAATGAATGTCTACGTACAAACATGTCTGACAGCAAAACGAACATATGCCGCGTCCGGTTTCTTATTCGGTGGCGACGCGGGCTGTAACCTGCAACCTGCTTTGATAACTGACTGACACTGTCGTTTACATCCAGTCATAAGTATAAACAAACAAAACAGAATTATACAAAATACTAACAGAGCATACCTTTCACGGAACATGTGTTGATTGTGGCTTCACATACCTCACGTGAACTGCATGTTTTGTCCCACACACTATCTGTATAATAAATAAGATCAAAAAAACATGTAGTCAAGACACATCGGCTTTATAATAGTGTTGGCGGTCACTTCTATTAAGCAGGTTAAATTTCGAAGATTAAAGAAATATATATTTGACTTGTAATAAGCAGCCATCTGTCTTCAGTCCCAAAATTTTGACTTTCCCTTTGCGGGCAGTTTTTAATAGTACATATAAACTAGACCGTTGCTACTTACTGTCCATCTTTAATAGTTTAGTACGCTGCCTAATATCCAACACAGTAGTAGGGACAAGGTCAAGTTTCGATAATCGGTCATTAACGAAGAAGGTAGACCGTGAATTATAACTACTATTAAGACTATTCAGATAGCTTAGTGAACTGGGCCCGATGATATAACTTAAAACTGTTGAAAACTACGTTAGATCCAACCGATCGAAGGGTTTGGGGTGCTTTTACGAGTAAAGGAAAAAGAGATGACGCCAACCATATGTTTCTAGTTATACTCTTGATTAACTGTTTGATCGACTGGGACACGATAAACATTTAGTATTCCATGATTAAAATATGATAGAAATCATCATCATCGTCATCTAAGTTCTAAATTCATCATTTTTAACATGCTTCATTAACATATCTTGAAAATCAAACATGTGTTAGCAGTACAAGGTTTGTTTGCCATGCTGCATATATTTATTAACTAACAACTAGCAAACCAACCACCAAACCGACAGATGGATACCTGGTCATCACCAACACATCCCGTTTCCGGAGGGAGTTGATGATAATAGCCTTAACCTGACCTTAATGCAACTATATATATATTAGTCAACCTGTGGTCATATTCCTGTCACATTTGTGATGAAACAGACATTAGGTAGTATTATCATTAAAATAGCTTACCATTTCATCACCGAACCCAGTAACAGTTATAAAGCCTGGAGATTTGTCAGCTGCTGGGATAGCCGACCGTAAACTGCAGTACTTTGCCAAGTACTTATATTCTACAGATATGCAAGTCTGTCTTGCATCGCACTCCCTTATGCATTGGTCAACGGATAAATCGGCGAAACTCTTCAACACAAGTTTTGTCACATTGTCGCTGCTGTTATACCGCGTATTTCGATGTATCTTTATATATGGTGCCTTTAAACCTAATGCAAGAAACTCTACGAATAAATTCAATAGAAAACACGAACTTATTTGTAGATGCATAGTTTTACAGTCCTTTTACAGTCCTTCATGCCTTGTTTTAAATGAATGTCTACGTACAAACATGTCTGACAGCAAAACGAACATATGCCGCGTCCGGTTTCTTATTCGGTGGCGACGCGGGCTGTAACCTGCAACCTGCTTTGATAACTGACTGACACTGTCGTTTACATCCAGTCATAAGTATAAACAAACAAAACAGAATTATACAAAATACTAACAGAGCATACCTTTCACGGAACATGTGTTGATTGTGGCTTCACATACCTCACGTGAACTGCATGTTTTGTCCCACACACTATCTGTATAATAAATAAGATCAAAAAAACATGTAGTCAAGACACATCGGCTTTATAATAGTGTTGGCGGTCACTTCTATTAAGCAGGTTAAATTTCGAAGATTAAAGAAATATATATTTGACTTGTAATAAGCAGCCATCTGTCTTCAGTCCCAAAATTTTGACTTTCCCTTTGCGGGCAGTTTTTAATAGTACATATAAACTAGACCGTTGCTACTTACTGTCCATCTTTAATAGTTTAGTACGCTGCCTAATATCCAACACAGTAGTAGGGACAAGGTCAAGTTTCGATAATCGGTCATTAACGAAGAAGGTAGACCGTGAATTATAACTACTATTAAGACTATTCAGATAGCTTAGTGAACTGGGCCCGATGATATAACTTAAAACTGTTGAAAACTACGTTAGATCCAACCGATCGAAGGGTTTGGGGTGCTTTTACGAGTAAAGGAAAAAGAGATGACGCCAACCATATGTTTCTAGTTATACTCTTGATTAACTGTTTGATCGACTGGGACACGATAAACATTTAGTATTCCATGATTAAAATATGATAGAAATCATCATCATCGTCATCTAAGTTCTAAATTCATCATTTTTAACATGCTTCATTAACATATCTTGAAAATCAAACATGTGTTAGCAGTACAAGGTTTGTTTGCCATGCTGCATATATTTATTAACTAACAACTAGCAAACCAACCACCAAACCGACAGATGGATACCTGGTCATCACCAACACATCCCGTTTCCGGAGGGAGTTGATGATAATAGCCTTAACCTGACCTTAATGCAACTATATATATATTAGTCAACCTGTGGTCATATTCCTGTCACATTTGTGATGAAACAGACATTAGGTAGTATTATCATTAAAATAGCTTACCATTTCATCACCGAACCCAGTAACAGTTATAAAGCCTGGAGATTTGTCAGCTGCTGGGATAGCCGACCGTAAACTGCAGTACTTTGCCAAGTACTTATATTCTACAGATATGCAAGTCTGTCTTGCATCGCACTCCCTTATGCATTGGTCAACGGATAAATCGGCGAAACTCTTCAACACAAGTTTTGTCACATTGTCGCTGCTGTTATACCGCGTATTTCGATGTATCTTTATATATGGTGCCTTTAAACCTAATGCAAGAAACTCTACGAATAAATTCAATAGAAAACACGAACTTATTTGTAGATGCATAGTTTTACAGTCCTTCTTTTGCTGAGATAGTCATTGATGTCAAAAGGAAATTTCAGCACTAAAATAGTTTACATTCTGTCAACACATGTAGTCCTTCGTCATATTATCATTTACTTCACATAAACGTCCAACACCTTCACGGGGGTTTCACTTCTAGATATGTAATGGGGGGGGGGGGGGGGGATAATTATGTCAATCCGGCCGATAAGATGGATTACCCAGACACAAACGTTTCCATGTGAAAGTACAGACATTTAGCATTCTGTTAAATCGCATTGTTATATCAAAGACATATTGCTAATAGGAAATATGCATTATGTATAGATCATTGTCATGGTTGGTTTGGTACCTGGTTAAAAGGGGTTATATAGAAATGAAATGTCCTGATTTGCTAACCGTCATGTCTTTTACACAGCCCTTGATCACCATTCTACTAATGAATCCCGTGTGATCTCGAGCCTCCCATTTTTGCGACCATTTTTGTGGCCTTGATTTCCTTTAAGATACTTTTTACAATTAATTCTAGTGTTAAAACGACATGTTTTAAAACGATAAAAACAAACATGAAACACCGCGGTGAAGCAAGGTTTGTTTTGTTGATGCCACTCGGTATACTCGGCTGTTTTGCCATTTACCTTTGTCGAGATGCTGCGACAAGAGTGAGTAAAAGAATTCGACAAATTATAGTCAAATAGCGCTAAATGTAGCTAAATAGATTAAAAGACTGGAAAACTGAACATAATTATTTCGAAACATTCATTTCACCTCTTACGATAGTGTCTCATTCTCCATGTTTACAGTAAGCTAAATTCAGTTATCTTTTTCAACAATTTTGCCTATTCCCTATATAGGAATTATTGGCATGTACTTTAAATGCTTCCTATTACATTTAATGCATTTTTCTAAAATGTTGCCCATTGTCACTTGCAGACGACTTTCAAAAACATTGCGGCAAAAGGAGAAATTGCTGATTCAATATTTACATACTCCTGGCTTGATAGTTTTAAAGTTAGATGAGCACTACAGATTTGTTGTATGCAGCAAAGGGTTATTTTTAAAAAAAAATAGATCTGATCTAATTGCTTCTAGCTCTGGGACTACTTATACGTCCTAGTTCTGATACAAATACTTTTTTCTGGCTGCAATCAATTTTTTAACCTTTACCAATTGACAACAATTCTGCAGCTGACTACTTTGACAGCATTTGTAAAAATAGAGTTGAAAATATTGTGGCAAGTTGGCAACATATGAATCAAAGTATATCTGTCTTTAATGTCAAACTCCTAGTGGGGACCTAGACATGTGCGCGTCAAACTGCAGCAATGTAAGTAAGAGTTGTGAAAAGAGATAAAGAAAGCTAATAAAAGCAAAAGTTAAAACAAGAAGGTGCCGGTTATGTTAAAAGTAAAAGAAGTCTGATATTTCCCTATTGAGAGACATGTTCAATCTGGCAGACTGCCTGTGTTTGCATTTGAAAAATGATTTAGAAGAATGTGTTTAATTTAATCATATAGACGCTTTTTGACTCCTCTGCAGCAGACGTCCTTTTGAAAATATAGTGACAAAAGAAGAAATTGCTCAAAACTAGCAATTTCTCCTTTTGCCACAATGTTTTTCACTTTTAGTCATAGGTAATCTATTTAATTATAGAGATTTTCTATTTTTTGACAAAAATACAGTATGAGGAAAAGGGTTAAACCACTCAATATAAAATCTGTCAATAGAGATGTTTTCAATTAGTTCGCTGACATGTAAGAACTAGATCTGGCTGATAAAGGTTTTCTCTTAAAAAGTCTCAGTTCCCAATGGTTCGGTTCCCATAAGAACACTCACTTAAAACGCATAAACTCACTGTTTAATTGACGCAACATGACATTATAACCTGATAGACTCACTGTTAAAATGTCTCTTCATGACATTATAACCTAATAAACTCACTGTTTAATTGACGCTACATGTCATTATAACCTGATAAACTGTTTAATCAACTGTACATGACCTTATAACATCACTGTTTAATCGACTTTACATATCATTATAACCTGATAAACTCACTTTTAGAATGTCGCTACATGTCATTATAACCTTACAAACTCACTGTTCAATCGACGCTACATGTCATTATAACCTGATAAACTCACTGTTAAATCGACGTTAAATGTCATTATAACCTGATAAACTCACTGTTAAATCGACGCTATATGTCATTATAACCTGATAAACTCACCGTTAAATCGAAGCTACATGTCGTTATAATCTTAAAAACTCACTGTTAAATCGAAAATTCATGTCATTATAACCTTATAAACACACTGTTAAATCGAAGCTACATGTCATTATAAACTTATAAACTCACTGTTAAATCGAGGCTACATTTCATTATAACATGAAAAACTCACTGTTAAATCGAGGCTACATTTCATTATAACCTTACAAACTTACTGTTAAATCGACGCTAAATGTCATTATAACCTGATAAACTCACTGTTAAATCGACGCTATATGTCATTATAACCTGATAAACT
>JASEVX010000637.1:0-73050 GCA_031761405.1 Serripes groenlandicus
TTGTTTATCCACATTATCTATTATGTCAGAGGTAAAGTACTTTCTTGGAGGTATATAATGTAAACTTTTTGTTGATTTGACCATTCTTTAAGTCGTAAGCCATTGACGTTAAAAGATACAAAATGCAGTAGTTCAAAAGACGATGTCATTTTTTATTTGTACTGAGAAGTGATTGTGGCAAAATTTGTATTTTCCTCTAAAAAATACTAACACTTTGTTGTGTTGACAAGGGATACAAACGTATTTCAATGCATTAGAATCCTACATGTATCAACACTATATACCTGTTATGAATTATAAATAATACATGAAAAGAATGTTCTTTGCTTTTTGAAGGCAATCAAGGAGAGATTTCCAATTTCAAAGAATATCAGCTTGTTATATAATAAAGACATTTGTACCATCAACCATTTTCGATTTATGTAAAATATTGTGGAAAAAACAATCTGTTATATACGAGTGATAATTTTCGTTGAAATATGTACAGACACTTTATGAAAACATTAAGAAAAGGTCATATTCCTTTACAACAATATCCATCTGTTATGTCAACGAGATATGAAGACTATTGTAAAGATAAATTACCCTCAAACTCATCTGACCACCACCAAGACCACTACGATAGGGAAATGTTTTTCGTACTGCCATGTTTACCAAAGTCTTGTGGGTCCAAACATGAATCATGGGCTCTTCCAGCTCTAGCAATGCCTTGACCTTGACCTCAATTTCCACCGTGACCTCCGCCAGAACTTCCATCCACATGTCAATACCAGCTCCTACAACGTATAATAAGTATCAATGAGCGGCACTCTGCAAAAAACAACCCTAAGGTTTTTGAGATCAGTGAAGATCCAGATCAGCCTACGCATCCATGTAATCTAATCTGACTTTGCACTTTTAGACAGTAAGTCATAGAAGGTTTCCTTTAAAGTCTTTAAAGACAGTTTCTATTTGGATCTGATATTGGATATTGGATCGGGATCTGATAGCATGGCAGATATTTGTTTACAGAAAAGGAAAGGGGGGGGGGGGGCACCTAAGGAACATATGTGTGAGCTTATTTTGAAATTGGGTCAGTGGTAAAGGAAAATATCTGTTGTTTCTTGATTTTTCTATTTTTAGCTCTGGTGGCCATCTTGAGCAGCAAATGGAACAGTTTGAGCAGAACAATTAGAGCAGTTGTGGTAGAGGACTACATTTTATTTAAATAATTTTAAAAATGGAACGTCGGTTTAGAAAATTTTGTTTAAATTTCATTTAGTTTAAACTTATTTATTTTACACCGAGTGTGAGACAAGTCACTCACGATGTCGGCTTTCTGGAGACTAAACCAGTACTCGCGCCATTTGCATGGAAGCACCACAAAGCCATAACTTGCCTACACGGAATTCAAAGCCGAGACCTTTAGTACGAGAGGCCAATACTCTACCATTGCACCACTGTCTTCCACTGCCACCAATGTCATTTGAAGCTAAATGTTGACAATACAAAGGCAAATGGACAGACGGACGATGGCCCACAGACAGTCAAAAAATACTTTTTAATCAATTTGCATATTTGGATAGTCCTTTTTGGTTAAATTATATTCTTTGTCTTTTTTCCGCTTCATGTACAACAACATGGCGAGTAGGGAATACAACTGCACTGAGGTTACACTAGTTACAACATGGCCCCTATGCTGATGTAACCAATTACCTGATATGGTCTTTTAACTCTTTCCGACATACGGAAAATCTGCAGCAGACAACAATTTTAAAAGCAACTAAGCAAATATATGGAATTTCTCTATAAATAAAAGAATTGTTATTGAATAAAGTTGAAAACATTGAGGCAAAAGGGAGAATTTGCTCTTTATGAGCAATCTCTGCTGGAGTGACGTCAGAAGGGGTCTGTAGGTCGGAAAGGGTTGTCTGATTTGGAAAAACCAGATGATAAAGCTGTACAAGCTTAAACGTTGGAGTTACAATGCTTTCAAATATCAGCTCCTGCAAAGGTGACATATGTCATCTATACAACAGAATGGCTAAAAAGTAAAAATATACAGAACAGAGCAGAGCATAAAATGAACTACCTGGGACGGTATTTTAGAGCCACCTGCTTCCAACATCATAGTAAAAATACAGTTACATATGGATAATTTTACATTGATACATTGGTACAGATATGTTTGTTTTGTTTGAATAGTTGCTCTAAACAGTATTTCAGTTAGCTTGTTAAATGTACAAGTACTTCAGGTATACTATTAATCCCGACACCAATGCATCAATCTTAATGCTATCTTCAGTTAGCTTGGTGAATTGACCAGTACTACAGGTATTCTATTAATCCAGACAACAATGCAACTATCTTAATGCTATCTTCATTTAGCTAGGTGAATGTATCAGTACTACAGGTATTATATTAATCCAGACACCAATGCATCAATCTTAATGCTTTCTTAATGCTATCTTCAGTTAGCTTGGTGAATTGACCAGTACTACAGGTATTCTATTAATCCAGACACCAATGCATCAATCTTAATGCTATCTTCAGTTAGTTTGGTGAATTTATCAGTACTACAGGTAATGCTATCTTCAGTTAGCTTAGTGAATTGACCAGTACTACAGGTATTCTATTAATCCAGACACCAATGCAACTATCTTAATGCTATCTTCAGTTAGCTTGGTGATTTGATCAGTACTACAGGTATTCTATTAATCCAGACATCAATGCATCAATATTAATGCTATCTTCATTTAGTTTGGTGAATTTACCAGTACTACAGGTATTCTATTAATCCAGACACTAATGCATCAATCTTAATGCTATCTTCAGTTAGATTGGTGAATTGACCAGTACTACAGGTATTCTATTAATCCAGACACCAATGCATCAATCTTAATGCTATCTTCAGTTAGCTTGATGAATTGACCAGTACTACAGGTATTCTATTAATCCAGACACCAATGCATCAATCTTAATGCTATCTTCAGTTAGCTTTGTGAATTGACCAGTACTACAGGTATTCTATTAATCCAGACACCAATGGATCAATCTTAATGCTATCTTCAGTAAGGTTGAGTTAGGTTCGTGAATTTATCAGTACTACAGGTATTCTATTAATCCAGACACCAAAGCATCAATCTTAATGCTATCTTCAGTTACCTTGGTGACTTGACCAGTACTACAGGTATTCTATTAATCCAGACACCAATGCATCAATCTTAGTGCTATCTTCAGTTAGCTTTGTGAATTGACCAGTACTACAGGTATTCTATTAATCCAGACACCAATGCATCAATAATAATGCTATCTTCAGTAAGGTTGAGTTAGGTTGGTGAATTTATCAGTACTACAGGTATTCTATTAATCCAGACACCAAAGCATCAATCTTAATGCTATCATCAGTTACCTTGGTGACTTGACCAGTACTACAGGTATTCTATTAATCCCGACACCAATGCATCAATCTTAATGCTATCTTCAGTTAGCTTGGTGAATGGACCAGTACTAAAGGTATTCTATTAATCCAGACACCAATTCATCAATCTTAATGATATATTCAGTTAGGTTGGTGAATTTATCAGTACTACAGGTGATCTATTAATCCAGACAAAAATGCATCCATTTTAATGCTATCTTCAGATAGCTTGGTTAATTGACCAGTCATACAGGTATTCTATTAATATAGACACCAATGCATCAATCTTAATGCTATCTTTAGTTAGCTTGGTGAATGTATCAGTACTACAGGTTCTTTAATAATCCAGACACCAATGCATCAATCTTAATGCTATCTTCAGTTAGTTTGGTGAATTGACCAGTACTACAGGTATTCTATTAAAACAAACACCAATGCAACTATCTTAATGCTATCTTCAGTTAGCTTGTTTAATGTATCAGTACTACAGGTATTTTATTAATCCAGACACCAATGCATCAATCTTAATGCTATCTTCAGTTAGTTTGGTGAATTTATCAGTACTATAGGTATTCTATTATTCCCAACACCAATTCATCAATCTTAATGCTATCTTCAGTTAGATTGGTGAATTGACCAGTACTACAGGTATTCTAATAATCCAGACACCAATGCATCAATCTTAATGCTATCTTCAGTTAGCTTGATGAATTGACCAGTACTACAGGTATTCTATTAATCCAGACATCAAAGCATCAATCTTAATGCTATCTTAGTTAGGTTGGTGAATTGACCAGTACTACAGGTATTCTATTAATCCAGACATTAATGGATCAATCATAATGCTATCTTCAGTTAGCTTGGTGAATGGACCAGTACTAAAGTAATTATATTAATCCAGACACCAATGCATCAATCTTAATGCTATCTTCAGTTAGCTTGGTGAATTGACCAGTACTACAGGTATTCTATTAATCCAGACACCAATGCAACAATCTTAATGCTTTCTTAAGTTAGCTTGGTGAATTGACCAGTACTACAGGTATTCTATTAATCCAGACACCAATGCATCACTCTTAATGCTATCTTCAGTAAGGTTGAGTTAGGTTGGTGAATTTATCAGTACTACAGGTATTCTATTAATCCAGACACCAAAGCATCAATCTTAATGCTATCTTCAGTTACCATGGTGACTTGACCAGTACTACAGGTATTCTATTAATCCAGACACCAAAGCATCAATCTTAATGCTATCTTCAGTTACCTTGTTGACTTGACCAGTACTAAAGGTATTCTATTAATCCAGACACCAATTCATCAATCTTAATGATATATTCAGTTAGGTTGGTGAATTTATCAGTACTACAGGTATTCTATTAATCCAGACACCAAAGCATCAATCTTAATGCTATCTTCAGTTACCTTGGTGAATGGACCAGTACTAAAGGTATTCTATTAATCCAGACACCAATTCATCAATCTTAATGATATATTCAGTTAGGTTGGTGAATTTATCAGTACTACAGGTGATCTATTAATCCAGACAAAAATGCATCCATTTTAATGCTATCTTCAGATAGCTTGGTTAATTGACCAGTCATACAGGTATTCTATTAATATAGACACCAATGCATCAATCTTAATGCTATCTTTAGTTAGCTTGGTGAATGTATCAGTACTACAGGTTCTTTAATAATCCAGACACCAAGGCATCAATCTTAATGCTATCTTCAGTTAGTTTGGTGAATTGACCAGTACTACAGGTATTCTATTAAAACAAACACCAATGCAACTATCTTAATGCTATCTTCAGTTAGCTTGTTTAATGTATCAGTACTACAGGTATTCTATTAATCCAGACACCAATGCATCAATCTTAATGCTATCTTCAGTTAGTTTGGTGAATTTATCAGTACTATAGGTATTCTATTATTCCCAACACCAATTCATCAATCTTAATGCTATCTTCAGTTAGATTGGTGAATTGACCAGTACTACAGGTATTCTAATAATCCAGACACCAATGCATCAATCTTAATGCTATCTTCAGTTAGCTTGATGAATTGACCAGTACTACAGGTATTCTATTAATCCAGACATCAAAGCATCAATCTTAATGCTATCTTAGTTAGGTTGGTGAATTGACCAGTACTACAGGTATTCTATTAATCCAGACATTAATGGATCAATCATAATGCTATCTTCAGTTAGCTTGGTGAATGGACCAGTACTAAAGTAATTATATTAATCCAGACACCAATGCATCAATCTTAATGCTATCTTCAGTTAGCTTGGTGAATTGACCAGTACTACAGGTATTCTATTAATCCAGACACCAATGCAACAATCTTAATGCTTTCTTAAGTTAGCTTGGTGAATTGACCAGTACTACAGGTATTCTATTAATCCAGACACCAATGCATCACTCTTAATGCTATCTTCAGTAAGGTTGAGTTAGGTTGGTGAATTTATCAGTACTACAGGTATTCTATTAATCCAGACACCAAAGCATCAATCTTAATGCTATCTTCAGTTACCATGGTGACTTGACCAGTACTACAGGTATTCTATTAATCCAGACACCAATGCATCAATCTTAATGTTATCTTCAGTTAGTTTGGTGAATGTATCAGTACTACAGGTATTCTATCAATCCCGACACCAATGCATCAATCTTAATGTTATCTTCAGTTAGTTTGGTGAATGTATCAGTACTACAGGTATTCTATTAATCCAGACACCAATGCATCAATCTTAATGTTATCTTCAGTTATTTTGGTGAATGTATCAGTACTACAGGTATTCTATCAATCCCGACACCAATGCATCAATCTTAATGTTATCTTCAGTTAGCATGGTGAATGTATCAGTACTACAGGTATTCTATTAATCCAGACACCAATGCATCAATCTTAATGCTATTTTCAGTTAGCTTTGTGAATTGGCCAGTACTACAGATATTCTATTAATCCAGAAACCAATGCATCAATCTTAATGCTATCGTCAGTTAGCTTTGTAAATTGACCAGTACTACAGGTATTCTTGTAATCCAGACACCAATGCATACATCTTAATGCTATCTTCAGTTAGCTTTGTAAATTGACCAGTACTACAGGTATTCTATTAATCCAGACACCAATGCATCAATCTTAATGCTATCTTCAGTTAGGTTGGTGAATTTATCAGTACTACAGGTATTCTATTAATCCAGACAAAAATGCATCAATTTTAATGCTATCTTCAGATAGCTTGGTTAATTGACAAGTCATACAGGTATTCTATTAATATAGACACCAATGCATCAATCTTAATGCTATCTTTAGTTAGCTTGGTGAATGTATCAGTACTACAGGTTTTTTAATAATCCAGACACTAATGCATCAATCTTAATGCTATCTTCAGTTAGTTTGGTGAATTGACCAGTACTACAGGTATTCTATTAAAACAGACACCAATGCAACTATCTTAATGCTATCTTCAGTTAGCTTGTTTAATGTATCAGTACTACAGGTATTCTATTAATCCAGACACCAATGCATCAATCTTAATGCTATCTTCAGTTAGTTTGGTGAATTTATCAGTACTATAGGTATTCTATTAATCTAGACACCAATGCATCAATCTTAATGCTATCTTCAGTTAGCTTGGTGACTTGACCAGTACTACAGGTATTCTATTAATCCAGACACCAATGCATCAATCATAATGCTATCTTCAGTTAGCTTGGTGAATGGACCAGTACTAAAGGTATTCTATTAATCCAGACACCAATGCATCAATCTTAATGCTATCTTCAGTTAGCTTGGTGAATTGACCAGTACTACAGGTATTCTATTAATCCAGACACCAATGCATCAATCTTAATGCTTTCTTAAGTTAGCTTGGTGAATTGACCAGTACTACAGGTATTCTATTAATCCAGACAACAATACATCAATCTTAATGCTATCTTCAGTTAGCTTGGTGAACTGACCAGTACTACATGTATTCTATTATTCCCAACACCAATGCATCAATCTTAATGCTATCTTCAGTTAGATTGGTGAATTGACCAGGACTACAGGTATGCTAATAATCCAGACACCAATGCATCAATCTTAATGCTATCTTCAGTTAGATTGATGAATTGACCAGTACTACAGGTATTCTATTAATCTAGACATCAAAGCATCAATCTTAATGCTATCTTAGTTAGGTTGGTGAATTGACCGGTACTACAGGTATTCTATTAATCCCGACACCAATGCATCAATCTTAATGTTATCTTCAGTTAGCTTGGTGAATTGACCAGTACTACAGGTATTCTATTAATCCATACACCAATGCATCAATCTTAATGCTATCTTAAGTTAGCTTGGTGAATTGATCAGTACTAAAGGTATTCTAGTAATCCCGACACCAATGCATCAATCTTAATGCTATCTTCAGTTAGCTTGGTGAACTGACCAGTACTACAGGTATTCTATTAATCCCAACACCAATGCATCAATCTTAATGCTATCTTCAGTTAGCTTAGTGAATTGACCAGTACTACAGGTATTCTATTAATCCCAACAGCAATGCATCAATCTTAATGCTATCTTCAGTTAGCTTGGTGAATTGACCAGTACTACAGGTATTTTATTAATCCAAATACCAATGCACCAATCTTAATGCTATCTTCAGTTAGCTTGGTGAATGTATCAGTACTACAGGTATTCTATTAATCCAGACACCAATGCATCAATCTTAATGCTATCTTCAGTTAGCTTGGTGACTTGACCAGTAATACAGGTATTCTATTAATCCAGACAACAATACATCAATCTTAATGCTATTTTCTGTTAGCTTGGTGAACTGACCAGAACTTCATCTATTCTATTAATCCCAACACCAATGCATCAATCTTAATGCTATCTTCAGTTAGGTTGGTGAATTGACCAGTACTACAGGTATTCTATTAATCCCGACACCAATGCATCAATCTTAATGCTATCTTCAGTTAGCTTGGTGAATTGACCAGTACTACAGGTATTCTATTAATCCATACACCAATGCATCAATATTAATGCTATCTTAAGTTAGCTTGGTGAATTGACCAGTACTAAAGGTATTTTAGTAATCCCGACACCAATGCATCAATTTTAATTCTATCTTCAGTTAGCTTGGTGAATTGACCAGTACTAAAGGTATTCTATTAATCCAGACACCAATGCATCAATCTTAATGCTATCTTCAGTTAGCTTGGTGAATTGACCAGTACTAGAGGTATTCTATTAATCCCAACACCAATGCATCAATCTTAATGCTATATTCAGTTAGCTTGGTGAATTGACCAGTACTACAGGTATTCTATTAATCCAGACACCAATGCATCAATATTAGAGCTATCTTTAGTTAGCTTGGTGAATGTATCAGTACTACAGGTATTCTATTAATCCAGACACCAATGCATCAATCTTAATGCTATCTTCAGTTAGCTTGGTGAATTGACCAGTACTACAGGTATTCTATTAATCCAGACACCAATGCATCAATCTTAATGCTATCTTCAGTTAGCTTGGTGAATGTATCAGTACTACAGGTATTCTATTAATCCAGACGCCAATGCATCAATGTTAATGCTATATTCAGTTAGCTTGGTGAATTGACCAGTACTACAGGTATTCTATTAATTCAGACACCGATGCATCAATCTTAATGCTATCTTTCCAACCCTGACCCATATGAGGGAAGTCATTTCTACTACTTTTAGAGTATTTGGTATGACTCGACTGGGGCTCTAACCCTGATCACCAACCCCGAATTGGACGCCCAAACCATTACACCAAAGAGTTTTGATTAGACATCAGCTACAAGACAAATTTTCACATTAACCCTTACCCACATACGACACATCTGCAGCAGAAAACTTTGAAAATATCTAGGCAAAATTTTGGAAAATCTCTACAAATAAAATTATACTTTCTATAAAGTGTTGGAAACACTGTAGCAAAATGAATGAGAAATTGCTCATTATCAGCAATTCATTCTTTTGTCGCAATGTTTTCAAAAGTCGTCAAATGTAGATTTGTTAAAATGCTGCTACAATTGGGAAAGGGTTAATATTCTGTCCAACATTGTGTTGCATTATTTCCAATCTTTTGAAGTTTCTCATTTAATCATTTCCCACATATAGACGCATTTTGACTCAGCAGACGACTTTTAAAACAGTGTGGCAAAAGGATCAATGTCTCGATTTGCCACAAGGTTTTCAACTCTATGTGATGATTATACTATCATTTACAAAGATTTTAAACTTTCTTGTCAAGATGTTTTCAAAGTCGTCTGATGCAGATTTGTTGCATGCATGTGGGAAAGATTTATTTTTCTGTCAATAAATGAATCTTTCATTTTGGCTGTTCTTTCCTTCAAATGTTTTCTATCTGGCAAAGTCAGGTGGGGGGAAGGACGGACAAAAGGACAAATATATATATATTTCATCCTACAGATGGGTACATTACTGTCTAGTGTGACAAGAAGAGAAGCATGAACAATTTCTCCTTTTACCACAATGTTTTCAAAAAGCGTCAGCTACAGAGTTTAGTCATTAAATAGAGTTGAAAACAGTTGTACAAGCATCCAAGACAATTTTAGAGACTACTTCACGTTTTCCCCACATACAATAAATCCGCTATATTAATGAAAGTGTTATCATTAAATAGAGTTGAAAACTTTACGGCAAAAGGAGGAATTGCTCATCGTGAACAATTGATGCTTTTGTCAAAATGTTTTCAAAGGTCGTCTGCTGCAGATGCGTCAAATGGCACAAGAAAGCGTGTGTATGTGGGAAAGGGTTAATTAACACCAACAACCGACTATTCACGTCTGTATTTTGATCGACAATGCAATTATTATCCAATCCTATATGAGGTTAGCTGCCGATTTAATTTGTCCACGTTGTCCTTATGAACTTGTAAATATGATGTTCAGAGCAGAAGGGATAAAATCATGATATATTTAAGATGAAAGTTTGATAGCATTACATTCAAATAAAATCAATGTACGTGATAGCAATATTATTAACCTTTTCCCACATACAACAAATCTGAAGCAGATGACTTTGAAAACACCAAGGCAGAAATATTGAAATTCTCTTTAATTATTTAAGAGTTATAAACATTGTGTCAAAAGAAGAAATTGCTCATTATAAGCAATTTCTCCTTTTTCCACACTGTTTTCAAATGATGTCCAAGGCAGATGTGACAAAATGCGTTTACAAGGGAGAAAAGGGTTGAATCTGCTTCATGACACAGAGGACATTTAATATCTGTGTAAGAAACAACTTTTAAAAACATTGTGCGAAAAGGAGAAATAGCTCAACAACAATTTCCTCTTTTCCCATGCTAATGCATTTCGACTCATAAATAGCAGACAACCATTAAAAACATCATGGTAAAAAGGTGAAATTGCGCTTAGTGAGCAATTTCTCCTTTTGCCACAATTTAGATATTTTACATATATTTGCAGATTTACTTTATATGAGTTGGGATTCAAAGACAAATAATAATTTGAAAAAAAACTGCCTGCGCTATGAAAGCATCCTGGACATTAGGGCTACCATCTCTTAACATGTATGTAATCGGAAACCCTGGACTGTAATAGATGTTGGAATAATGTTGGGCCATTGGTACGAAACAAAACAAAAAATAGTACATTTAAATATAAAAGTTTAAACTCTTTCCCACATACAACAAATTTGCAGTATACAAAATCTCCATAATTGAGAGTTTAATGATTAAATAAGAGTTGAAAAGGCGTCTGCTGCAGAGTCGACAGAAAGCGTCTGTATGTGGGAAAGGGCTAAGTTTAATAACCACAGGTCAAATTCTTTTTGAGAAATTAATAACAATAAATCAGAATGTTTGACCTGCCTGCCAATAGGTCACATAGTGACAAACAGAGAGACAGAGGAGAAGTGATGCCTATATATTGGCACACTTCCCACAAACAACAACTTTGCAGCAGACGGCTTTGAAACATTTTGTCAAATATGTGAAAATATCTCCATAAGTGAGTTTAATTATAAAATAAGCGTTGAAAAAAGTGTGGCAAAAGGGGGAATTGGTCATCATGGGTCAATTTCTCCTATTGCCACAATGTTTTAAAAAGTTGTCTGCTGCAGAGGCGCCAGAACAGGGCAATACAAGGATACCACCTTTTGTTTGTTTTTAATAACCAGCAAATGTAGTTACAAATCATGTACATGTTGTGCTCTTAATATTATCTTTGTACAGAAGTAGAACAAAGAAAATAACCATAAAACACTCATTAGCATCCGCGATATTTCGGGCTACCAGCTTCCAAATATGGTAGCCCATATGGCTACCAAACAATTCTGAAATTTGTCGGACACTGAGATGTTGTTTAAATTTGTGCATTGATTTTTAAAATTGGACTCTAAATATAGTTCACATTATTATGCACAACCCTATGTTTGATTTTGATATGACATGCTATGTGTTTATTGCATCAAGGAGTGTGTTCCACGACCTCTTAGTGAAATATCGTCATTCAAAAAAAGTATTTTCTGTGTATACAATATTGTTGGTTCAACTGCAACAATATTCATTATAAGGACATATCAAAAAGTGTATTTGATAAATTTGTGTGATCGGTGAATCCATGTCCAAAAGTAATCTGTGATCTTCAATAAGCTCCTTGCTGGCAGCACGTTAAGTCTAATGTCGTGATGCAGTCGGCATTAGACGTGTCTGATATTAATTTGGGTGTAACGAGTTTTTATAGTATTTCAGTTTTTTTATGTTTATTATGATATAAGCTGTCCCGCGAGAAAACCAACATTATGGCCTGTGCGTAATATATCGACCCAGATCAGCCTGCGCAGTCCGCGCATACTGATCCGGGCCGACACATTCCGTCTTAGAGGGATAGATATATAGAGTAATGGTTCCTGAAACAGAAAATCCACAGGAGGCGAAAAGTGTCTATCCGGGTAAAGCCTGCGCGGCATGCTTAGGCAGATCCGGGTTTATACTTTACACAGAATCAATACTGTTGGCGTTCTCGCGGGATGTCGCATATCATGATGGCCTGTTCAGATATCAATGTGTAACCCTTACCCTAACCCAAGCTTCCTAACATCAGTACTGAATACAGCATTCTTCCCAAGCAACTGGCCACCATCCCACCAGGACTGTCCGCCCAGAAACCCTTTCCCACATACAGTTAATCTGCAGCAGACGACTTTAAAAACTTTTAGGCAAAAATATCTATAGAAAATCTCTATAAGTTGATTAGAATTGAAAACATTGTGACAAATGGATCAATTGCTCATTAAAATCAATTTCTCCTTTTTCCACGATGTTTTCAGACGTCTGCTACACATGCGTCAACATATATACGCAGGTGGGAAAGGGTTAAGGAAAACAAATGACGCTATTCACAATGACTTGTATTAAACATCGAAAGATATGTTGGCTAAGCGAGACTTAATACGAACTTACCGCCCCTTGATCGATAGTCCTCGACTCGACGTCGATTAGATGACTTTTGAAATGATCATAAGGGAAGGACAAATTACAAGTTACAAGAAATTCTCTTTTTTTTCCAAAAAAATGTATATAACTCTGTATGTATAATCCTTTAACTGCTGGAACAGATTTTGTGAAGCATGTGTCATCAGTATAGAGCCCGCGTCGTCTGACTAGAAAGCTCTTTACTGTTCATATCAACATTGTTATCTAGATATTCCTAGAATTGGCTATGGACTCTTCCAAATGCAAAACTGGCAAAAGAATGCAGTGGTTTTGCTCTTTAAATGTGAAAAGCATTCTTCTAATAGACACATAGTTTAATGTATCTGAAAGCAGGCACCGTTGGGAAACATTGTGAACAAAAAGGAGAAATTGCTCGTCACGAGTAATTACCCCTTTTCTCACAATGTTTTCGTCTCAATCCCAAAAATAACATGTCTTTGTTCCATACCAGTAATGTCTATTTGGTTTTCGTTAAATTAGGCAAAATATTAATATGTCGTTGTAAAGAGGTTTTCGCTTCACAGTGGTGCCATTTCGAGAGGTTTCTCTGCACTTGCTTCGTCATCCTGTTTCATATCAGTCTTCCTGGACATTTCCATGGAAAGATAACGACTAGTGAATAACCCTATCACACTGTACGGAGGCGAAGGCTGATCTGACACTTCGCTGATCTCAAATATCTCGAAGGTAGGTAATATTCCTTCTCTTATAAGATGACACATGTAGATATGCTTATGAGATTAACCGTTTCCCACATGCAAACGCATTTTGACACGTTTGCAGCAGACAACAATATTGAGCAATTTCCCCTTTCGCTACCATTTTAACTTTATTAAATAACTATACTTTCATTTATACAGAATTGTCATACTTTAGCCTAGATCATTTCAAAGTTGTCTACTGCAGAGTAGACGTATGGGAAAAGGTTATGCGAAACCAAAGCAAACGAGCCAAGTATGGACAAAAAGGGATATCGTTAAATCCCGGGCTTTAAACGTGTACAAATGAAACGAATAGGTATTGTGACTATAAATTGACCACGGACACGCGCATACGCTAATTGGTCCACTGGATTCGATAATGCTCTTGGGTTGGTGTACATAGCTGGACTTGGTTATACGAATATTCACGTATTGTGCCAACCTATTTTCGTCATTCGGCACTACTCTGCAGAAGTATGTACCCTACATCTATCTTGTACATGTAGAGTCTCGAAATCTGCTGAGGAGTGCTGAATGCTAGTTTTGTGTGCAGTGGACCGAATGCTTTAAGCGCTTGTACGTGATCAATTAATGAAGTAAACACAGAATAATGGGTTCTAACTTAAAGCAGTGATCTGGTATTAGTGATGAAGCTCCCCTATGTAGGACTATTCTAAGTACTTTAAAAATGGTAGTAATGGCTTCCCTCCTTGGTGCTCATGGATGCGTGGAGAGCATTAACACTGATGCATCGTTGTCAGGATAAATTATACCGGTAGTACTTGTAACGCCGTGATATAACTGAAATACTGTTGAACGCGCCGTATTACACAATTCAAACAAACAAAAACAAGTTAAAGTTTAGTATTAGCATAAAACAATCCCGAGATAGTCTCTGGCAACAACGGCCGATTACGGAATCGTATTTAGCTCCTGTCATTTATATATGAATTATTAATTAACCCTTTCAAACATATTACAAATCTGTAATAGTTAAATTTGAAAACGTCTGTGCTAAGAAAAAATGGACAATCTCTTTAAATGAAAGTGTAATGTTTTAATTGAGTTGAAAACACTGTGACAAAAGGTGAAATTGCTAATTTTGAGCAATTTGTCCTTTTGCCACAAGGTTTTCAAAAGTCATCTGTTGCAGAGGCGTCAGAAAGTGTCTGTAGGTTGGAAAGGGTTTATGATTTTAATATTCATTTAAAATGTTAACGAACCATTGTCATACACAAGCTTCTACTTTGAAACCTTTTTGCCTAATAACGTTTGAGATAAAAACAGATGTCATTCAAGCCCTCACGCAGCATCGTATTGGCTGCTTCTGCATTTTAGGCGTAAACATGTGCATGCGTCATTCTGTAAAACCCTTTCCCACATGCAGACGCCTTTTACGCATCTTCAGCAGACAACTTTTAAAAAAGATGTGACAAAAAAGAAAGTGTTTGTATTGAGAAATTCCTCCCTTTGTTACAATGTTTTTAAATATGTACAAAACTGATATCTGCATTTCTGCAGATTTTCCATACTTGTGTCCAGAGTTTTTCAAACTCGTCTGCTGTATATGTTGTATGATAGAAAGGGTGAATCATACGCCCCATTTTGAAAAAACGAACAAAATATTTCATTACAGAAGAACTTGTTACAAATGTTGGAATAATAGAAGTGACTGATACATTTCCAAGTAAAACGTTCACATGTTATGTGCTAATTGATATATATGGACATCAGATTTCAAAATAATATATACTGGTTACACCTTATTGGATGGATGGCGTAGTGAGAAAAACACCAAGATATTAGGTAATTGAATGTTTTTATTATACTTATTATTATAAGTTTTATTATTAAAGTTAAATGTCTTTCTCTGGCATGTCAAATGTGAAATTTTGCAATTCATCTTAATATACAATTAGCCTCTATTTTTATCATTATTATTATCATCATTATTATTATAATTATTATTATTATTATTATTTATTATCATTATTATTGTTATAAATTGTGAGTGACTGTTGCTTCAGAAAAACCTTCGTTATGTGATATCTGTGGCCATATACATTTAAATGTTATCAAACACAGAATAACGGAATGTAGCGCAACATATGATAAGAAACGAGTATTTCTTAGTGGCATATACACAAATATTAGCCATGAAGTGTATACTGAGCTAGTGCTTGCAACCAGTGAAACATGTTTGATGATGGTTTTAGATGCAAGCCCTACATCAGTCACCCCTGATTCAGAGTATAACTTATTTACCCGCGAAGCGATTTTATTCGCATACAAATGTTTCAACGGCCCATTTTAGACGACACAATGGCTCTGTGTATGTATGTTTACGTGGGTATATATGTATATGTGTGTATGTATATATGTATGCGTATATATGTGTGTATATATATACGTATATACATATTGTGACTACTTACAATCTGTGTAATATTATGTAAAGATTGATTTTCAATTTCCGTATCATTTTATGTAAAGAAACTAGTTCAATTACTTTGTGTTAACAGTTGATATAATGAATGTATTCAATTAATCTCCGAACGGAGGAAATAAAGAAAATGAATGAATTATTATTATTATCATTATCATTATTATTATTATTATTATTATTATTATTACAATTAATATTATTATCATTGTGAAGTTTAATTTACCGTGGACAATCAATCAGTCAACTGGACTCGAAAATACACAGAAACTTCGTGAATACTCTGGAGATTGTATAGATAGCTATACTTGGTTATACGAACATTCATGTAGGTATCAGGTCTACCTATTTCCGATTACAGTGGACCGAATAATGTATGCGCTTGAACGCGGTCAATTAATTTTCAAAATGTCATTATTATTATTATCATTATAGTTATTTTTTTAGCTTTTCTCAGTAAACAATTTGAACTTAATTAGAGTCTGATTGACTCTCCGGTTTGGCATCATTTAAAATTCCATTTTGGCGTAAAACAAGAAGGGACTTCGCTTATAGTTTGTTTATGTATTTATGTATGTGTAACATACAGATGAACAATGAAGCTCCTACCTAAGCCTTCAATGTTCGCAAGTGCAACAGGACACCGTGTCGTGTTTTTGAATTATATTTTACGCCACCTTCAACAGTATTTCTGTAATATCACGGAGTTTCTGTGTAAATTACCAGTACTACCAGTACTACCGGTACTACCGGTATTGTCATTTAGCCTGACACCGATGCATCAATGGTCATGCTATCCCCGCAACACTGAGCACCAAGTAGGGAAACCATTACTACAATTTAAAAGTATTTGGTATGAACTGACCAAGAATCGAACCCTGGTCTCCAGCTCCCGTGGTAGACACTCTTACCACTTAACCACGCATACGGTTTTCTTCTTCGTGAGAGATGCGGCTCATATAACAAAACACAGATACATCCGGGTTCTAATTCACTTTATTGTTCCTTTTTCGGAGCAAAATGTGAAGATATATTAATACTTTTCCAACTTGCAGGAGTACTTTGAAAAATGTGCAGCAGGCGACATTTGAAAACATGGTGGCAAGAGAAATTTCTTTTTGCCACACTATTGTCAATTCAATTCAATTAATATACTTTCATTTACAGAGATGTTTCATATTTTTGCCAATATGTTTTCAAAGTCGTCTGCAGCAGATTAATTGTATGTAATAAAGTGTTAAACGAATCAATCTGCTTCAACTGTAAGAAGATTTTTTCAGGATTGTATCTGAAATAAAAGGAACCGCGTCTTCATATTGCATCATCTAAAGTTACATTGACGTAAATCTAGTGGGGTCTTCACTTTATTTTTTATTTTGTCAGAAGATGTATTTATGTTTTTATAACAAATGTCGCATCATCGCCGTCATCACAGTAATTATCGTCAGCATACGCATCATATTTATCATACTTATTACTATCATTATTATCTTTAGTAGTAGTAGTAGTAGTAGTAGTAGTAGTAGTAGTAGTAGTAGTAGTAGTAGTAGTAGTAGAAGTAGTAGTAATAAAATAAGTCTGACTAGTAGTAGAAGTAGTAGTTGTAGCAGAAGTAGTAGTAGTAGTAGTAGTAATAGTAGTAGTAGTAGTAATAAAAGTAGTTTGACTAGTAGTAGTAATAGTAGTAATAGTAGTAGTAGTAGTAGTAGTAGTAGTAGTAGTAGTAGTAGTAGTAGTAGTAGTAGTAGTAGTAGTAGTAATAAAAGTAGTTTGACTAGTAGTAGTAGTAGTAGTAGTAGTAGTAGTAGTAGTAGTAGTAGTAGTAGTAGTAGTAATAATAGTAGTTGTAGTAGTAGTAGTAGTAGTAGTAGTAGTAGTAGTAGTAGTAGTAATAAAAGTAGTTTGACTAGTAGTAGTAGTAGTAGTAGTGGTCATTTCGGAGATTAATTAAATATATTCATTTTATCAACCGTTAACAAAAAGTAATTGAACTAGTTTCAAAACATAAAATGATAGGGAAATTGAACATCAATCTTAACATAATATTAAACAGATTAAACCCCCCCCCCCCCCCCCCCCCCCCCAAAGAAAGAGAACCCCAGCTTGGGCGACATTCTTTCCGATGTTTTACAAGTCATTGTGACAAGTGTCATTCACCAATGGGCTAATAGTCTATGTGGAAAAGCAGCAAGTTGCTTGGAAAGTATGGCGTGTGGTGAACTGGTGTGAGAAATCCAGAAAACATATGAGTAGATGATCCGGCCCCCTTGATATGACTGAAAAACAGTTGAAAATGGTGTTAAACCCAATCAATCAACTTTTGAAACCAAGCTTTAGGCATGTGTGCCAATGAACATCTGGATTAACCTGTGCATAACCATTCTTCGCCATTTACCATTTAGTCATAAAAAGTCACAGGAAACTGTACCGGTAACCATTTTGATCCTTTAACATGGATCCAATTGCAGTTCTCTATGTACACTTGTTAAAATAACATCAAGGTTGGTTTGCCTTGAACAGCTCATTTTACGAATTCCACATTTTCCCACAACATTTCATTAAGGCTCTCCAAAAAACAACCATTAGGTCCCAAACCGATGAAAATGACTTGTTTACATATGATCGAACTCAGCACTATTCGAAATTGGTCATAGAAGGTACAAATGATGTATATCGGTATCCAATTGGGTTCTTAGCGTGGATGCATTGGCAAGTCATTTTTCACAGGTTTTACAATTTCTTAGGTGTAATATATTGACAATATATTTTGAATACACTCATATATCCTAGTTAACAAATGTGTTTCTTTATGATTTTTCATTTCTCATATTATTTCAAAGTGGTACTGAATTACATGTACATGATAATAAACATCTCCAACACTCTTCCTGAAGCCTCTCCAGCAGACAAATTTTGAAACTATTATGGCAAAAGTAGAAATTGCTCATGATGAGTTGTTTTTCCTTTTGCCACAGTGTTTTGAACTCTTTTTGCAGGACTTATACTTCTTGTTTCAAAGGTTGTACATATTGTTGTCATATGTTTTCATTTGTCTGGTGCAAATAAGTTGTATGTTGAAAAAGGTTAATAATTTCAATATGTTTCAAAACGTTTTCTTCATTGCAAACATTTTATACAAGTTTGTTAACAATTGTCATACTCTTATTTTCATTTTAAAAAAGTCAAGATAAAACATCAGATTAAGGGTTAATCCTTATCCATTGTTTAATCTATGCTCTATCAGCATGTGCCTCTATTCTTCTAATGATATTTTCAAAAAAGGATGAGCATTGTATTATGTACATACTTTGAGAGCATTGTGTGAAAAGGAGAATGACAAATGAGATTATATCATTATCCCTAATTCCTCTGACTTGCAATGACAAATACAAGCGCTGTGCTTAGTTCCTGGGTTTAACATTGTGGAATGGTCACATCTGTCAAGCTTACTCTGAGGAGTGTGGTCTTCCGATTTCAGAACAACCATATCCATTGGATCTACACCTGAAGTAAATAATTATTTATTATGTTTGGGCAATTATGATATTTTTTTAACTATAGTGATCCAACCTATAACCTGTATGACCCTTACCAATATACAATCAAATGAATAAATCTGCATCGGATAACATCAAAAAATACTCATATACGTCAGGTCATAGGTTAACCAAATGTTATTTAAGCATTATCAAATTAACTTGTATTATTTTATTATCATTGATTAAGTTTGATATACAGTATCAACTGATTTTATTACTGGCAAAAAAAATATGTAGGCAGGTTGGCACTATGTGTCAGACCTGAGACTGCCAAAATCCCAACCGCAAACACTTGACACTAGCTCTCTTCCCAAAATATGCAAGTCTGTATGCAAACAAAATGATGAGAAAACTAGTAAACAGTCATCATATCCAGTGTGGTTCCAAGAAAGACAAATGAGACTTTACAAATATTTCAAAACTTGTACAAGGACAGTAGCATCTCTGATGATTTATGGTGCAAAGTTTGGTTACTGTATTATGTATACAAAGACAGATTTGTTCATTCAAAGTCTGTACATTACTGAGAATTGTTGTCAATAGATGTTCTTTTTATAATTTATATATTAGACACAGAATTGAACTCAACTGTAATTTTCCCTATAAGTGCAAGAAGTAAACAATGAAACAACAGAAGAATATTAAACCTCTCTTCTTGTTCCATTGTTTACTTATGCAATTCTTTAAATTTGGATGTAGCAAGAATGACATTATTTTAGTAAATGTTTTGTATAAATTTAAGGCTTTCCAAAATAAATCAAATTTGCAGTATACAAAATTGAGATAACCCCATTAGAACAAGTCTGAAATGTCCTTAATCATTTCCCTCATATAGACGCTTTCTGACACTCTGCAGCAGATGGCTTATTGAAAACATTGCGACAAAAGAAGAAATTGCTCAAAATGAGTAATTTCTCCTTAAGTTACCATGTTTTCAACTCTATTCAATAATTGTTCTTTCATTTAAAGGGATTTTCTGTGCTTTTTCCTAGAAGTTTTCAAAGTAATCTTCTGCAGACCTTTGAAGGAAAGGGTTAAATAAAATTGATTATTTCATAATATATCATAGAGTAGAAAGCAATATTGGAATTAAAATTTACCATCATAAGCAATTTCTCCTTTATGGTAATATGTTCAAGCGTCTTCTGCTGCAAACATTTTGACAAGACAGAAAACATCTGTTATTCATCCATTAACTCTTTCCCAATTACAAACCCCTTTACAGTAGATGCGTTTTGAATACAATTAAGCAAAGGGAGTGCTCATTATGATTAATTTCTTCTTTCTTCATTATGTTTTTCTATTCAAATATTGTCATTGACGCCGCGTGGAAGCGCGGCGTCAGTATGGGATAGGTTTTAATTTTGTACCATGGGGTGACGTAGTCAAAAAGGGAGAAACCAATGTTATTATTGTTAAAAAACCTCTGATGTTTGTTTGAAAAAACAACCTTTATGAATTAATAAATTGTATTAAATGATTTAAGACACAAAAAGATACAAAATAGGCATGTTTTCTACCGTTATTACAAATCTTTAGAAATATCTAATGCGTATTTAATAACTTTCCCCTAACTCGCTAGGCCACGCTTTTTTTTATAGTTTGGTTTACGACCCGATTCATCAAAGCTCAGAAAAAAGTTTCTGACGATGTTTTTGCCTATTTACAATATTGAGAATTTTAAATAAATTGGTAATCTTTAAAATATCAATGATGATTCATTTTTATTACTACATATTACAGTATAATTCTAGAAACTGTATTTACAACGTTAACCCAACTATGTAATAGGCATGGCCGTAACGTGACCCGTTCTATTTGTAAATGCAGCATGTCATCGCTTGGCGATTTTGGTCATTCTTATTGAATAGACGACAAGGTGTCATCGGTTCCCATAGAGTAATTTAGTTGTCTCTACTTCCTTCCGTTATGAATACTTCGCTGTTTTCACGATTTCATCCGATTTGTAAAATTCATTGGATTCGTACCCAGTTTTTCATGTTTCGTTCGAGATGAACGATTCGTACCACGTGGTTTTCGCTCTTTTCTCTTGGGGAACTGTCTTGGCCAATTTCTTTTGTTTATTTTTCCGTTTTCTACTGGCATGTTCAAAACGATTAAAGTGACATTACAAACAAACAAAACAGACTTAATAATTCTTGCTATATGTTGACTATACATGTGAAATTTCATAATGCTCAATCTGCATCATAAATATCTTCTTCTTTTTTTTAATTACTTCGTATCTTTTGTTTATATACTCCCGTTTTTGCTATCATTCTTCTGCTAAACTGGAAGGAGAAATGACTTCCACCTCTCCTTCCAATGCTTGTGTCACACTTAACTTATAAATAGAGGCAATAAACCTTAATATATGTTAATATTTAAGCACGCATGTTTGTTTTTTATCTAATGGATCCAGTTAGAGGATTTAAAACAGTTTATTGGTAAAAGAAACTACTTGAGAAACTTAAGCTTGTATGACACATTATAGTTGCAGTGTTAAGCAAACCGTTAACCAAATTGTTTCAGGACTAAACTTATAAGACGTTCAATCCCTACGTCAATATTGACCCTTTCTGCTCTTGGTAACCTTTTTATATAGGCTATGGTAACCAGGTGAGCAATAAAGGCACATCTTGGCCTTCTTGTTTAAAATAAAGGGACATTTGACCTTCTTGTTCGAAATATTTACATCCCGTCTGCTGGCACAGGTGTTTTAAATGTACTGAACTGCATCTGCTTCCTTTAAGCAGGGACACTATATTACAGTAATATAGTGTCCCTGCTTTAAGTCATGCTTCAAAAGCATGCGCGGCGTCTTTGATGCTTTGCATCAAAATTCTTCTTGTTTCTTTTATGGAGAGTAACCATATTTTTGACCAGAAGTCTTCTGTTGCAGATTTGTTGTATTTGGAAAAGGGTTAAAGAAAAATTTACCAGATAGTGTTTTCAAATATTACACTCAGTCTCTTATGTTGGAGAAGAGTAAATGATAATTTACTTTAAGTAAATTTCCATATAGATTATTTATTGACAAAATACCTGGAATGGTGCCTCAATTATGTTTGGCCCATGCAATCTAGAATAATCTTAGAAAAGTGGTATAACATTTAATAAAAGCAATTCAAAATGCCTTAAATGATTCTGTTATTAATATCGTAACTTATTTCATTAATTAAGCATTTTCTTCAATAGCATTAATTTTCATCTCAGATGAGATGTAAAAAGGTAGTATCTACAATAATATGAACACACATATATGTTTAATATGAGATTAGAAAATATGCTTTAATGACTTAAAAGGAAACCTCTTCTTTGTACATTCATATTAACAGAAACATAGTTAAAACCCTTCAAAATGTCATATTTCATTTTAAGGCTTTCCTACTTGCAAGCTCAATTTAATGCACATTCAGCAGATGACATTTGAAAACATTGTGGCAAAATAAACAATTTCTATTTAAGAACACTTTCTCCTTTGTTCACAATGTTTTAAGCTCTATGATATATTACTTAATTATACTTTCATTTATATTGTTTTCCCAATTCTAGTTTCAATATCATCTGCTGCGTATGTGTTGTATGTGGAAAGGGTACATACAGTCTGTAAATACAGTCTGTGTCATTCGACACATTATTTACAAATATGTGCATGCATCAAATTGAAGCATGTAAATAAATTATGCTCTTTGTCTGTTATAATCCAATGTGGGCTTGGTGGTTGCTTACATAACTTGTATATGATGCATCTGCAGACGATGACTCTTCAAACCATTGTGATTAAAGTGATAATGAACTTTTTCACCATTTTGTTTCAATGTTTTCTCCTTTATCCAATAATTATACCTATATTTAATTGTATGTAGATGTTTTTGCTGAAATGATTTGGAAGTTTTCTGCTACACCTCAATGAATCAATTCCCTCAAAATTACTATGCATGTTTGCTCAGTTCACTTTAATAAATAGAGGATGTGTATAAATTACCTGGAGGTATAATTTTATTTATTATTGGGACCATAAAATATAGTAATAAAACACATTAGTGTATTTTTGTCAATAATTTACCCTGACAAATGTATGTGGAATTGTATACAGATTCCTGTGATGTGCTCTCCATTGCTATGCTCTACGTCTTGCAATATTTGATGAACGCAACGGGAACGTGGCAAATACGAAATAAAATTGAAATACAAGTCCTAACTATGCCTGCCAAGTTCTCATTGCGTCTTACACGCTTGCGCATATTTCTTACATGCAAGCACCGTTTCCATTGCGTTCTAACTACTTATATTTAAATATCCTACCACGCCCGTATCATGCATTTACCAAGTTCTCATTGCGTGGTGAGAACACAACTGACGTATCATGAACGCAGTGAGAACACAATGCAATCTGTTCTGTCAATACCGTGCTTGAAGTACTTCAATGAAGTTTTAAACAATTTTATGAGACGTCTATACGTCAAAGTCGTTGTTCCTGCGTCCTAACGAAGTTCTAACTATGTATTTTTGAACATGTTCAATGTTTAATCACTTCCTCTGGGTCAATACAGACCATGTCACGTCATTACGTTGTTCTAACTGCGTCCGGCCATTTTGAGGGACGTAGTTGGACCTTGTCTAATATGGCAGAGGTTTAAGAACTGTGACAAATAACATTGAAATATATCTTTAAATGAACAAACTAGACATTTAAAATTAGGAAAGTAATGATATTTACTTGGGTCGTCCAATGGTCACTTTTGTTGGAGTTAAGCCCGTTTATGCGAACACGGGAAACAAATTGTTTTCAGGCATGTTAAATTAAAAGGGTAAAGCACCAAATGTCAATCACATCTGAATTTGAGCCTAAGATCATGCCGCATTGTCCTATATGTTCTATTGTATTTATGTATATCTTTTAACAGTGATCATGACTGACGATACTATATTTTAAAAATAAAGTCTTCACTTACTCTAAAATGTTCTTTCTAACAACAAACTTGTCATTACCTCATTTACCATGAAAGGATTGTATACTTACTACTGGCACACCGTTACTAGTCATTCATATATATATGAAAGTTTTATTGAAATATAAATACAGACATTTCCAGACGGACCGATGTTTTACCCGTAGAGCATATAGGAACTACATGTATAGACTAGTGGAACAGGAATGCAATTCATCGTATAATACATGTTGCTTATGTAATGTTATATGCTTTAACATCATACAATACATCTCCGTTTTGGATAAAGTGCTGACTTTCTTTATTTATGAAAGCATATTCTATATGCAATAGAAACGCACTAGACATACGCATATACTATTATAACATGTGTTAAAACATACATCTGTATTTACGTGTTATTGGAAGCCGCCTGTAGGCGGTGCTTTGGCGGTGCTTTGAAGTTTAGCACATGGAGATTTTTAGACCTGTCAGGGTGACCACATGTCGGGATTTCTCTTTGTCCTTACTAAGTATATTCATTTAAGGTAAATGACTTTTAAAACATCCCTTTTACACACTATATACATGTGCGAGTTTTACAAATTAAAACGGCCGGTATATTAATTTAATGTATGTACATTTTTAGTTAAGCGAAATTCATAATGTATCTATTCTAAACAGTATATACTAAATTGGTTACCTGCCTCATACGCTTCATCATTTCAATAGTTTTTAAACCAGGAACTAAAAAAAAAAAGGCGCGCGTAATGTATTCTGGTACATGTACCTTTCAATCTATATATTACGCAGTGATAAGATGAAGGAACTCCAGCAGACGCTATATCTCGCCGTTATAACGTCACTGTGTTGTATACATCCGTTATATTCAAGCAAGCATAACATTTACTATAGCTATCTGCTTCTTTCGCTTTTCTATGTGATGTAATTTCTTGAACCGGAACGAAAAAAGGACGTTTGCTCGTTCGACATTTTGATGAAACAATATAAGAAAGAGATGTCTTTGCAGTATACTCGTGCTGTAAATTTCTAACACATTTACCTTTCTTTTTTGTTATACCAATTCAATGTTTTGGGTCTTAATATCGATGAAACAACATAAGAAAGTGATGTTTTTGCAGTATACTCGTGCTGTAATTTGTAACACCTTTACCTTTCATATTTTTCAGGTTATGACCAAATATGTATTGCCTTAATTTTCTCCATATACGGTTTTAACCCTTTTCCACAAATATACCCTTACTGTGCCTCTGCAACAGACGACTTTTGAAATCTTTGTGGCAAAAGGTGAAATAGCTCACAATGAGATTTAATTTCTCCATTTACGGTTTTTACCCTTTCCAAAACTCGAAGATATACCCTTTTATGAGCCTCTGCAACAGACGTCTTTTGAAATCATTGTGGCAAAAGGAGCAATTGCTCATAATGAGCTTAATTTTCTCCATTTACGGTTTTAACCATTTCCCACATACGAGTATATATCATTTATGATCCTCTGCAGCAGACGACTTTTTGAAATCATAGTGGCAAAAGGTAAAATTGCTCATAATGAGCAATTGCTCCATTTGCCACAACAATTTTAACTCTTTTCAATTATCTTACTATCATTTATAGCTTGTGTCTGTCATTGAAATCATTGTGGCAAAAGGAGAACTTGCTCATAATGAACAATCATGATTTGCATTTAACACAATAATTGTGAACACTTTTCAGTTATCATACTATCCTTTTAAAGATGTTTAGATCACCTGAGCCGAAGGTTCAAGGTGATATATTCTGATCACTCTCTGTCCGTCGTCCGCCGGTCGTTAACTTTAAGCTTTTAACATCATCTCCTCCTAAACCGCAGGAAACATTTCCACAAAACATCACAGGAATGCTCCTATGGTGGTGCTCTTTCAAAATTGTTCAAAGATTAAAATTCCATTGAGAACTTTAGTTGCATCAGAAAGGGTGCAAAATGTCCAAACACTAAAAATCTTCTTCTCTGAATCTGCTTGTCAGATTCCAATATAATTTAGTAGATCCTTGGGTGACCCTCTACAAAGATTGTTCAAGCCATACTGATTGGTCAAAAAACATGGCAGTGGGGCGGCATCAGAAAAGGGGCAAAATGACAAAATTTGAAAATTCCATTTTGATGAAAGTACTTGTCTGATATTAAGACAATTTAATAGGAATCTTACCTCAGTGATCCTCTACTTAATTTGTTCAAGCCGTTTTGATTGGTTAAAAAATCATAGCAACCAAGCGTCATCACAAAAGGAGTAAATCGAACGTTTAGCTACAAATGACAACACCTACCATACCACTGGACCAATTTCAACTTGACTTCACAGGAATGTTCCTTTATTGGTCCTCTATTAAAATTGTTCAAAGACTTACATTATGTGTAGAACTTTGGTTGCTGCGGCATCAGAGCGTGAGAAAAATACCCAAATTTTAAACATCCTTCTCCTCCATAATCGGCTTTTCCGATTTCAAGATAATTTGGTAGAATTTTATTCTCTACTAAAACTTTTCAATTCATATTGATTTCGTTGAAAAACAGGGCAGCAAGGTGGCATCAGGAAAGTGGCAAAATGACAAAACTTTATAATTCGAGATACAAATGACCTTTTAAAAATGGCTATTTCTATAACAGTGTCCACTCCTTGCAGTTTCATTCGCACTCCTGATCAAATTTTCCCAGATATTTGCAGTTAAATATTTGCTACTAATTTACTATCACTCAGGTGATCGATTTAGGGCCATCTTAGCCCTCTTGTTTATATATTGTACTTGATAATTTCAAAGTCGTCTTCTGCAGATTTGTTTTATGTGGGAAGTGGTTAAACCCTTATCTACTATCGTGACTTAACGATACAAAATAAAAACAGATTTTCTGTGTGTCTGCATTTTTTGACAAAAAATTATCATAACAGGGCTTGTGTTCAATAGAAATAGTTGATTATCCTTGATACAAATTGAAATTGATCATAACCTCTTGTCCATTTATCTTAAATTTTAGTCTTATATGTCACTTTTTGTGATCAGTTTAACTATAAATCATATCATTCACTTAAAACACAGACCCTGCTAGGTTAAATATTCTACATAATACTTAAATCTTCAAATACCGATATCTGCATTACTATCTGCATTATTAACTACTTATTAAATTTGTCTGATGTTTGTGGATTTAAATGTAGTTTTTATTCTTTCTCCATGTGCAACGAAATATTGCGGCTTCTTTTTAATGCTTTGCGTCACACATTCGTCTTGTAAAATGGAATTTAATACTCATAGCAGTCTTTGAGGTACAGGTATGTGTCTTGTGTGCCACATATCACCTAATCATGGTGAAAATGTATGCACAGTAACTTGGGAACCCTATGATGCATGGTTGAGATGTGAGCCGGACAAGGTACAGTCCTACCAAGCAGTACTCATGTTAAACTTTGACCTCTAAGTGGCTCCTTGATATTTGAGGTACAGGCCTGGGTCTTAAGCGCGACACGCAACCTAATCATGGTGAGCATGTGTGCTTTGTAACTTGGGAATCCTATGGTGGATGGTTAAGATGCGGGCCGGACAAGGTACAGTCCTATCAAACAGTACTCATTTTGACCTTTGACGTTTAAGTGTGACCTTGATCTTTGAGGTACAGGTATGTGTCTTGTGTGCCACATATCACCTAGTCATGGTGAAAATGTATGCACAGTAACCTGGGAACCCTATGATGCATGGTTGAGATGTGAGCCGGACAAGGTACAGTCCTACCAAGCAGTACTCATGTTAAACTTTGACCTCTAAGTGGCTCCTTGATATTTGAGGTACAGGCCTGGGTCTTAAGCGCGACACGCAACCTAATCATGGTGAACATGTGTGCTTTGTAACTTGGGAATCATATGATGGATGGTTAAGATGCGGGCCGGACAAGGTACAGTCCTATCAAACAGTACTCATTTTGACCTTTGACCTCTAAGTGTGACCTTGACATTTGAGGTACAGGTTTGGGTCTTGTGCACGGCACGTCGACTCATCATAGTGAATGTTTGTGCCATGTTTCTTGGAAATCCTTTGATGGATTGGTAAGATGCGGGCCGGACAAGGTTAGGTGGGACAGACAGACAGACAGACAGGCGAATGGACGGACGGACATACTCATGAAGTGTATTTGTGGGGTTATTTCTTTTGTTTCAAACTTGGTTGTTGCAACGTAATACGGAATGAATAACATTAATATGCAAATCAGATACCCGTTATAAAAAAATATATATATATTTATCAGTGTCTTTATAAGGGTGGTGGGTGGGCTTTAGAGTACTTGTACACCTCAGTACTCGGTCAGACAGACAGACGGAATCGACCAAACCTATAGTCCCTAAACCGGTCTTCCACCGGTAGGGGACTAATAACCTTAGGGTAACAATAAAGTGTGCAGCTGACTCCGATCGACTCGACTATTTGCATACAAACACTATAGTCAAGTCGGTCATCAAGACAGGTATGAGTTGTTTTTTAAATTGACCTATTAGTTATGATGGAACTGTTAACAATATCAGCAAAGCGGATATTGAGCAGTGTTGAACATTTAATAGTGATATCTACTGAAGGAAACAAGTTTAGCAAGTGTTATCATTTCTATGTTTAAGTAAATAATAAATTAACTCAAGTACTTACCATTATATCCATTTATTATCTATTATATTTAAACATTTTAAAACAAAAAAAAGCAGTTAATTAGTAAGTAAGTAAGTAATTCTTTATTGCCTCCATATATGGAGAGTACTATACGTATACAACATACAAGAAACATAGACTTTTATACAGCAATGACAAAACATGAAACAAAAATATAGTAGTTCATATCATAACATATATACCTATTTGCAATGGTAGTATAAATTGATGATTGGGTGAGTCGGTGTATAAAGAATGTAAGTTAATGCTGTGATTTGTGTTTTGTGTGTGCACTTGTGACTGCTAGTATGTATATGTATATCCATGCGTACATGCACACGTATTTATGTATATGCATGCACATAACAGATACCCACATTTAGGTGCAATGTTTGGCTGTGAATCCTTGTCGAAACGAAAGTCAAGGAAAGTCAGTGAAACATTTATGTGTTAAATCCCTACATAGCAATTGATTGATTGGGGTTTAACGCCGTTTTTAACAATTTTTCAGTTATATCACGGCGGCCAGTTCATCGTCTCATGCATTTCCTGGTTTTCTCACACCAGTACTCCACACAACAATCTTCCCAAGCAACTGGCTGCTTTTCCACATAGACTTAGCCTATTGGTGGAAGACGAATGACGCATGTCGCATTGACTTTTGTCAATCGTCGGAAAGAAAGTTGGCCGAGCCGGGATTCGAACTCACAACCCCTGGATTGACAGCCCGCGTCGCTACCCACTGAGCTACCGGGGCTCGGCCCCTACATAGCAAACCCTTTAGAGAAAAGATTTAACAATGGGTATGATAGCTTTCATTCGTTTGGAGATGCTTGGTTGTGTATATGGAAACATAAGAAACAGATATATTTATATATAACCCTAAACACTTGAAACAATTATGCAAATATACGTTTGATACATACTTTGATATTATGTTCCACCTTTCTAGATCACGTACACGTTCTCTGACCTACAGCCCGAGGTAGTTCCACATATGTTCAATGCGCGAAAGGTCTTGAGATCTGGCAGGCCATTTGACAACGGCGACGTTGTTCCGGTGAAGCACATCCTGCCATTCGTCAGCTTTGTCATATTGCGTTATTTTTTAATTTTTAGTTCGATTTATTTGGTTTTGGTATACATGAAATGGGAATATTTTGGTTTTGACATATTAAACTGTACCGGTTTCGTGCTGCACGCGCTACCTACTGTTTGGAGATTTGGAAGACGTTTCACATTAACAAATTTACCGTAGCATAGCATTTAACTTGTTAGGTGTATTGTTATATAAATAATTATAACAGTAATATTAAAAACATTCTAAACTTAATTCCTTCAGTATAGTTATCTACATATAAGTAAAGGCTTAAAACAACGCATACAATGTATTATCTTGGGTTAATTTCGTTTTTACTGTAATGACCAGTTTGTGCTTTTGGTGGCGATTTAAATTACACGCCAAAATATTTCGTACGTGGAATCTACCGCAATCCAAATGGGCTGTGGAACCTAACATTTAGTAGACTTTGTTGTTATCTCTTACATCTTCAGAACATATTGTTACAACACGTTCATCAGTCATTTCTAAATGTACCGGAAAATATCCTGACTGATAGATACACGTTTTATCCACTCTATACGTAATGTTTGAACATTGTGTGTATGTGTTTCTACGTGCTGTTAATTGCAGCCAGGTAAACAAAGCATGAATTTGCGAAAACAGTACAGCGATAATAATTATGAACTGCATGTCACAGGAAACTTAATAATCATCCCCTGATTGAAGCCCTCTCTCTTGTGAAACGATATGTAGAAAGATCACGATATGTAGAAAGATCACGATATGTAGCATGATAACGATATGTAGCATGATCACGATATGTAGCATGAGCACGCTCTCTTTTTACTATTCCAATATATATATTATATATTGGAGCATATTTGCATAAATGAACCAGCAGTAATAGTAACTTATCAAGGAAACACCGTGATATAACTGAAAACAATGTTGTAAGCAGCATAAAATACCATAGAAAGGGGGGGGGGGGGGTGGGGGGCGAGAGAATGGTGAAAAAAGAACCATTGGTCGTAAATAATGTGTTAATCTTTAAAAGAAATGGCTTAATTAAAAACTTGTTAGTACACAAAAAAAATGTATGCCTTCAAAGGAAATGCCTAGCTGTTTCAGTGGGAAAACTCCGCTTCAAAACAATACAAATGCACTGTTAAAACAACTTCAAACAACCATGCAATCAAACTATGCTGCTCGTCAGTAGATTGTTTTTTAATAATTAGTCGAAATAATAAAAGAAAATAACGATAAAGTTTAATAATTAGTTTATTCAAACCAACGATTCTGCTTGTCAAAAGTCATGTTTGTAAAACTCGATCGATTTAAAAATACGCGTACGTGTCACACAGCGTACCGTCAATTAAAAAAATCTCGCGTTAATCTCGCAGTTAATAATCAAGCAAAATGGCCGCGGCTCTGCACATTATACATGATTGCAGTAAATGTCATATGAATTTAACGTATTAAATGCATTATCGAGTGCCTAGTAAAATAAGTACATATAAATATGATGTAAGATCAGTTTAAAAGTATTACATTGAGTTGTTACACTGGAATAAAGACGGACACTAGTGTTATTGAACGACTGGGTACCTCACCCACAAATGTCTCACACAAAATCATGATGGACTTGAGACGTTACAATGCAGTATGTAACGGCGATATATTGAGACTAAGACAATATGTAATAGGGAATACATAAACCTGCAATGTCAGTGATAGTTTGCCAATAATTTTGATCTGTTTGCATTGTTTAAATACATTATGATGCAATATTTACTCTAAGAACATATCGATTATCATTTGGTCAGTTTAGGCAATATAATTAAACACCAGTGAATGACTGTGTGGGCTTCATCCACAACAATTAATCCCAGTCTTTCCTGATAATTTTCAGTCAACATTATAGTTCGCCATCTCCCTAAAAAAGGTTCCGGGCTTCCAAAAACCAATTCGAACGTCCCGTTCTCGATCTCCTTGTTCTGGCTGGAGTCCATCCCCATGAACGTTGATTTAAATCCAAGGCTAATAAGTATCCGGCACTGCTCCTCCATGATGGAAGTCAGCGGAGCAATAATGATGACTAGCCTGTTTTGCCAGGAAATATGATAGGGAAACACTCATAAGTCAGTAACTTTCCACTACCGGTCCAAACATATCTCTCCCTTCGTAGATTCCATTGATCGCACTATATTGTTCGTCTTGTTCGTTTAATCTTATTACTTCGTATTTCGAGGCCTGAAGCGACGCAGTCGCCATATTAACAGAAAACCGACGAAGTTTGTTACCGATCATTCTATTGGACTTTGAACGTTTCCGAATTGGAATGTGTATTTACGCAACCGCTAGGTGGCAGAGCGGGAATTTCAAATTTAAAGAAGCCGTCAGCCATGGGTAATTATGGAAATGTAATTGACAAATTACCCTTGGCTTGCGAAAATGCTTGTGTCCTATCTCATTCTCTTGGCTCTTTGTATAATCCTATTGATGTGTAACATCACAGAAGAGATTATATTTAAAGAAGGCACTACTCTAAAAAAGAATATAAACCGTTTCATACAACTTAGGCTGGATTACAGGTAAAAAGGACCCCGACACATACATGTATGCAAACATTATAACTCCAGATCACCATGCACAATATGTGCAATCTGATGTAGACGAACACCATCTGCTTATTAGAAAATAACACTAGTGATTTCTTAAATGTATTCAGTGTGTCTCTAAATAGAGGACAGCCAGCCAACATTCTATATCGGGCCGATGTCTGTACGATGTATTTTCATAAATTGGTCCGATATCGACTGGTGTTGCACCTCGGTACGAGATCGACCCGATATCGGCTATAAAGAATGCGCCGATGTATATCCGATGAGGAGCCGACACCAGACAAACCTAAATCTTGGTTCGGAATCGGCTATAAAGATGGCGCCGATATACATCCGATGAGGAGCCGACACCAGACAAACCTAAATCTTGGTTCGGAATCGGCTATAAAGATGACGCCGATATACATCCGATGAGGAGCCGACATACATAAATGGTTCTTTATGAATATAGGATCTGTGTCAATTTGGGCATTTTAACTCAAAAGTTGCTATGGCCATGCAATTGTTTATGTTAGGAATCTCTCCAGCTAGCTTGCAAGTATGTGGTTCTACCCAGAAATACCTGATGTCTTCTTCAACAAGAAGAGCTGGAGGAATCAGCAATATTTTGAGAATTTCGTCTATGTGTCAAGGCCGATACAAGTTTGCACGCTAATACGAGGATACGGCATTTTTTTTAAATAATAAAAATACACAAGATTTATAAACATAATATCTTTTAATAATTAACTAAATAATATGTGTCCACTGGACAAATGTCCAATCTTTCTGTCACTTTTAATTAACGCTATATAAATATTGCATGGCTTCCAGTATGACAGTACATATTGTCAACATGAGGATAACACTGTTACCTGAGGTTAACAGTATTATCCTCATGTTGACAATATGAAGTCACACTGGAAGCCATGCAATATCTTTTTTATTATACCAAACAAAATTACAAGCTTATTCCATTTATTCTGTACCCTTTTTTTGAGGGTGAATATGGGTACTACAATATAACGCTTTATTTAATGCTAAGTGATGAAATACTGTGTTCTATCAGTGAAATATAAAATCCTTATTCCACACTGTGGAATATGAATAAATGACGTCAAAGGGACTAACGTTATGACGTCATACCGCTGACGTGACGTCATTTTCCTAGTATTCGGTCATGATATACTACACAAGTTATATATAAAGAAATACATAATGGGTATATTATTTGTTTTTCATAAATTTGTCATTAAATAAAAAGAAAATTTGTTTGATTTGAGTGTATATGGAATATATTTCAACTCGAAGTGATACAATTTAAATATTTTCACTCGCGCTACACGCTCGTGAAAATATTCAATTGTATCACGTCTCGATGAGATATATTCCATATCCACTCAAAAGAAACAAATATCCTCTATTTATCACATGACGTTGCTTGTATCCGATGTAATATAGCCATTACGTATTTCTTTTTATCATGCAATGAGCAGATTACGTGACGTATAACACTGGTATGATAAACCTTTTGTTTACATGTCTACTGGTATGATAAACTTTTATCTTTATCAGTCTACTTATTTTTAGAAATGACGTAATCGCTGGAACTACTTTTTCTGAAATATAAATGAGCCGTTCCACCAGAAAACTATCGAACCGGATCAGCCTCAGCGTGCCGTGCAGGCTAACCCGAACAGACACGTTTCGCCTCATGTGGATTTTCTGTTTAAGGAATCATTGCTCAATACCTCTATCCCCCTGAGACGGAATGTGTCGGACCGGATTAGCCTGCGCAGGCTGATCTGGTTCGATACATTACGCAGAATCCATAATGTTGGTTTTTATCATGGAACGGCTCAATGATGTTGATAGTATAGCAGTCAAAGCAATGAACAAACATAAAATAACAATCAGAAATAAAGTTATTATTGTTTTAATTACATTTCAACAAATTGTACAATGCAAATACAAATCGAAAAGAATATCGTTATATAAATCACACGGAATGATCTGCATGTTCAGTCTACTTGATGAACTTTCTTCGTTGAAAATGTAGCATACATAGACCTGTTTATTCTCACGTGATCAGTTCATAGGTAACCTTGTTTAAATACAATCTGAAGCGAGTAATGTCCTATCTATGTTTCCACAAGTAATTTTAATACACTTAAATGAATCCACGTTAAACGACAAATGTTTAATTTCTATCGTCAGTCTGTGTTCTACCACGAGAAAGGGTTTTCGAACAGCCTCATCTACCCATGGATTCCTCTTTCATACAGCAGTTCCGACAGAAAAGCATTAGGCCCTATGCGTTAGAGATATCCAGAAAATGTTTCTTCTTGTTAAATAACTTTATCATTTACGTACAGCTAGTGTTTAAATGATCATTCTTAAAACTAAAAGTTTCGTAACGTGACTACCCACAACAGTGACGGTATCCTTTTCCAAAAATGAATGTCTCCAATCTAAACGACGACTAAGCCTAGGCATCACACTGGTCTTGAATATAGTCATCTGTATTTAAACTTTGAGTGTGACTTGAACTTCCGTAGCCTGAACTAACTTTATACATTGACTTTCAGATCCAACACAACTATTCATTTTCAAAACACGGCGGTTGACATACATTTGACCTATCTTGTGTACTGAAGCGACGGCCAATCCGCAATATTTACACTTCTACTAAGAATATGTTCGTGTTAATATTGCCATTTTAAGGTATTATGTCAGACCAGATATACAAATTAAGTAGTAATAATCGAGAAATATGGAGTTAAAGTCGGAACTCTTTAGCTTCCGTATGTCGTGTGTACACAATGTAATTCGGCGAGGATTTATGCACGCGCGTGACGTCATTCTATTGAAGGTGAGGTCATTCATGAATGGGCTTTTGTAATTTTGTATGTTATTTATTAAAACTAGTTAAAATGAATGTATATTTACCTGAAAACATAATTTTACATGCAAGATAAATAGAATATTACGTCCCTGACTTTCGATATGAACTTTATCAGACTCGGCTGTGAGAAAGGATAATTGTCTCGCCAAAGGCTCGCCAATTATCAATTCTCCCAATCTCGTCAGATAAAGTTCATATCTTACGTCAGGGACATAATATTCTCTATATATACAACGTGTGTAATATAACATGACCTAATACTAGTAAAATGACGTCACGTCATCGTTTTGACGTCATACGTTAGTCACTTTGGCGCCAAAACCCGTAAATTTCATCTAGAAATATTGTAAACGTTAAGTACATTTTTATCGAAATACGCCTCATAAGTCACTTTATGTGATAAATATAATATCTCATGAGTGTTATTTATTATTCTTTTTAATAAACTAAGCTGAATATGACCTCGGGAATAATTATTTGTGGCATTGTTATACGATTTACTGACGAAATTAAAATAGCTTTGGAAAACCCGCTTTTCTTTGTGTGTTTTCGTCATGTGATAAAAAGAATCTGACATTCGTTGTCATTTAATAAAGTTTGCTTAATAAAAAAATTCTTAAACTCGTTTAATAAAACTTTATATAAAATGACAACTCATGTCAGATCCTATATATATATGAACATGGCACGCTCGTCTAAACGGTGACGTTATTGTTTGAAATGACGTCATGCACGTGCATGCCATGTAACAGTATACTGTTAACCGGTTAAAAACGTACTGTTAGCATGAGACAGTAAGAAATTGCCCATGATGAGTATATGAGAATTTAACATTGCAAAGTCACGTGAGGTATAATAAATAAATGTATCAGCTTAAACTAAGGACATATAGTGTTAACTAATGACAAACACTTAAAGCTAACATTTCACTTGTCACATGCGTATAAGCATTCTGTACTAACAATAGTCAAGATGGCCCTAAATGGATCACAATAATGATGGGATTGCAGCAAATGTGTAACTGGCCAACTGCTTATATTTGGGAAAATTTGATCAAAAGTGGGAATGAAACTGCTCGGAGTGGATACTCGGAAACTGTAGATGACAGCATATTAGTAAAGAACAGCTGTATTAAGTCATTTTATCTTTGAACAAGAATGAATTTCAAATTTCTGTCGTTTTTACACCTACCAAATTTCTGAATAGAATTTTAATCTTTGAACTGTTTTGAAAGATGACTTTGAAGCTAAAAGGTAAGATCAGACAGAGAGATTGATCACAATAGATCACATTTAACCTTTGCATCTGGTCATGTAGAAAAGTAGAACAAAAACCAGTCATTTCGTTAAACATCCCTTAACATTGATAATATAAAATATTTCGAGTGATGCTTTTTAATTTGTTTTGTCTTAACCAGGGACACTATATTACATTTTAATATACATAGCATATCTCTATTCAATTTCTTGTCATGTTAAGATTGTTATACATTTCAAACTACCTTTAGGATTACCTAAATACATCTAACAAAGGTATATCTTTGAGTCAAGACAGAATCTTATAAAACAGACAAGAATTAAGATTGCAGTTACAGATAAGGATATAATAACACTGAAACAAGAGGATCTTGAGGCCCTAGATAGCTCACCTGAGATACTATTTCATACTTAATAAAAAATAAATAATTTCAACAATCTTAGTAGAGGGTCGGTCAACCAAGGAACATTTGTGCTAAATTATTTTTAAATCTAGCCTATACTTTTGGACAAGAAGATTATTTAGTTTTAACTCTACACATATAAAGAAACTGAGTCCTTCCCGCTGACAATTTCAAGCTGTCCTAGTCAAAAATGCAGTCTCTATACTGCTTTCTACAATTTGGCCCATTGAACTAGTTTTTGACCAGACATGACCAATAGTTGTACTTAGCCTAGATATCATCGAGACAAACGTTCTAGTAAAGTTTCAACATGCTCAAGTTAAATACACGGCTTCAAGTGTGTTAACCAGAATTTACTTCGATTGACCTTGTGAAATAGTTTTCGGCTTGACATGGCCTATATTCAAACTTGGCTTAGATAATATCAAGACAAACTTTCTGACAAATATTGAAGCTGCTCAAGTCAAAAATTCAGTCTCAAAAGTGTTAACAAGATTTTTCTACAATTTGGCCAAGTGCCCTAGTATTTGAACCATATTCAAGATTGCCCTAGATATCATCCAAGACAAACATTCTGAGTTCTGACAGAGTTTCAACTTGCTCAAGGTAATAATGCCGCTTCCAGTGTTTACAAGATTTTCATTCAATTTGACCTAGTGCCCTAGTTTGTGACCCCACATGACCCAATTTTGAACCTAGATGTGATTGAGATGTCTGTTCTGATAAGTTTTCATGAAGATTGGATTCAAAATGTTGCCTTTAGAGTTTTAACAAGCAAATGTTGCTGACGAACCATAACAACTATCTGATGTGTGAAAAGCTATCTTACTTTGTACAGAGTTTCAGCTTCCCAAATGGAAGCTTCCCCCTTTTCCCATGCCAGTTGTATAATATGGCAACTTGACTCGTTAACACATGTGCCATAGCCCTTCTGGCTGTATCTGCTAGATGGCGTCCCCCAAGGACACACAAGAAGTTGATCTGAAGAAAGTATAAACTTAGGTTAACTTTCTGAAGGTAACATTTGTTAGTTATTAAAAATCAGCACGTTTTGTTTCATACTTCTGTCAAACTGCTGGTATGACAGAGTTAACAATTCCAAAGGCCATAATCCATTCATGCATGGGCGGATATGGCTGGTTTTCAAAATAACCGAGCTCTCATCAATGTTTAACTACTATCTAAGTTTGTTATAGATCGGATAGTAAATGGAAGCTCGTTTGTGTTAACAAGCTGTATTATAGCAATTTTGACAATTTCAAGGGACATAATCCAGTCATGCAAGCGCATATCCGGCTGGTTTTTGAAAGGAACCAAGCTCTCATCAATATTTAACTACTATCTAAGTTTGGTGAAGTTCAGATAGTAAACGGAGCCTGTATTGTGTTCACAAGCTGCAATATAGCAATTTTGACAATTTCAAGGACCGTAATCTAGTCATGCATGGGCGGATCTGGCTGGTTTTCAATTGGAACCAAGCTGTTATCAATATTTAATTACTATCTTAGTTTGGTGAAAAGTCGGATAGTTAAATGGAGGCTCTGTTGTGTTCAAAAGGAACCAAGCTCACATCAATATTTAACTACTATCCTAGTTTGGTGAAGATCAGATAAGAAATAGAGGTCTACTGTGTTCACAAGCTGTATAATAATAATTTTAACAATGTCAAAGGCCATAATCCATTTATGCATGGGCGGATATGGCTGGTTTTCAAAAGAAACCGAGCTCTCATAAGTATTTAACTACTATCTAAGTTTGGTGAAGATCAGATAAGGAATGGAAGGGTCTATACTGTTCACAAGCTGTATTATAGCTATTTTAAGGGCCATAATCCAGTCATGCATAAGCCGATATGGCTGGTTTGCAAATGGTACCAAGTTCTCATCAATATTTAACTACTATCTAAGTTTGGTGAAGATTGGATAGTAAATGGAGCCTCTATTGTGTTCACAAACTCTATTATAGCAATTTTGACAATTTCAAGGGCCATAAGCAACGGCACATCTGGCTGGTTTTCGAAAGGAATCGAGCTCTCATCAATATTTAACTACTACCTAAGTTTGGTGAAGATCAGATCGTAAATGAAGTTATTGTGTTCACTAGCTCTATTATAGCAATTTTGACAATTCCAAGGGCCATACTCCAGTTTTGCATGGGCGTATCTGACTGGTTTGCAAAAGGATCCGAGCTCTCGTGGATATCTAGCTACTGAATAAGTTTGGTAAACATCGAATAATAAATGAAGACTGTATCGTGTTCACAAGAAATTGTGGACAGACGACGGACGACGGACAAATTGCGATCTCAATAACTCACATTGTCACTACATTACAGGTGAGCTAAAAACGATTGTATAGTTATTGAATAAAGTTGATAAAATTGTGGCAAATGGAGAAATTGCTCATTAGAATCAATGAAATGAAACAAAGATTATTTTTGAGAATAAACAGTTCATAGAGATCAAATAACGCGAAATTGCATCCGCTGTCATGCTGATCTGCACCCAATTAGTCCCGAAAAAACATTTGTTTGCGTAGAAATTAGTGTATACCATCACCATAATGAATTGAATATATATATGACATGGAAATGATTGATTTGATCACTTTTAAAACTTTGACCTTGTTTGAAAGTGGAAGTAGAGAATGCTAAACACCGGTTTTGTCCGGGCCCGTTTTGGTCCAAAATGGCGGTAACCATTTTCACTAAGAGGTAACTTTTTTCTGTGATTTATGGTGTTCTATATGAGAAACGCTTAGCAGATGTGACAATTGAGGACTGAATCCTAAAGAAGGAATTTATTTAATGTATATTGTAACCTAAAACAAATTGGCTGTTACCCTATATCATAACTGTCTTATAAAGTAAAACCTCGGTTACTCGAACATGGGAAAGGTCGAACAATATGGAAAACTTCGAAAACTTCTCTCGGTCCTGGCCAAACCCTGATATAAGTCATGTTGTTTTAACCCGGAAAACTCCAACAACATCACCTTTGTAACCTCGAACTAACAATATTGTCCCCTTCGGTTACATTAAAGCATATATTACACATGGATAGGTCAAACTGGTCAATTTTAACTCTGTATAATAGCTAGGACTACTAATACGTATTAGTAGTCCCAGATGTGAGTTTGATTTTAAGTGTACAAGCGGCTTGTAAATAAACAATGCACACATTTTATTGAATAGGCAATGTTGCTCGGTAAATGTATCTAATTAAAATATAGAAACAAGAAGAATTTTGATGCAAAACATCAAAGACGCCGCGCATGATTTTGAAGCATGACTTAAAGGAAGCAGATGCAGTTCAAAACATTTAAATAACCAGTGCAAGCAGACAGAATGTTAATATTTCGAACAAGAAGGCCAAGATGTGCCTATATTGCTCACCTGGCTACCAAAACCTATATAAAAAGGTTACACAGAGCAGAAAGGGTCAATATTGACGTAGGGATTAAACGTTTTATATGCCACGATCTATGTGATATTCAGCATGTGAAGTTTAGTCGTGAAATGACAAGTTTAGTCCTGAAACCATTTTGTTTACGGTTTGCTTAGATTCACTGCAACTATAATGTGTCATACAAGCTAAAGTTTCTCAATTTTTTTATTTTTTTTTACCAATAAACTGTTTTTAATCCTCTAACTAGATACATTAGATAAAACAAACCAAAGGTGCTTAAATATTAACATATATTAAGGTTTATTGCCTCTAGTTATAAGTTAAGTGTGACACAAGCTTTGGAAGAAGAGGGGGAAGTCTATTCTCCTTCTAGTTTAGCAGAAGTATGATAGCAAAAACTGGAGTATATAAACAAAACATACGAAGTAATAACAAAAAAAAGAAGGTATTTATTATCAAGATTGAACATTATGAAAGTTCACATATATAGTCAACATATAGCAAGAATTATTAAGTCTGTTTTGTTTGTTTGTAATGTCACTTTAATCGTAGAAAACAGAAAAATAAACAAAAGAAAATGGTCAAGTCAGTTCCCCGAGAGCAAAGAGCGAAAACCAGTTGGTACGAATCGTTCATCTCGAACGAAACATGAAAACCAATGAATGAAATCGTGAAAACAGCGAAGTATTCATAACGGAAGGAAACAGAGACAACTCAATTACTCTATGGGAACCGATGACACCTTGTCGTTTATTAAATAAGAATGACCAAAATCACCAAGCGATGACATGCTGCATTTACAAATAATAGAATGGGTCACGTTACGGCCATGTCTATTGATAGCTGGGTTAACGTTGTTTTTTACAGTTTCTAGAATTATACTGTAATATGTAATAATTAAAATGAATCATCATTGATTTGTTTAAAGATTACACATTTATTTAAAATGTTCAATATTGTAAATAGGCAAAAACATCGCCAGAAACTTTTTTCTGAGCTTTGATGAATCGGGTCGTAAACCAAACTATAAAAAAGCGTAGCCTAGGAAGTCAGGGGAAAGTTATTAAATACCCAGTACATGTGTCTAAAGTTTTGTAATAACGGTAGAAGACATACGTATTTTGTATCTTGCTGTTTCTTAAATCATTTTTATACAATTTATTTATTCATAAAGGTTGTTTTTTAAAACATAACAAGAGTTTTTCTTAATAATAATAATGTTGGTTGCTCCCTTTTTGATAACGTCACCCCATGGTACAAAATTAAAACCTATCCCATACTGACGCCGCGCTTCCACGCGGCGTCAATAAAACTGTGAATTACATTTTTTATCTTCGTAAGTAATTAATTTCCCCGTCATCAAAGTCACTATGTTCAAACGAAAACATGCACACAGATTTTATCATTTATGCATTTTTTAAATTCGAAAACAATAACTACATGTATATAGTCAGGATAAACAACTTCTCAGTAGTCGTTTCGTTGAAAATTGAATGGCTGGAACTACCGATAAGTCAAACTATTTATTGTGCGCCCTGCCAGTTTGTTGCTCTTAAAACAGTTTGTACAGTAACAATTATGATTTGGGAATGTATCCTTCTTTTAAAATGTAAAAAAAATATATTGTATACATGTGCAGTTATTATAAATAATACATATATATAATAATGAAGCTATGTAGCTACATCAAAAGCATGTTCTTACTTAACCCTTTACCTCATACGATAATTCTGCAGCAGACGACTTTGAACATATTTTGTCAAAAAATAGAAAATCTCTATAATTTTAAGAATAACCTATGACTACAATTGGAAAACATTGTTACAAAAGGAGAAACTGATCGTTTTGAGCAATTTCTTCTTTGTTCACTAAGTTTTCAAAGCGCTGTCTGCTGCAAGGGCGTCAGAAATCGTCTATATGAGGGAAAGGGTTAAAATATATGTTATTTTATGTATAGTATAGATTTAAATCACATGTATGACCGGTGTAGGTTCATATCAGCCTATATTTTATTTAACCAACAATGTCAGTGTAGCTTACATGCCCAGATCCTGATCATAATTCATGTTGCACAGATGTTGCTCAAATAAGGCTTACTAATTTATCTCTTGGATAATCTGTATCTACATTACTTGCTTTTTCTTTTTGACTGCCTGGTCATAATATCTTCATCATCTGATTCTGTGTTTGGCAAGATCATTTTCTCCTTTTTTACCAACGTTTGTTTTTATATATCACGCACAGTAAATGCTCTTACCATTCCTGTATAATTCCTTAATAGGGTAGGCTGGCCACCTATCCTCTGATGACATTTTCTCTATTGCAGCCTTCATTAATTTTCCAGTTGCCTTAATATTTTTTGGCCAGACCGTACATGATATTTCTTCTAACCAGTTATCGGGTATAACAGCTATGTTGTTCTCGTCAGTAAACTCCACCAGACAAACATGGTTGATCTAAAGCAGAATAATGTTAACAAAAGGGCCATAAAAGCCCTTTATAAATCACCAGAGTATCAATTTGTGACTAATATTTAACCCTTTCCATCATATAGACGCTTTCTGCCGCTTCTGCAGCAGACGGCATTTTGAAGGCATGGAGACGAAAGATGAAATTGCTCAAAACGAACAATTTCTACTTTAGTCACCATGTTTTCAACTCTATTCAATAACAGTACTTTCATTTAAAGTGTGTTTCCAAAAAGATCTCAAAATCGTCTGCTGCAGATATGTTGTATGTGGGAATTTGTATTTTTTGTATACATAATACCTACAGGTAAATAAGCCCAATGCTTCAGTCAGTTGGCACATCCTTTACCATGTAAATTTGAGTTTTAGGTTTTAATTCGTTTCAGACAAGAAATTATCGTATAACTATACATGTTATTGACATCCTCTTTCTGGGGAAGCATTATTTAATAATGATGACTTATCAGTTGGTTCCATCGCCTCAGACAGTTAGTACAAACCTGACCATCAAGTCAATTGAAATTGAAATGGTTTAAACACCTAGCCCATCAAACAACATATTTTTGTTACTAAATGTTTTTCAAACAAAATTGTATGCTGCAGATCATTGTATGGAGGAAAGGTTTAACCATTTTTAGTAGTAGTAATTTAATATTTTATTTAAGGTAGTAGGAGCCTAAATGGGCATCATTTCAAATTATGATCAGCTTGATAATTTCTTAATGTGTATCATTTCCTGGATTCAAACTCAAAATTTAAAAGAAATTTACCGTCAAATAACAGTTTTATTTTAATTTGAATTACCCTACACCCTTTTCAGAATTTTCAATAAAAAAGGCGTCACCCGAAAGACAAGAAAAATCCTTTATTTCATTTATTTTTCAACATTTTGGTAATAATTTGGTAACAAGACATATATCTGCTTTCAGAAATAATACATTATTGATCACATCACCAACAAATATAATCAAACTGTACTGAAATATCCATATGGTATTACAATTTTAACATACTGTTTTGATCGCGTAAAATTGGGACATCGACGTTTAAAAGCAAATATCAGCAAGTTCTAGAAGAACTCATGACCTGTTCTTTATTAATAATTAACTTTAACATTTTGGGAACATTATGCCAAAAAATCAAAATGTTTTACCGTCTCATTTTAAAAAGAATAGAGTTTGAAATTCCCAATCACCTATTACAGCCGTGACTGCAAGTAATCAAATCTTCAAAGAAGCTAATATTTATATATAGAAATGTATTTAATTACTTTTTAATGAAAGTACAATATAAACCTCTGTAAAAAGTGTAAGCTAATGAAAACAAAAAAGAAAAAAAAGAAAAAAAATAGTTGTGTTTCTGGAGGGATTCGAACCAATACCTTGAAACCCTCAAAAGATTTGAAGTCCTGTGCTTAACAACATAGGCTAAAGCTTTAAAATTGAAAATTTTCATTTGGCTCCTAGTTACTTAAGTGACACATACTAATACAAGTAATATTGTTATTTCTTTATTTAAATTATAAAATTTGAATATATTATCTTTGTTATGGCTTAACAGTCAGACTGGGTTTATAATACAAGGAATATTATATTGCAGAAGCGATCCCGGTTTTGTATTGGTCTACGAGGGGCGTGGACAATTTATATCTCGCGAGACCGAAAATAATATATTCAAATTTAATAATTTAAATAAAGAAATAACTCAATTTACAGATAAATTACAATTTATGATTGAAGTGTGTCAGATCCACGCAAAACTATCACTTTGTGAATGACACGATCTTATATTTCAGTGACTTAGCATTTTTGGTATCGTATTTAACACTGTTGTAATATGGAATTCTAATCCGTAGTGGGTTTTTTTTACTGCGTGGCAATCTGCTTGTATTTGCACCGAAAAATGCACAGGTATATAATCAATACATATATATACAATTGATAACTATAACAGTTTAACATTCACATTTTGTAAGCAATAACTGTACATTTTGAAGGAGCAACCCTACCATTCAAATGCACTTGACACAATGTAATACGAACAATACTGCATCACATATTTCCTACAGCTCTGTACATATTTAAATTTAAAATAATTTTTTATCCCAGTACGGAAAATTTAAGACATTTTTTTTTCATCTCTCATAAAGTATGATTAAGAGGATTCGATACATAAGAATCACCAAATGGTAGAAGGACACACATTTACATGAAATATCTGATAAAGTAGCGATATGGTAGAGCGTTTGCCGGATCAAAAGGTCAGAGGTTCGAGCCCTCTGGACAGGTCGGACTTTTTAGGACTATTATCATGGCGCCCAATAAGATAAATAGATATATTTTATTTACGTATACATATACATATACATGCATCTTGTAATACAAACAAATAAATACATAATTTCATGGTCATTTAAAAAGAAAAAAAATCAGTTGTTTTGGGGGATAAACTGCTATAACTTTTTAGACTGGTTTGAATTATTTAAAATATTGTGTTATATTTGACTGTTTAATCATTACTTTACATAATTATGATAGTTTGCGCATTTTTGGGTTAATGTAGGGTCATAGCGGAATAAGTTCATCAGCGTGTGACCGTGCATCCATATCCTCCATTTCACATAAAATCGGAGTTCTAGACATCATTTTTATACTGTTTAAATTGAAAGATTTTCAATATAACTTATTTATTATTATGCAAAGTGTGCGAATCAGTTAAAAGTGTACGTAGAAATAAATATTGACAACTTTACTGGATGTAGGCCTACAATGCATTCACATGTTCAGTTAGAGCAGCCCAAGAGCTATGCCTTGGTATTTGTATGTATGAGTATAAACACTCCTTTCCCATGGACGCGTTAAGATGTTAACTTTCTGTTCAAATCGTGGAGCTCTGGAAACCCAATAAGCCTTATCCGTACGTTTTGTATAAACCAACACAGCTACGTCGCTAAATAAGCTTTCATTTTCCATTGACCATGAACCAATTGTTCACACATTTTTTTATTTCAAGAAGCTATATTGTCAAACTGGTAACTTTTAAGTTCCAACTTTTGTGGGTTGAGTATATATTTATCCGTGTCCCTCTTCGTCTTCTGTGGTTTGACAAACACAAACAAATATACTTTTAACGTAACATAAACATAATCATTATAACTGTGAAATACGCACTGTGGTTCCGTTCACATGTCCATATACCCATATGACACCGAAATTGTACGTACAATTCTTAGAGCCTTACAGTAATTCTCACACTTCCTCTGCAAATTAATTATGGTAACGTTTACATGGACTGTTTTTACATTCAAAAGACCCATTTAATTATGCATATTGGGATTGATGTCCTACAAACAGACTTTTAGTCATTAGGAAATCGTGAAAACTTGAAGCAGATAACGGTATTGCCACAGTGTAACATACAATTGTAGACAATTCTGTCACACAATCCTGATGTCGTATCAACCAGGCCTACAATATCCTTAATTACTGAGCGTTTGCAACTGGGGTTGCTGCGGCTGGTGGTTGAACCTGCGACTCCCCGCATCTAAGGCAGACGCTCCAGTTAAATCATCACGGTATAAAGATTTAATTTTAGACAGCGTTTCGCATTTTCCGACAGGTGGAAGTCCAAATCATATAGATATTAGTGGCACTTTTAGGTAAAAAAGATTGATTTCCTGCTTGTTTCATTTCCTAAATGCAATTAATTCGTCTACAAATTTATAATATCATTTATGACATGTCTCTAATGACCGTAGTAGCAGATATGTCTAGGTGTTTTTTAAGTACCTCATATTGGATTTGTATTGTTTTGTATACGGTACTAATTTGTATCCTCTCATTAATTGTTGAGGTAAAAAAGAAGTTTATTTGTTGCTCCAATAATTGTGTAATATGGTGCGTTGATATTGACACACGTTTTTATTACTTTTCAAATACTAGGAACAAATTATTTCTAGCCTTATCTACTGTTTACACGTACACAATATTATAACTCCAACAATGATAAAATATTGCATTTGAAGTGTTCAGGCATTATCTCGCTATGACTTTAAATCATTTATTTCTGGCGGGTTTTCTTTTAACCCTTTCCCTCATATAAACGCTTTCTGACGCCTCTGCAGCAGAAGGCTTTTTGAAAACATAGTGACAAAAGAAGAAATTGCTCAAAACGAGGAAATTCTTCTTTTGCCACAATGTTTTCTACTTTAAGTCATAGGTTATCCATTTAATTATAGAGATTTTCAATGTTCTGACAAAATATGTTCAAAGTCGTCTGCTGCAGAATTGTTAAGTGAGGGAAAGGGTTAAAGAACGCATAATTGCGCACTAGAATTTGTTAAGACGATCAAAAGACAACAGAGTATACAGAGTTTTTATTTTCATTTTACTGAGTAAAGCTTCCCTATAAATGTATATTGTATTCAGTTATGAACCCTATGCCTTGTCCGTACAAAAACCAGTTTGTATCAGACGCTAATGGGAGTTGAAATGGCAAACACACTCTGGTACAATCAAATACGATCATTTGAGGACATGCTTAACTATGCAATGATTTCGCCAGAAAAACACCGGGAAATGCAAATTGACGATAAAACAAGGTTTTCTTAAAGGCCTGATCCAACTGGGGACGTCCCCTCTTGACACGCATCCGCACTTGAAACGTTTAATACACATGTGTGTCAACATTTGGCACCAATCACATAAGCACATATATACACATATATACACATATATCCACGTATACACACACATATATATATACATACACAGAGTCATTGTGTGATCTAAAATAGACCGTTGAAGAATGTGTATGCGAATAATAGCACTTCGTGGCGAAATAAGTTATAATCTGAATCAGTGGTGACGGATGTAGGGCTTGCACCTATCATCAAAAACGTTCCACTGGTTACGAGCACTAGCTAAGTACATACTTCAAGGCTAATATTAGTGTTATGCCACTAAGAAATAATCGGTTTGTTATCATATGTTGCGCTACATTCTGCTATTCTGTGTTTGATACATCTAATTGTATATGGTCACACATATCACACGACGAAGGTTTTACGGAAGTAGAAGTCAGCCACAATTTAGACATAAAGGCTATCTTATGTGCAGCTATACGTGTACCATATAGGTTATACAGGTTGCCGGCAGTGATTGATGTATGAAATCGACTGAACCTAACGAAATCAGTCGATTGTATTCTCATTAACCACTCATTTGTTTCCAACTGGTCATCAGCATTATTGATAAATTGCTTCCATACTGGTTTATGTGGTAGGAAGCAACCGTCATTTACATACATATTCATAAGAAAATTCAAGTTGTATTTATTCAACAATGAACATATATCTCGAATGTAACCACGTATTGATTTTGTCTGGTTATATACGAATTGCATAAATGTTCTCATGAAAATCGTTTTGCAAATAGAGCTATTCTAAAGGCTAAAGATTTTGTGCACGAGTATAAGCTTCTTTTTGTCAATCAATGATGTGATCCGCTTAATTCCAAACATTGATTCGCACATATCAGACCTTGTTCTGATATTAAATCCCTAGATAGTTTTTACAATAAAATGTTGAAAACGGTTGAGCTTGAGTACGTCGCAACTTTTTATATTACTCCATAGCTCACACCCATACAAGGCTATTGGGATAATGATTGTGCTATACAGCTTAACATAAGTTAATGGATGTAATGCATTAGGTCTCATACCATGATCAGCCATTGCATAAAAGGCAGTTTTAGCTTTCTGACAGCGTTCTGAAATACGATTTGTCAGTTTTAGAGATCCATCCTGTTGAATTCCGAGATATACAACACTGTCAATTTCGTGAATGTATGATTCCCCTAGTAACAACTTGATAGGGGCATTTTTGTTATTGTTAAATACAGCAACATCGGATTTCTTACAATTTACTTCGAATTTCCATCTAAAGGAATACCTGTACACAATGTCAAGCCAAGTTTGCAGATACACGATGTTAATGCAATTACAGATAACTCATCAACAAACGCAAGATTCTCACATTTAGCATCGATTGGCGAATAGAGACGTAAGCTATACTCTGAATTTTCAAGTTCTTTAAGTCAGTCATTTATGAAGATCAGATAATACAATGTGGAGGCGACCCCTCTCTGACGTACGCCGCGTTTTACCGGAACTTGAAGTGATTTATTGCCATTTGCCATGACAAAGCAATTCAAGTTATTATAGGAATCCCTTATTATCGATACTCCATACTTTTCCAACTATTCCTAGATAATGGTGTTTATAAAATAGCGCATTGAGCCATATGGTATCAAAAGCACTATAAGTCAATAAACGCCACGAAGGCTTCACTATGTAGATCCGGCAATTCGTATAAAGTTTCCTGTAGGCAAAACGCGGTTGTAATACAACTTAACCCTTATTGAAACCCTTGTTGCTGTGGAGATGGAAATATGGTTTTTATTATATTATAATATAAATTGCAATCTATCTACCAATATCATCTCAAAGATTTTTCAGAACGATGGTATCAGTGAAATTGGCCTATAACTGGTAGGGTCGTTTTTTGGCTTTCCGAACCCTTTGTAAATCGGTACTAGGTAACTATTACCCCAGGAGTCGGTGTACTTTGAAAGCGTAGAATATAGTTAAAGAGCTCTACCAAGGCATGCACTATTGGTGTTTTACCATATATGATATGCGCATTTGTGATGTTGTCATGAGATGGACTTTTCCCACGTCGAAGGTCAATTAAAGCCTTTTTAACCTCGTCGCATGTGAAGTTGCGTTCTACTGTTTGTGAAAGCGTTATTGTAGTATTGTAGTACAGGCTCTAGCATAATTGTCCAGCGTTTCATAGACTTCTATTTGCAGTTCACTTTTGGGATTTAGCTCGTGGGTATCAAATATATCAGTAAAGTATTTTTCAAACCCGCTTATGACGTTTTCGGCTTTATAGTTAATATCTTTATATATTACTTCTGGTGTTTGTTGCCGGGGTGTTTTCTTATGAAGTTTCATTAAATTCCAAAATAGATGAGAGTCTAGCTGAGAACTTTGTTCGAGTTCTCTTAAAATATTGTTAAAGAAGTTGTTCGATGCTATACCTTGTTTTTTTTTAAATTCTCAATTGGCCGCCTTATAATTAAAATATTGTTTGTCTCGCAAGTAAGTGTGAGCCGCTTTTACTACGGCAATATGATTTCGCGTGTCTGTTAAATTTACGTGTAGGAAGGGTTTCGTATGATGCATTGTTAATCGCTGCTACGATGTAATCCGATAATTTGTTTGGAGTAGTATAGCTATGAATTATATTGGTAGTAGTAGTAGAAGTCGTAGGAGTGATGATACTAAAAGTATTTCTTTTTATTTATTCATTATAATTCCTCCTACTAGTAGCAGTAGTAGTAGTAGTAGTAGTAGTAGTAATAGGAGTAGTAGTAGTAGAAGTAGAAGAAGAAGTAGGAGTAGTAGTAGTACAAGTAGCATCAGTTTTATAATTATTATCATTAATTTCCTGATTATTCAACACGTCCGCGTTAGGGCGGGGCTTCATACGTATATCTGAATATCGGATTTTGGGTAAAAGACATCTTACGGAGGCATTCGTGATATGCGCTCGCAATAGTTCGTGTATTATCGGTATTTTACGCATCACGCACGCACAATTTTTAGCGATAACAAGCGACCGTCTACATAAAACAAATACTGTGATATTTTCACGGAGTGCTTGGTATGTTAGGGCAATCTGAATACATCCCTGTTTTACCCTAAAACACTTTGCAGAGATCCGTATCAAGTCCCGCCCTGACGTCTTAACCCTTTCCTGCATACAGACGCTTTCTGACGCTTCTGCAGCAGACAACTTCGGAAAACATTGTGGCAAAATGATAAAGAGCAATTTCTCTTTTCAACTTGACTCAATAATTGTTCTTTCAGTTATAGAGACTTCCATATTTTTGACTTAATATTTTCAAAGCCGTCTGCTGCAGATTTGTTGTATGTGGGAAAGAGTTAAATAATCAGTACACATATTTCCATTACAGATATTCACCGTAGCCATTGCAAGGATGGGTTACCATTATACTATCCTTCTGGCAGTAATTCCGGTAATTATATCAGGCTATATTATAGATAACGGAAACCAACCAGGTAAGTCGCCTCTTTGTTTTGATTACTGAGATCGCTCCTTGGTGTTTTTGTTAGCGCGTTCGCCTTGGAAGCGGGAGACCAGAGTTCGATCCCCGGTTGAGGCATAACAAAGAATTTAAAGTTGATAATAATGGCTTTTCCTTCTTGGCGATCAGATTTGCGGGGTAGCATTACGACTGATGTGTCGGTGTCGGGATAAACAATACCGGTGTTACTGGTTATATACAACGTGACGTCATCATATAACTGAAATACTGTTGAATGCGGCGTAAAACACCATTAAAACAAATAAACAATTGTTTTCACAATTGAGCTGTTCTGTAGAATATGTTGATAAAAACCTCACCTATGTTATGAGATGTATATTAAGATTGATTGGGGTTTAACGTCGTTTTCAACAGTATTTCATCGTTCGTTCAATGCACCTGGCTACCTTTCCGAATAAACTTTCAGCTCATTGATTGAAGACGAACGACGATAAACAATATGTATGTTTTCAATCATCAGTACAAATGAATAACTGAGTCGGGTTTGAACTCGCCATTCCTCGGTAAATAGGCCCAGTTCGTAACTTACTGAGATTTCGCGTTCGACAATGCACACGTAAAGAGATTTGGAAGCTCGTGTTACTAAAAGCCGAACTCTGCAAATTTAAATCATAGTACACGAACGTACAGATTGAGTTGAATCCACAATTGATATATAGTTTTACGGCTGCATGGTTCTTCCGTTTCTTAGCCAAATGTTCTACTGCTGCATACCATGTGATAGTATCCTAACACCTTTCCTACATACGATCAATCTTCAGCAGAGGACTTTGAAGCCTCTAGGCAAAAGTATGGAAATTATCTATTAATGAAAGGTACAGTTTTTAATAGACTTGAAAACAGTGTGGCAAATGGAGAAATTACTCATCGTGACAATTTCTTCTTTTCAAAAGAAGTTGGCTGCATTTGCGTTAAAATATGTCTGCATATGGGAAAGTGTAAAAACATTTTGGGATGCAGGAATATATTGTTTTCCCGAAAAGGTTTTTATTCTGTCATCGCATACGTACATGTAGTTTTAAACGACCGCGTAAAAGCGGATACATCAATCGCTCCACTGCATTCGAAAATAGGTAGACAAGATACATTCGTGAATGTTCGTATAACCAAGTCTAGGTATGTACACCAACCAACGAACAGTCATGAAGTTGTCTACATATTTTCCAGTGTAGTAGATTATGCGCTTTTCCGCCGTCAATTTATATTCCCATTTATACTGCGTTTGTGTTTGGTAAATACCGAACATGCATGAATGATTAAAAGCGGTTATTACAATTGCCTCCGTTAACTCTATTTAACCCAAACACTGAAACTCAGAGACCCGAATAGGTGAAACGTTATTATATCAGATCAATGCCGATCTGGATCGTCCCTTACATGTATTCGAAAACATCCCTAAATATCGGTATTCATCTGGAGTAGCTGGAATGTAGAACATCTGTTTGAAGTTCTGTAGAGGTGGTCCTGAATCTCATTTTGATTATTTGTTACAGAATGTTGGGGTGTAGTATGTCAAAACGATGGTATATTAGACAACACGACGTGTACGTGCTTGTGTCACGTGAACTACACTGGGTTGTTTTGTGAGACAGGTACGTGTTTGCACTTTTAGTTCATTCATTGTATGTACACATTTCGATATCTTCTCATCTGAAATAATATTGTTTTATTGCGGATGACTTAAGATAATTATACGTAACCTTGGTCTACGTGTGACACTCATAATCAATTATTTTCCTGTTACAGAACGACGTATTATCATTGTTTTGTTTTATATAAAGAAAATTCAATAATTGATGCATTATCAAAAGCATTGCCTTCAGTATAAAATGCATATATTTTGTTTTGAAATGGTAGTATTAGAGACAATAAATTAAACCCGTTCTTGTGGGTGCTCATACAATGGTCTCATTGATATGAAATACTATCCCTTATCTGGAGCACCTCTTCACTCATTTATTAATGACTGTCTTAGTAAGCGGCGTCCAGCGATTTGCAGTATTAATGCATATGCGAGCAGTGAAGACGCAGGCGAGCCTGCTTCCACTGTCCTAACCCTAACCCTAGTAAATGCTAGGTACATCTTTAAAAAAACAAAACTACAAGTTGTATGTACCTGTATATGATCCGTTAACGGAGCGTCAATAAGACCCAAGATCGCCAGACGCGGCTCTTATATTGTTATTATAATTATAGAGTTGAAGAACACACAATGGCCACACGGACGATACAGCATGCTGTCTACAATATTTGGTTGTCCGGAGGACCTGGACCACGGATGGCACACTTACAGTCCTTTATGTTACAGCAATAGATAAACCTTTAAAACCAATTACCTCATACCAACGACTTATGACGCGCCTGCATCATACGAAGTTTGAAAACATTCTTGAAAAGAGAAAAATTGAATTTTCTTCTTTTATAAATTTCTTCTTCCCTGTATTTAAATTATACTTTCAATACTTCAACTTACATTTCCTTAAGACGACATTTATGAGATGGTAAACTGTTATATAATTAATTCTGGGAGAATACAAATTTAGAACTTGATATACTGAAAAAGATTGATTGATTGATTGAGTAGGGTTTAAGGCCGTTTTCAACAATTTGTTTAGTCATATCACGGCGGACAGTTCACCTACTCATATTTGTCTGTGCTTTCTCACACCAGTACTTCATACAACATTCTGTCAAACGTCGGAAAGAATGTTGGCCGAGCTGCGGTTCGAACTCAAAACCCGTGGATTGACAGCCCGCGTCGCTACCAACTGAGCTACCGGGGCTGAAAGAGAAAAATGATCTCCTGTGTTTTCCCCCCTGAATCATTATTTAAGTCGAGACGCGAAAGCTCAGTCGGCTAATCACCGTGACCGCCGCGTGCAGGGATCGAACCAGTGCGCTCAGGTCCAAATCCCCTATTGATATTGAATGATATTTGATTTAAGCTCATAATCAGCGTATATTTTTTAAAATCTATAACAAATCAATTCCAGAAAAACTTATCATAAAGCATTTTCAAGCAACGTAGATCCAGATCAGCATGCGCATCCGCGTACTATAATCATGATCTGCACTGTTCGACATTAAGGCACTAAATTATTTTAAAAAATGCATGGCTCTTATTATATGTTTCCATTTCCTTTGTACCGTAGGGGTTACGTAAATATGACATTAGATGAAGATTTACCAGTTCAGGACTGGTACCCATTTTTGAGTAACCACATTCTAGGGCCGTATTCCGAAAGATCGCTGCAGCTTAATTTCTGTACCAGAGAAGACGTTCCCGATGGTGGTAATATCGAGTCTGAATGGCCGAGAGGGGAATATTGTGTTTACAGATATGGTTCCAAGTGTTCCACCGGTAGGTGACATATACTATAAATGAACCCGTCCGTGGGAAAAGGTACAAGTTGGCATTTCTGAATAATTTAGGTTCAGAATAAGCCTGTGTAACTGCATCGTCTTATAAGAATTTACACAAGTTAACAGAATCTTCTAACACGCTTATGTACGTAATTTGTGAACGGTGTAGATATTGATGCAATGGCCGATTTGGACCTATACTATTTACAAAAGCAAACTTTTACCTGTTCTCACAGACGGTCTCGTATGAGTCCTGTACTGCGATCAGTGAAATGTACGATATCTATCGGTTGTCAATGTAGACTACCAATCAAAATACAGCTATTTTCACCTCTGGTACAAATAAAACACTGACATTTTATATCATCGTATAATTCATCACACATTGTAATATGGAACGCCGGCACTGTCTTTAGACGTGATGAAACTCCATTATTATGTCTGTTTGTTATTACATTATGTAAATCGATCTTTACATGTTGTGCAAACATATTTATATCATGTCAGTATATGGTTATGTGTTGTGGTTTTGTACTTATATTCTGACAGTTTTTATTATATTATGTCGGTACATCTTTACATTATGTAGATACATATTTATATTATGTCGGTACATCTTTATATTATGTAGATACATCTTTATATTATGTAGATACATCTTTATATTATGTAGATACATCTTTATATCATGTGCTTGCTTTATTATATTATGTCCATACTTTATTATATTATGTGGATACATCTTTATAGTATGTAGATACATCTTTATATTATGTGGATACATCTTTATATTATGTAAATACATCTTTATATTATGTAGATACATCTTTATATTATGTAGATACATCTTTGTATTATGTAGATACATCTTTACATTATGTCCATACTTTATTATGTTATGTGGATACATCTTTACATTATGTAGATACATCTTTATATTATGTGGATACATCGTTATATTATGTAAATACATCTTTATATTATGTAGATACATATTTATATTTTCAATAACTCTCCTAGTTTAATAGATTGAAGAAGATTGGCCAAGGTGGCCTGTTGCCACGGCGACGCCATTTTAATTGTTTGCTTTACGGGCGTTACCCTTTACGGATCACATTACCGTCACATTCCGTACATTCGCGCTTTTATTTACGGTGTCAAGGCGGAATATCACCCTGCTTAAACTATCCACAACATATAACAACGTTTGCACATCATATAAAGTTACCACAGATAGCACAAGATGTAATAACGTCACGACAGAATATAAGAAAAACAACTAACTAAACAATATAATATTGCATGGACATTATCTACTACTTTGTTAATCATGGGCAAATATGAATGGGATATGTTTGTCTTTTACCGTCCGTCCGTCCGTCCGCATGAGAGAGTACTTCTGGGGTCCTGAAGCCCACCCACCACCCTTATAAAGACACTAGTTATTTTTTATTTTTTATAACAGGTATCTCATTTGCATATTAATGTTATTCATTCCGTAAAAGGGGGTTAATAACGGAATGAATTGCATACTTGTGGGGTGCACCCCACAAGTAAACATCAAAGGAAATAACCCCACAAGTACACTCCCATGAGTCTGTCCGTCCGTTCGTCTGTCGTCCTGTGCCATATTTAAGGCATTGGTGGATGGATTTGATTAAAACCGTATGGAAATGTTAACCTACATATTAAAAGGCTAGACGGCAAGTGAAACAAAGAGTGCTTTAAAACACAAAGAGTTATGTCCCCTTAGACTTATATTGTGTATGTACTGGACATCATTTAAATTACTAGTTATCTACCTTCTTTATGAATATTTATCGTCATCAAATCTAGGTCAATCTATAAACGCGATTACATGTATGTGGAGTCAGAAACTAGATCACAAGGTCAAGTTTCAAAAGCCTCTGAACACTTCAGAGGTTCAATGTATGTTCAAATATTCATTGAAATTCATAAGAACATTAATTTCCATCAAATTCAGTTCTTGTTCAAACATTTGTCAAGTTGGATCGAAAAATAAGTCGCACATAGTCCAACAGACCCACTATATTTCCGTAGTGGGTCAGTAACAAACCCAATTATGTATTTATTTCGTCGACCACTTTAAACTGAACTATACTGTAACTTGTTGATATTTGTTGGTAGCATAATATGACGTCATGAGTAAAAGATCTATCAATATTGAGTAAAGAATTGGAATAGATATATTATTTAAAAAAAATACACCAGTTCAACATGAACATATTTATTTCAATTCATTTCATTTCTTTCTGGGTAACTGGTAACATTTGAGAGCCACTTTACGAAAACCAACCTTTGAACTGACTTTTTTACTTTACTCACCCCCTATGGAATTTACTCACCCCCTATAGAAATATATATTTCTGCACGTGACACGCTTTAACCAGTGAAATTGCTAGAATTTCGTGTGAGGCGAAATAATATATAATAATTTGTGCAAATACTATACTAAAGTATGCACATAATGTAAAAACGTATGGACATAATGTAATAAAGTATGGACATAATGTAATAAAGTAAACACAGCGCACAATAAAGTATCTACATAATATAAAGATGTATCTACATAATGTAATGATGTACCTACATAATATAAAGATGTATCTACATAATGTAAAGATGTATCTACATAATGTAAAGATGTATCTACATAATATAAAGATGTATCTACATAATGTAAAGATGTACCGACATAATATAAAGAGATATCCACATAATATAAATATGTATCCACATAATATAAAGATATATCCACATAATATAAAGATGTATCCACATAATGTAAAGATGTATCCACATAATATAATAAAGTATGGACATAATATAATAAAGCAAGCACATGATATAAAGATGTATCTACATAATATAAAGATGTATCTACATAATGTAAAGATGTATCCACATAATATAATAACGTATGGACATAATATAATAAAGCAAGCACATGATATAAAGATGTATCTACATAATATAAAGATGTATCTACATAATGTAAAGATGTACCGACATAATATAATAAAAACTGTCAGAATATAAGTACAAAACCACAACACATAACCATATACTGACATAATATATACATATTGTAGTCTATATGTATTATTAAAACACCGACAGTTTACATCATCGTATGCATCACACATTATAGTCTATATGTACCGACATTTTACATCATCGTATGAATCACACATTATAGTCTATATGTATTATTATAACACCGACATTTTACATCATCGTATGAATCACACATTATAGTCTATATGTATTATTAAAACACCGACATGTTACATAATCGTATGAATCACACATTATAGTCTATATGTATTATTAAAACATCGACATTTTACATCATCGTATGAATCACACATTATAGTCTATATGTAAAATTTATTAAAACACCGACATTTTACATCATCGTATGAATCACACATTATAGTCCATATTTATTATGTGTACTGTGATTGCTTTCAAATTATGACTTCGCAAATACTAAACACCTTTTCTTTTTAAATCAGCCAAGATTTTGTACCGCAGAATTGAAAATCGCCTAACAGATAACTATGTTTTGTACACAATTTGTCGATGTCAGCGGACAATCTATCATTGAAGAATCATTTCCCGCATTCGTCAAATATGCATTCGCGGAGTTTGATGTAAAACTGCACTGTTCGCTAATTTGTCACAGAAACGTTCACTAATAGTCTGCAAACCATAGTAAACTTGAAATGGAACGCATGGATGAATACACTGATCTTAATATACACAATCACAATCACCATACGTTGTGTCCTAGAACACAGCCCATGCTTTTTCCGAACCCTAGCTTTATGAAAGTGATTTCTAATCCAACAGGGTTTCAAGAGAGCAGTGTTATGCTCGGAGAGAACTCTAGTTTTATGAAAGTGATTTATAATCAAACAGGGTTTCAAGAGAGCAGTGCAATGCTCGGAGATTATCATCTCTCCTGGTCGAATACAGACGGCGTCATTCCACACGTGACAACTGACAATATCACTTCCGGTGCACCAACATTCCATTTATGTTGCCACGAGAAACAGGCGGAAGACGATAACATCCAAACATTTCCAAATAGTTTTCCGTTCATAATGTTGAAAGTAAGTACGACTTTTGCAAAAATTGCATCAAAAGAGAAATTGCTCATGATGAGGAATTTCTTCTTTTTACCACAATGTTTTCAACTCTATTCCATCCAAATATAGTGGACTCGCGATAGGTCGAAGTCGAGTCATCGAAATGTTCGAGTGATCCCTAAATTTATGCTTAATTCATGTATGTACTGTCAGCCACGTAATTCATATTTGCTTAAGTGTGATTTATGAAAAGCAAGACAGTAGTACAGTCATACCGAACACATAGCACAGCAGCAGTTCCAATTGCTCATATGAACAATCAGCAGAACGGCCGCTTAAATGATTTCAAAAGACAGATCCGTTCCAGGAAATGGTTCGAGTTTAACGATATATTTGAATTATCACTTGTTCGAGTTATCGCGAGTCCACTGTACTGTAGACTGTATAAGAACCAAATATGACAATTTGCTGCATGGTGTAAATTCTTGATTTCAATTGTTTTTATTATGTTTTTCATTTTATCATGTGTTCTATTAGTAATTGTATTACACTGTTTTCAAACGACGTCTGCTGAAGAGGCGTCCATACGCGTTTACTTGGATGGAAAAATGTTAAGATCAAATTCCAGGCTTGGTCTGTTGTTTGTTTTGAGTTGACTGTTCTCTGGAGGCTTGAAGAATGGCTTGTGCACAGGGAAGGTCACGTAATAACAATGTCCGGAATGTCTGTTTTCGATTAAGCCTGCAAAGATATTCCCGAAATACAGGGATACTCAAAAAATAGAATTATCTAAATCATCCTGCTTGGATGTATTCAGCTAATAACATACGAATACATCAAAGTGCATGCTGTGATATTAATCCTATGGCGGGCATAATATCTTTAAGGTAGAGCATCTGTAACAGTCAATATTTTAAATGTGACTGAACTTTTTTTCTAGTTATCCTTAACCCTTTAGGGAAATATTGGGGAAGTATTAAAAGATTTTACCGTCTAGAATAAAAATTATTGAAATTTGAAGTGTCCAATGTCCCAGACTTTGATAAGGCATTGAGAAAGCAAAATTGTAACAACTTCTTAAGTCAATTAAATAGTTTTAATAATCTTACATATTAACTATATCATTAACTAAGACCATTTTTACATCAAAATAACAATGCTGATTTAAAAAATACCAATGAGAATTACATATCTCAAAAATAAAAATAGAAAAAATCTACAAATATAACCCTACCCCCTCTTTGAGTTTTATACTTTTTTCAGAAAATATTGTTAATTGTCATGTTTAAAATTGTTCTAGTACTATAACTATATTATTAAACCACCTATGTTATATACCAATATTTTTAATAATGTTAGATGAGCAAAATACACAAAAATAAAAAACTTTTACCGTCTCGTTTGCTTTTAATAAGGTTTTATGTAAGACAGGTTGGAAAATAAAATGACGCAAAATTTAGTCAAAAAGTGACTTTTCAACATTTATAACCGTCAGTAATAATAATAATAGCTTTAATGTGGATGACATTTTGGCAAATGTTTAAAGTAAAACAATTTTACTTGATATAATTATACATATTATACTTAAATATATTGAATTTTATCAAATGATTGAAAATGATTGATATCATTACCCCACCCACCTAAACAAAAATTGCAATATATTTAAGTTACAAATTGTATTATTCTAGCAACATTCTTAAACAATGAATATCTTAAACTTGTTAATACTTGAAGGAAAAGACTATATTGTTTAAATAATTAAAATATGAAACTATATATAACAAATTTATTTTTGGCTCAGAAAAAAAGTTCAGTCACATTTGAAATATTGACTGTTACAGATGCTCTACCTTAATGTAAGACATTACATATTATCAATTGTATTTTATCTTGATGATCTGACCTTATATTAACAACGTGATAGTAAAGTCTTCATATCTTCATATATTGATAATCTAGAATACAGCAATATATACATATATCATTTTAATTTCTATAAATTAGCAAAAATTAGCAACTGTATTTATGTTTATGAAGTCAATGTGGCTAGCATCAATCGTCTTCCACCAATAGGCTAGAAAAAGTCTATACGGTTAGGGAACAAGTTGCCTGGAAAAAAATGTTGTGTGGAGTTGTGTTACGAACAACTATACAAAGCCATGAAATACATATATGGCTTAATGGGCCGCGGTGACATGACTGACACCCTGTGAAACGGCGTTAAATTTCAATCATTTGATCGATCTTCATTTTATTATAGATCTTTAGTTAGACAAAAACACTGTATCATGAATTGTTGGTAAAATGTTAATTGCAGTAAACATCATCCATTGAACTCTACTTTTCTACCATCGAATATCCGGATCAGTCGTCGTCTTCCCTGTTCGGCATCTAGTTCATTCTAAAAGGTACAAGTTGGCACCCATGAATAGTGTGTGTTCTGATCAGCCAGTGCATCGGTTAAGTTGTATTACAATCTTTACAACTCACCAGAAAGTTAGAAAATCCTATGCAAGTAATTTGCGAAAAGTGTTGATTTAGATTAGATAGCGTGGATTCGCAGGCTAATCTGGATCTAAACTGTACGCAAAAGCCAATGTGTGCGTTTTTGCATTGACGGGCTCACGTATACAAACGTCATTGAAGCTTCCGGAGAATGGTTATTACTAAACACCGATTAAACAACTATCTTATTTGATCTCAATTGTTGTTGATTACAAAAATGTGGGTTTTCGTAAGTGGGTGACTAATAAATAACCATAATATTTGGACTTGTCAGGGGATAATTACAGTTCGTCCTTATGGAAAAGGTACAAGTTGACTTTTGTGAACAGTGTAGATCCAGATCAGTCTGTGTATCCGCTTGATCTGGCTAAGCACTGTTTGCTAATTATTCCAAGAAACTCCATAAGAACGTCTACCAAACATTGTCCATTTTGATTGCACTGCATGGATGCGCAGGAAGATTTTTGTTCTAGACTTGTAAATATTACATTAAGGATGGTGTTCCAGAGCACCTCAAATACAATGTATCGTTTATCATTGCAGACTAACACTAGTTATTGTACTATCATTACCGGAATGGAGCTGGGGGAAGAGGAATTTGATTTCGTCGAACACACCAGAATGTTTGAATTTTACGGCTCTAACAACGTGTTTAAAAACACTGGAAAAGGATATGAAAGGCTTGAACTGTGTTACTACACGAATAAAAGTGAGTCTAAACTTACCTTATTACATTTAGGTCACGCCGCTGAAAGAAAGAATTCGCTGCTTTGCGAGCAGGATCTTCAATGTTCGCCATTCTATCATGAATATTCATCTGAGAAATCGAACGAAATACGGTTACGGCCCAATGAACACTTCCTTCACTTTTTTGAATAGTGTAGTTCCAGACCATCTTGATCATCGTCATACTCTGATCATGATCTGCACGGTTAAAATAATACTAGCATAAGCTTGTTAGAAACCTCTGTCAACTTGTGTAGAGTCTGACATGATGTTTCTGGAAAACGAACATTACCAAAGAAAATATTACATAATATTATCTAGAAAACGATATGTTTGCGCGTCAATGCTATCTGATCTTAAATAATTTATCATGACACCGATACATCAGTCGTAATGCTATCTGATCTTATAGTATGTATCATGACACCGATACATCAGTCGTAATGCTGTCTGATCTTATATTATTTATCATGACACTGATACATCAGTCGTAATGCTATATAATCTTATATTATTTATCATGACATCGATACATCAGTCGTGATGCTATCTGATCTTATATTATTTATCATGACACTGATACATCAGTCGTAATGCTGTCTGATCTTATATTATTTATCACGACACCGATACATCAGTCGTAATGCTATATAATCTTATATTATGTATCATGACATCGATACATCAGTCGTGATGCTATCTGATCTTATATTATTTATCATGACACTGATACATCAGTCGTAATGCTGTCTGATCTTATATTATTTATCATGACACCGATACATCAGTCGTAATGCTATCTGATCTTATATTATTTATCATGACACCGATACATCAGTCGTAATGCTATCTGATCTTATATTATTTATCATGACACTGATACATCAGTCGTAATGCTGTCTGATCTTATATTATTTATCATGACACCGATACATCAGTCGTAATGCTGTCTGATCTTATATTATTTATCATGACACCGATACATCAGTCGTAATGCTGTCTGATCTTATATTATTTATCATGACACTGATACATCAGTCGTAATGCTGTCTGATCTTATATTATTTATCATGACACCGATACATCAGTCGTGATGCTATCTGATCTTATATTATTTATCATGACACTGATACATCAGTCGTAATGCTGTCTGATCTTATATTATTTATCATGACACCGATACATCAGTCGTGATGCTATCTGATCTTATATTATTTATCATGACACTGATACATCAGTCGTAATGCTGTCTGATCTTATATTATTTATCATAACACTGATACATCAGTCGTAATGCTATCTGATCTTATATTATTTATCATAACACCGATACATCAGTCGTAATGCTATCTGATCTTATAGTATTTATCATGACACCGATACATCAGTCGTGATGCTATCCACGTAACCCTGATCACAAAGAAGGGACGCCATTGCCCCCATGTTTAAAGTATTTGATATGACCTGACGGGGATCAAATCCTGGTCTCCCTCACCAAAAAAGTTGGTCGATCTAACCACTACACCTGGGAGACGGTTACAAAACAAATATAAATTGATCATTTTGATATTCACGTTAAAGCCTTGAGGTGGTAAATAAAAAGTTCAGCATATCCTGATAGTCCAGCTGAGGTAGATCAGTATGTAGCGATGGAAGATGTCTATCCGCATTATAAACCCTTTCCCAATTGTAGACGCATTGTTACGCATCTGCAGCAGACAACTTTTGAAACCATTGTAAAAAACGGAGAAATTGCTCATAACGAGCAATTTCTCCTTTTGTCATAATGTTTTAAACCATATTCAATAATTAAACTTATATCTATAGTATTTTTCCAAATGTATATCTAGATGTTTTCAAAGTCGTCTGCTGCAGGTTTGCTGTAAATGGGAAAGGGTTAATACAAAATGACGTGCATTCATACTCATACTTGTAAGAAGTTTCAATCAGTTAACCTGTATAATATTTCGTTAGGATAAAAAATAAAAAACATCCCTAATGGGTTCGGCGATTTCCGTATGAAATCGTTAATGATCGGTATTTTTCGTGGCCTTGTCGGTTATTTCCGATGAACATGACCACAGTGTCAAAATATTTTCAAAAGTCGTCTGCTTCTTATAAGTCAAAACGCTTCTGCATCAGCTGAATAGGATTATAATCTATGGAAAACTGGCAAAACGGCAGTCCGAAATTCGCGTTCACTCATACTATGTACCTTGTTAGTTGTTTTACATGCGACGCGGAGCTAAAGCATAGTTTGAACATTCATAAATTAGTTGAATCAAAATATTTGTGTTGAATTTGCAAAAGGGCGAGATCGTACATGTAAGACAGTCTTACACGTTCCTCTTTATTCATTGTATTTTGACTTTATTCAGTTGATAAAAGGTTTAGTATGAATGGTATCAATTCCAGAACTCGATCCAGAACACGATCCAGATTTAGAGGAATTAGATTGGAATAATAAGCCCGTCTATATGTCGGTGATCAAACTCAACGAACTTTCTGACATAGTGAACATTCAGATTGACTTAGAGGAGAATGTAGAGGTTCATGCAATTAAAGGTATGACAACATGAACAAATACCCTTTCCAAAGTACAACAAATCTGCATGAGACGACTTTGAAAACAAATCTGCAAAAATATGGAAACACTATTTTAATGAAAGTAAACATATTGAAAAGAGTGAAACATTTCTCCTTTTACCACACTGTTTTTTTTTTAAATTGTCTGCTGATGAGGCCTCGTTTGGGAAAGGATTAAACCGATCTGTCATTAAATTGAAAGTATTAGGGTTACTTAATGTAAAACAGAGGTGAAAACATTTCGACAATATCTTGAATATACGTCTGCTATATTCGTGTTCATGGGAAAAGGTACTTTTGTGAGCAGTGTAGATCAAGACCAACCCGTTCATGCGCACAGGCTGATTAACATCTACACTGTTCACATGTTACTTATATTAGCTTGGTAGAAAATGTGTAGATTATGATTAAACGGAGCAGATGTACAGGCTGATCTGAACCAACCCTCTTACAAAATGCATGACTTTTGTTAACAATTGTTTTAGCTCTATGATGAACCCACATATTTTCACCAAACAGTGTATCATTTATCCCCCGTATGTATTTTGTTAAGTTAAAGTTTGTTTGTTTGAATTCTGTTTTACGCCGCTTCCAACAGTATTACAGTTATATCACGGCGTTTGCTGGATAATTTACGAGTAAAATCAAACATTAATCCCCAGGGTGGAAACCATTATTACCATGTTTAACCCTTTCCCATCTATGGAAACTCTCTATAAATGAAAGTATTATTTTTTTGATAGAGGTGAAATTGCTCGTTTTGAGCAATTTCTTCTTTTTGTTGCAATGTTTTCAAAAGTTTGAGCAAAGGCGTCATAAAGGTCTGTATGGCGTAGGGTTAAAGTCTTTGAGTTACAGAATTCTGAAAAATGTTTAAAAGTCAACCACCCTTCTTCAGTCAAATTTATTAGGGTAGAACCTGTTAAAACGTGTTCTGTTGAAAAGGTTATTTCACTATTATTGGATTATATTATTTTGTTATACCAATCTGTGGCACTAAAACACATCTTTAGAAATTGGTAGAAATTGGGTCCAAATAGCCCCTTATCAAGTGTCATCTTTTACAATTAGAATTACATTTATATATTCAACAGTTTGGTTGACGAAAGTAATTGAATTACACAAAGTTACTGTCAATAAAAATCAATGGGACTTTACCGACGAGGGTGCCCGTCAATGTGGGAAGAAATGGCATAAAAGGTAAACGTGGTTACTAATTTTGTTCATTGAAAATACCCTTGTATCAATTGCAGACGCCTTTTGGCGCATATGCAGTAGACGTTTATTAATACATTGTAGCCAAATGAGAATTTTACCAATTTCCTTTTGCCAACTTGAATATTGAGACCTACATTTGTAGAGATTATTTTTTCAAAGATTTGATGTATGTGGGAAATGGTCAATGCATATCAACTAACATATTGTCAATTCTAAAATACAGTATATATATTTTCATAAATACGTTAAGAAATACTATTTATTGAGGTAAAATGTTCGTATATATCAGGTCTGTGTCCACACGAGTGGTGATCGAACCCGAGACCTAAACCCTCCACTGTTTCGATTTCCATTAGATTTAGTGCATTGAAAAATAATTTGATGCCAAAAACCGTTATTTATCCTTTCCCACTTACAGACGAATGATGCCGCATCTACAGCAGACAACATTTGACAGCACTGTGAAAAAAGAAGATATTGCTCATCATAAGCAATTTCTCATTTTGTCACAATGTATTAACATCTATTCATTAATAGAGACTTTTCTTTATCTTAGCTTAGATATTTTCAATGTCGTCTGCTGCAGGTTTGTTGTACGTGGTGAAGGGTTAATTTTCATGTAATTTCAATCCGTAAACAGGCAAGCTGGCAAACCGTATATGATTGAATGCTATCGACCAATCATCGGACAGTATGTAACGCTTCGAATGAGTGCATACGGCACAGGAACGCTTTTACAAGATCTAATGACGATCTATTATAAACGTAAGTGATTTGTGTATTTTTCGATAACAGTGACCTGATCCCGTTTTTTATGCAACTTTAATTACAGGCCCGTCCGTTGGAAAAGGTACAAGTTGGCATTTCTGAACATACAGTAGTGGTTCCGTTCAGCCTGTCCATTTTACTACTCGTCCCGTGGGACAATTGACATACATCTCGACCTTCGATCTCGCGAGATATCAATTTCCCCACATATCTCGTAGTAAACCACGTTATGCTACTGCAACACAATATTCCCTTTTTACATAATACCCTCTTCCCATACACTCGCAACAACACATAACCATCCGTAAATAACTCGTAACAATTTTGTTTACGATTTGTTATGGTTAGTTTACGATTTGTTTACAGATTATTTACGGATTATTACGAGTGCTTACGTCTTGTTTACGATTTCATTCAGGTCGTGTTACGGTGGCTTTACGGATTGTTACGATTTGGGGAAAGGTTTAAAAGCTTCAAAATAATAATAACTGCAATCTGTTTCTCTCAAATGCCATGTTGTTTCTCTGGATGTCAGTTGTCGAATGATGAAACATTGAGATTTTCAGGATTTATATATTTTTCGTAACAATACGTAAACAGGTCGTAACTAATAGGTAAAAGCTTCGATGAATAGTAACACTCCGTAATATACTCGTTACAAAACGTAAAAAGCTCGTAAAATTCCCGTAAGCTGCTAGTAGTTATCTGTGACAACTCGTAACAAATCGTGGGATTTTGCCGTAAATACATCGTAACAACTCGTAAATAGCTCGTAAAAAAATCGTAACAACTCTTAAATCGGTCGTTAAAGTGGCCAAATCGTAAGGATCCGTCAATTTGTGCGATCCGTAACAGAGAAAATGAAACGGGCTCTACGACAAACAACCATATGAGCCAGTACATGAGAAAAGGTGCACGTTGGCTTTTGTGAACAGTATATATCCAGGTCAGTCTGTGTATCTGCACAGTCTGATCAAGATCTACACTGCTCCCATACTACTTTCACAAACTTGTTAGAAAAATGTGTCAATATGTGTAGATACTGATAAGACTCAACAGGTCAAGACGATCTGATTATACACTGTTCTGAAATGCCAACTTGTACATTTTCTCATGCACGGGCTCATATGGCATTTACGATCAGCAGTCGCACATATTTTAACAAAACGTTTGAGAGAAAATGTACATTATGGTCATTATCTAAACTTTTCTTTAAAACAAAAAGGTTTTTTGTTGACAGATTACGCCTTTAATGTTATAAAAATTAATTAAGTATATAAACCCTTTGACTTCTGGAGCCGATTTGTAAAGTGTCACTATTATAAAGCTAGGCCAGCCGGCGCATCCACGTCATATTTCCAGTTAACGCAATATCTTTATCTTGATATTCATAGAATTGACTCATTTAATTGCAAAACTGGACAAGTCCAGTTTGAAAATTCAGCCTTGAAAGTGTTTAAGATATTATAGTATCACCCTAATTGAATGGGTCATTCGTTTTTTACATACAAGACACATTCGTCCTTAATACATTCTACTTCACACATTCTGTCATTACTAGGTGGTGTTTGCAGCAGACGTCTCGGTCTGATTTCTGGTGAAATTCGAGACTTTCAGTTAGGAGGGAGTGGTGCTGAAAAGAAAAACTTGTTTGACTACGGACGTCTTTACCATGGTGGAAAAGGCTGGTGTTCAAACAACGCTGGACAAAACTATTTTGAGGTGAAACAAAGAGAGGCGGCGCATAGGGATCACTTGTCCGTCGTCTCAATCGTCTGACTGTTTGTCTGTCTATATGTCTGTCCGTCTGTCGTTGGGTAATGCTATTACTTACCGAATTATTGGCAGGTGAAATTTGTGTTTCTATTGTAATATTTGTAATCAATTTAAGGGTAAATAGTATATATCAAGTTCAGCATGCAATCTTAAATTTGAAATACGCCATTAGCTTCTTGTATTTGGATATTTCACACAATTCGAAAGACGTAATTCCGAATTCCTATATCTTATTTCCTAACTACAACTTGGTGTCCTAGTCTCGAGTAACCTGACCCTACCATGCCATTGGCGGACCAGGTTTACGCCAATAATGGCGGCGCCCTTTGGACATGGCTGGGCAAGCAAAACGCTATAACGACAACGTTTTTTGGTGTGGACCGAAACTTTATAGTTTGCTTTTTCTTTTATTTCAAACATCAAGTTGTATTGGTCCGCTGTAGAGTTTACGAAAATCAATTGTATATTTTTTAATTTCTAATTTGCTAAATAACGTCGGGTACCGGAATGCCTGGTGCCCTGGTTACATTTACGAGTCACCTGTAACAGGAAATAGGTTAAGCTTTTTTAGTGTATGCAGTTAAATAAGGCCGTATGTGTTTTTTATTAAAAAAAACCTCTTCAACTCATGAATCCGTCAACACATGAAACGTCACTCTCCAACACATCCGTAGTTAGTGTAGGGAACGACTCTCTGCAAAGAGGACTTATGAATAGAATGCTCCCGTGTGAACTTTGACATTGAAACACATCAAAACTAGATTATTGGCCACCAACCTTAATGCAAGTATCGTGTTTATCTATTTTCTTCGAGTTCATTAAACAGAATTATGTAATTTTGTCACTCAGGGATCATGAATACATATTCTGTAACCGTGATTTAGCTGAACAACTGTTGAAAACGACGTTAAACACGAATAAACAAACAAATCAATCTATAAATAAATTGATTACAGAGAAGACTCATGTTGTCTTGTGTACAGTCTAACTAGTCTTCATTGTCCGCGTATAAGTTATATAGATCCCAAGTCGACAGATTCGGCTCGTTCATGCTAACACGGATATAGAACACGTTTCTGGTTTTCTCCAGACACGGCTCATCTTTCTTTCTAGATCGATACAATTGTGCCAACAGTGATTCATGGATTCGAACTCCAAGTTACGACGAAACGTGGGAGATATGATAATGTTAATGAAGTAACTGTTGAATATGGTATCAATAAGGACCACATGACATCGTATCTAGATGGCAATGGTGAACCTAAGGTGGGTATCAGAGCCGTTCGCGTGTCATCTTGATACAAGCCTTACAATTTGAAATAAAACAAGTTTGCTTATATGAACAGTGTATATCCAGATCTACACTGTTCATATATTACAGTTAAGAACATCATGAAATTCACAAATTTACCGTTCACGCTCCGCTCCGTTCCGTTCAGCTCCGCTCCGCTCACGTTCCAATCCGCGTTTAAAGCATTCAGTCAGATTGTTTCGTTCAGAGCGCAAAATTCCGTTCCGCTCTTAAAGCGTTCCAACTTCGTTCCAATGACGCTCACGATCCAATCACGTTCCGCTCTGACTGTCAAGTTCATGATGTTCTTCGCTGTTAACTGTTAAGAACATCATGAAATTGACAAAGTTACCGTTCACGCTCCGCTACGTTCTGTTCAGATCTGCTCCGCTCCCGCGCCAATCCGCTCTTAAAGCATTCAGTCGTTCAAATGATTGTGATTGCTCTTTTCCGTTCCGTTCAAATTGATCGCTTATTTACGCTCACTGGGAACGCTTTTTTTCGATCAAAAGTAGTTTCGTAAAATAGTTATTGAGTAAATTGTTGCAATCTATCAATGAGCGAAGCATTCATGTGATTGGATTTTTTCATTCATTATGATTGTTTCGTTCAGAGCGCAAATTCCGTTCCGCTCTTAAAGCGTTTCAATTTCGTTCCAATCACGCTCACGATCCAATCACGTTCCGCTCAGATTGTCAATGTCATGATGTTCTTAACTGTACGTACACAAGTTTGTTAGATGACTTTGTCTGAGCATCTACACTGTTCACATGTTTCTTACATAAACTTGTTACCAGATTAAGTCAATTTGTGTAAATATTGATCAGATGAACATGTTGATCTGAACGTACACTCTCCAGTAATGCCAACTTTTATCTTTTCGCATGGGCGAGCTCAAACTACGATTTGAAGATCTGAGGCTCGACCAATAGAGGTATACGTTGAGACGCCCTTTTTCGACAGCTTGTTTATCATCGCCTCGATGGTGTAGTAATAAAAGCTTCCGCCTCGAGAGCGTGAGACCGATTTCGATCATATAAAAAAACTTAGAACGGTTAAAAGTGGCTTACACTCTATCTCCTTGACTCTCAGGGATGCACGGATATCATTACGACTGATGCACTATTGCCGGAATAGACTCACCAGCAATAGTGGTTTTGTATCTAGGACACGCAGTGATATGACTGAAATACTGTAAAACGTCATTCAAGCAAACCAAAGATAGAGCTCATTATATTGGTCATATGAAATTTCTTTCCCGCATTTTCTTTATTAAAGGTCGTATTTGAGCATAAAGTTGAAACCACAAGGAAAGATTTACATATTAGGGACGTGTCTTGCGTTGAAGGCTTTGAAAGCACAATTAAACTCCTGTGTCGAATAATCAGTACAAAATTACCTGATTACAGCTAGATTCATGATTACAGCTATATTCATTATTTTTATACCGGACACGTCACACGAGAACCGATCTTCGAGATTTCTCGACCAGCGAAGATGCAGATCAGCCAGTGTCTCCACATTGTCTGATCAGGATCTTCTCTCATCACTACATGTGAGTCAGTTTGGAGTCATTGATTGACAGCTGTTATGGCTCAATGCAAAGTATAAAATAAGGGGGCAACGTTGTATTTCATTAATTAAACAGTAGACGGTTGTGTATTCTGTGGAATGTACTATTTTAAAGCAGTCAGGTAAGATATATATTTAAAATTCTTAAAATTCTCAATCTATTTTATTTGTACGTATACTTTGTTTTAACAATTTTTCAGATAAATCACATCGTTTCCTGTGTAAGTTACGCTATTAAGGTAAACTCACAATAGTTAGCGCTAGGAGGGAAATGCATTACTTCCATTTTCAAAAATCTTTGACCCGACCGGGGATCGAACCCTCGACTTCCCGCACCCGAAGCTGATGATCTACCACTACACCACCGAAACGACCTTAAACGCAAACACTTGTTAATAAAAGATTTAAATACGGAGCGTACACAAAACAAATATGGTGTAATTCCTAGGAAAAAAGGTCATGGCGTGTAAACAATACCTTCCTGAAATGAAACTCATTCATATTACATAGGTTGAATTTAAACTTAAAAGTTAATGCTATAACTTGTAGGTACAATTAGCAATTACGTAATGTTTTCGTGAGCAAAATAAATAAAATATAGTTCAAAATTAAGTATTAATTGTGCTATCATTTAATCAGGGGTGAGCCCGTTTGTAAAACGATATACCAGCACTGTACGTGTGTGTATACGGTGTCATGAAAAGTTCACGCCTCGGTATATTAATTTGAATTGTCTCTATTTTCGCTAGCGCATACGAGACTCTCTCTCTCTCTCTCTGTCTCTCTGTCTGTCTGTCTCTCTGCTCTGTCTGTCTCTTTCTGTCTCTCGCGCTCTCTGTTTCTCTCTGTGTCTCACTGTCTGTCTGTCTATCTGTCTGTCTGTCTGTATGTCTCTCTCTCTCTCTCTCTCTCTCTCTCTCTCTCTCTCTCTCTCTCTCTCTCTCTCTCTCTCTCTCTCTCTCTCTCTCTCTCTCTCTCTCTCTCTCTCTCTCTCTCTCTCTCTCCCCCCACCCCCCAGCACTGTACGCGTGTGTATACGGTGTCATGAAAAGTTCACGCCTCGGTACATTAATTTGAATTGTCTCTATTTTCGCTAGCGCATACGAGACTCTCTCTCTCTCTCTCTGTCTCTCTGTCTGTCTGTCTCTGTGTCTGTCTCTCGCGCTCTCTGTCTCTCTCTCTGTCTCACTCTGTCTGTATGTATGTCTCTCTCTCTCTTTCGCTCTCTCTCTCTCTCTCTCTCTGTCTGTCTGTCTCTCTCTCTGTCTCTCGCGCTCTCTGTCTCTCTCTCTGTCTCACTCTGTCTGTCTGTCTCTCTCTCTCTGTCTCACTCTGTCTGTCTGTCTGTCTGTCTGTATGGCTCTCTCTCTCTCTCTCTCTCTCTCTCTCTCTCTCTCTCTCTCTCTCTCTCTCTCTCTCTCTCTGTCTCTGTCTCTCTGTCTGACTTTCTCTCTCTCTGTCTGACTCTGTCTGTCTGTCTGTCTGTCTGTCTGTCTGTCTGTCTGTCTGTCTGTCTGTCTTTCTCTTCTCTCTCTCTTCCCTCTCTCTCTCTCTCTCTCTCTCCTCTCTTTCTCTCTCTGTCTCTCTGTCTCTCTGTCTCTCTGTCTCT
>JASEVX010000638.1:0-42500 GCA_031761405.1 Serripes groenlandicus
ACTGAGCTATTTGGGTTCATATATTATAGTCCACCATAATATATATTTGTACTCAAAATTCCGAAACAGGTCAATAATTTAATAATCTATGTTTAATGATATCTGAGACTCAAAAAGGTACAGTATCATAAGTGTCTTCGTTATAATTCGGCTAATCAACCGTTACCTACATGTGTGTGATTATTCGACCTATGAATATGTTAAAGTGCGTGGTTAAAACATAACCAACCTGATAGCTTGGTTGGTAAGAACTAAGAATTTCAAAAATCGGAGTGCACATGCCATTGGTTCCAGTCATATGCTAGGCGTGAAATCCTGCTATTCGTTTTTTCCTAAATTTAATTTGTATGTCATTTATATAAGAATATATATTTTTCTTTTCAAAAAATTGCCTCTTATGTCTCCTTAATGTTATACAGTGTGAGGTAATTGTTCACGTATTTATGCTGTGCTGTTCGTGGCACGTAGGGGATATTATGTTACATATCATTTTATCTTTGATAGAGTTTATGTTCATTAATTTCCTTATGATGCATACAGATCCTAGATAGCTCAGTCGGTAACGGTGGAGGCTATCAATCCGGGGGTTTTGGGTTTGAAACCACATCTCATATATAAACGAAAGCATGTTGAAAGCGGTATAAACAAACGAACTAGTGATAACTGTACCGATCGATTTATCCTTATACAGTTGATCCTGTCGTACATTAAATAGCAGGAAATCTTACCTACAATTTCAGACACCACTTCTATCATGGTAATCCCCCCTGCGACACGAAGATGAAGCTGAAGACTTTGAAACATCTAGTCAAAGATATGGAAACTCTCTATAATGAAATAACAATTATTTAATAAAACTGAAAACAGTGTAGCAAAGGGAGAAACTGCTCATCATTTTCTCATTGTGCCTTTTTTTTATTATTTAAAAAGTCGGCTGCTTCAGAGGTGACAGAAAACGTATTTTTGTTGGAAACAGGAAAGGTCGTTTGTATAATAAACACAGTTGGTATATTAACAAATGACATATTAAAGGCGCCAACACGCGGAAGCTGGGACGAAATATGCCTTTAGTCTATCTGTATTTTCAAACTTGATGAAGCAATATCAAGGCGAGGACTTTTTTCGCGTATGTTATTATTATATCAAGAATGTTATATTACGTGTTCCATTGTAAACGTTACAATGAACAATTAATTTCAAATACATGATTATATAATATTCTGGGTGTAACGAAATTACACATAATATGTCAATTTAATTCTGGTTCCCTTCAAATATCATTCATTATTGTCATATAACGAGGTCGTGGGCAGAGGGCAATTGAACTTCCCAAGGAGCCGTGTTCAACGTTGTTTTCAACAATGTTAGTGTAACTGTCAATCTGCCTGCATGTCTGTATGCATGTATATACGCGTGTATGTCAATCTGTATGTTTATCTGTCTATGCCTGTGTATGTATATATGTATGTCTATGTATTTTATGTCTATCTGTCTATGTATGTCTATCATCATGTATGTCTGTCATCGTGTCTCTATCATTATGTATGTCTATCTGCATTTATTCATGTGTCTCGAAGTTATGCCTATCTGAATTGATGTGTATCTGAGTGTATGTCTATCTGTATTTATGTGTTTACGTGGATGTATATATGTATGCCTTTCTATATGTTGGTGTAACTGTCAATATGCATGCATGTCTGTATGCATGTATATACGCGTGTATGTCAATCTGTATGTTTATCTGTCTATACATCCTATCTGAATTTATGTCTATCAGAGTGTATGTCTATCTGTATTTATTTCTTTATGTGTATGTACATATGTATGCGTGTCTATCTTCTCTTCTATCTGTTGGTGTAACTGTCAATCTGCATGCATGTCTGTACGCATGTATATACGCGTGTATGTCAATCTGTATGTTTATCTGTCTATGTATTTGTATGTTTATCTTTCTGTTTATGTATTTGTTTGTATATATGTCTATGTATGTCTATCATCATGTATGCCTATCATCGTGTCGCTATCATTATGTATGTGTATAACTATGTATGTACATTTATTAATGTGTCTCTGAATTTATACCTTTCTGAATTTATGTCTATCTGAGTTTATGTCTATCTGTTTTTATGTCTGTATGTTTATGTGTATATGTATATCCGTATATCTCTTCGTCTAGCTGTTTGTTTAACTGTTAACCTGCCGTATGTCTGTATGCGTGTATATACCCGTGTATGTCAATGTGTATGTTTATCTGTCTATGCCGTTGTATGTATATATGTATGCCTGTCCAAAAATCACCCAACAAATAAGCAGGGATTTAGTGTAAAATTAAACAGCTGCTAATTCTCTCAAAACAGTAGGCAATCTGTGGATGCAGTCAGAAATACCACGTTTCCAGCTCCTTTTCAAGCAATTTTGGACGCGAAAGCTGGTATCCAAATTTACCTCTAAATTCACGCCTAGCTCTGCAACCAGTGTTTTCAAACAGGAAGGAGAAGTGGGTCCAACTGAAAAATTCAATCCCATGCTTAGAGCTTACTTTTCACATTTATAAACATCAAAATCAACCATTTACCCAAAAATGTACGCAAAACTTACTATTTGTTATTATTTCTATTTTTGACCCTGGCCAACATCCGAATATTCCGAAAGCTAGTGTTATGTGTCACCTAAGTCACAGAGTTCATCTTGGTAAATAAGCACTACTTGTCGTTTAACATATTTTAGTAAAAAATGTCTAAGAAAAACAATTAATCTTTAAAAATGGAATTATTGTTCTAGTATTGAGTTTAATTTGGAAAATATTTAGGAAACTGCAACATTCTCTACATGTTAACGTAGAATTGTTGAAAAGCGAGTGAAAATAAAATTACGTATTGAAGCAATAGGCCTCTGAATTGACTGCGACTAACATCAGACTCACGCACCGACACTCACCCACCGACACTCACCCACCGACACTGACACCCACCGACACTCACGCACAGACACCCACCAACACTCACGCACCGACACTCACGCACGCACCTACTACACTCACCCACACAGACCCTCAGTCTTCAACACCTCACATCATCGTCACAAACCACACATCATATCACATTCACAGTCACATCGAACCACCTTCCATAAGTCTCCATCAGTCTCCGTCACATTCCCTAAATCTCCGGCAGCCTCAGTCACATTCCCTAAGTCTCCGTCAGACTCAGTTACATTCACAAAGTCTCCGTCAGCCACATTCACGTTCCCTAAGTTTCCGTCACGTTAACTAAGTCTCAGTCGGCCTCAGTCACATTCCCTTAGTCTCCGTCAACCTCAGCCTCAGTCACCTTCCCGTAGTCTCCGTCAGCCTTCCATAATTCTCGGTCACGTTAACTAAGCCTACGTCAGCCTCAGTCAACTTAACTAAGTCTCCATCAACCTCAGCTCCGTCAGCCTCAGTCACATTAACTAAGTCTCCATCAGTCTCCATCAGTCTCAGTCACCTTCCCTTAATATACATAAGTCTAAGTCCCATTCCGTAAGTTTCCATCAGTCTCAGTCTCCATCAAGTTAGCTTCCATAGTCTCAGTCACCATCAGTCTCAGTCACATTCCCTAAGTCTCAGTCACCATCAGTCAATTTGCCTAAGTCTCAGTCAGATAAAGTTCATATAAGTTTGACATATGTCAGATTTTTTTTTGACCTAGCTGGGACTCGAACCCACGACACTTTCATTGACTTGCATTGACAGATGGCTGCTCTACCAACAGAGCTACCGAGCTTCATACAAATACATGTCATTAAAAGATATATATGTATTCAAAGGTAATTACCAGGACAATACTACGCGGTAAAATTTAAAGTATGTTTTATGTAATCATCGACATGAAGTGGTATCTCATCATAATTATTCAAGTCTTTGTATTGTAATTTTAAACATTTTAAATGTTTACTAAATACATATTAGTAAACAGGTTTACTCATCAATCTTCGCCTGCAACTTAGTAAAATGTAAACGCAGGTTTTCAAATCAACACCTCGTCGTAGCCTAGTGGCTAAGCACGAAGCACTTCAAACCTAAAAGTTCACTTTTTATTGGTTCGATTCTTATGCTATGCGTTCATTTTTGTCTGTCCGCTCTTTTTTTCTGAATTTGAATTGTATATAATTGAGATTCGCTAGGTATCCCTTATTGTCAGGCTTTTCCGTCTCCGTGTGTGCAAAAGAAGATCAAGGTGTACGCGTTTGATTTTCGTTGCTAAAGACCAACCCGTTGTTATGCAGTCATCAAAAAACGCGTTTTAAGAACAAAAAACATTTTTCTATTATCTCCTACAGTTTTGAATGTGGAGATTTCAAACTTCGAGATATTTAGAAAAAACGTATTCGTTACGACTTTTGAGTTAGGCCTTTGTTTTTAAATGCTAGCCTTCCAAAGATAGCCAATGCTATGCAGCTAGCAAAAAACCTCGTTTTAAGAACCCAAACCAGTTTTCTATCTTCTCCTACAGTTTACAGTCGTGTTTTACTTATATCGCCCCTAGCGCTGCAGTGGTGGCATTGGATAGCGATTGTATTGCACCATCTCATATAGCTATTCAAGAGCTACAAACAGTTTTGGTTACGTGATTGACCTCAAACCTCGAGTTTCCGAGCTAGAGCCGGAAGTTTGCAAAATATGCAAATGCGAATCCCACGTCGACTACCGGCTTGTTGTCAGGAGTATCCAAACCGAAGTGCCGAATCCGATGAAACTTTGTGAACAGGTGCCAAATGAGTTCAGGGTGTGCGTGTTTAAGTTTCGTTGCAAAGGATCCAACCATTGCTATGCAGCTAGCAAAATACCGCGTTGTTTGTAATGTTTGTAAAGCGAGGCTCCACAGCCCAAACCGACGGTCCGATTCCAATGAAACTTAGTGAACAGATGCCATAGCGGCTTAGAATTTGCGCGTTTGAGTTTCGTTGCTACGGACCCACCCGTTGCTAGGCAGAGAGCAAAGAAACGCGTTTTAAGACCCCAAACCATTTTTCTATATTCTCCTACAGTTTTGAATGTGCAGAGCTGAAACTTCGGTTATAGATACTTCGATATATTTAGAAAGAACGTATCTGTTACGATTTTTTATTCAAGCCTTTGTTCCCAAATGGTATCCTTTCAAAGATAACCGTTGCTATGCAGCTTGCAAAAAACGTGTTTTACGAACCCAAACCATTTTTCTACCTTCTCGTACAGTTCTGAATGCGGAGAGCTGAAACTTCGGTTAGAGATACTTCGAGATATTTAGAAAAAACAAATCCGTTACGATTTTTGATTTAGGCCTTTATTTCCAAATTCTAGCCTATCAAAGAAAGGGTATCTATTTACAGTCGTTTTTCGCCCCTAGCGCTGCAGTATTCGATAGCGATTTTATTGCACCATCTGATAGACCTATTCAAGAGCTACAAAACCAATTATGTTAAAGACAATGTACAATGAAGTAGTGAATCAATTAGGTTAATCGCAGTGAATCAGAGAATCTATAAGGTTAAAAACACTGAAGCAATGATTAGATGAGGTTAAACACAGAGAAGCAGTGAATCAGTTAGGTTAACAACAGTGAACCAGCCGCCGTTATGTGACTGAAAGATTATTGAAAAAACAGCGTTTAACTCCAATCAATCAATCATCGAAATGTTATTTGATTGATAGAACAAATGTTACCACTTTTACCGAAATACCAAACAAGAACAGAGTATTTCATTAATATGTGATCAAAATATATATTCGATGTGCTTAACCAAATATGAATTACATGTATGAGGATAAACGTAATGATACTTCAAAACACAAACAAACATAATTGATAAATATATAATATCATCGAATTCGGATCAGGGCTATCACGGCTGTACAGCAGGTTTTCTTGTCCTGCTGGAATTGAAGTATCTCTACAGGAGTTGAGTTATGAAAGAATTATGTGGAAAAGAAAGATGATAGAAATAGGCGACATCTACCTTTCTTACCTTATGACCCCTACTCAAATCTATATTGCTAATCGTATTTCCCCCCAGATACTTATAAACCAATTGGCTAATATTGATAATAAACAAGAATGTTTAATCATTCATTCCAATAACGTTTGAAAAAATAAATTTATAAACAAACCCGTTTGATTTAAATTAAATATTGAACATTCCACACTTCAAATTGTTAAATGAAAAAAAGTCCTTTTATTACAAAAAGAAAAAAATTGTCTTCTTCGATGTAATTAGTTCGTCCGAACCCCTCGGCCATTTTGTGTTGTTTTATATAGGTGATAATAAATGTTTTAAAAAAATAAAATGACATGACTTTAAGAGGTAATTTTTCCATTTTCTTTGTTAATTTGTCTAAAAATGTTTTTATATTGAAAAAAAAAGAAATTATTAACCATAAAAAATTATAAAGTCATTAAGTATTCAAATGCAATAAGTATTCTAAAAACTAACTTTATATTAACTTAAGATAGTTGTTCATCGGTATTATTTCGAATTCCAATGTATAGTTATTTAGTAATAAATTAAAAGAGCAAAATAAATTAAATAAACAAAATAATATGAAGCGATTCAAGCGTCTTGTCACCTGATACATCTCTAACAATTTTAAAGTCCCGCTCAAGTAGTAGTTGTAGTAATAGAAGTAATAGTATAATTAATAGTATATATATTAGCAGCAGTAAGAGTAGAGTAGGATATAATTATTTTAAGATACATGTAGGTTAGAGTAACTCACAAGAGTAGCTAACAACATACTGTGTATGGAGCAAGTTGAGGATCCAAGAAGCACCGGTGATATTATTTTAAAAACAAGGAAGAAGTGAATCAATTAGTTAACGCGGTGAAGCAGTGAATCATTTATGTTTAAAAACAGTGAAGTAGTGAATCAATTAGGTTAAACGCAGTGAATTAGTGATTCCATAAGCTATAGCTATATCTCTCTGTCTATCTGTATGTCTGTTTGTCTTTCTCTGTCTGTCTCTGTCTGTCTCTGTATGTCTCTCTCTCCCCACATGTCTGTCTAGCTTTCTTTTAACTATCTCGTTCTCATAAATATTCGTAACGATTTATTCTAAATTAAAGTTTAGTGATAAATAGTGAAATACAACGTCAAATCAGCTAGGTACGTGGCACATATAGCTGCAAATGCAATGGTCACGGATTCGATTCTCTAAACCGGAATGTCATTCATGGCCTTTATATCATGATGCTCATTTTGTGTAATGCTAGCATGATTATCTTTTATTTATATAATAAAGTACAGGTATGCCGATTAATTATATGTCATTAATATAGTCAAGTTAATCTTCTAAAATAAGTGCATGTGTGATACGTTGTAACATGTAGGGCAAGATTACACGTACATTGTCGTTGCACTAGAATTGAAAACATTCGAAGATGAAAATAATTTAATGATCGACTAAATGAAACAATCTGAAAGGAAAATGAGATGGTCGTATATATATATTATATGCAAATCAAATTAAGAAGAAAACCGGACATGCAAAAATGAAAGCCTAGCATAAAAATCGAACCAATGAAAAGTGAACTTTTAGATTTGAAGTGCTTCGTGCTTAGCCACTAGGCTACGACGACGGTGTTGATTTAAAGACCTGCGTTTACGTATTAATAAGTTGCAGGCGAAGATTGATTAGTAAACCTCTTTACTGATATGTATTTAGTAAACATTTAAAATGTTTAACATTTCAACACGAAGACTTGAATAATTATGCTGAGATACCACTTTTTGTCGATGATTACAAATATACTTCAAATTTTACTGCGTAGTATTGACCTGGTAATTACCTTTGAATACATATATATCTTGTAATGACATGGATTTGTATGAAGCTCGGTAGCTCAGTTGGTAGAGCAGCCGTTTGTCAATAAAAGTCAATGTGACGTGGGTTCGAGTCCCAGCTAGGTCAAAATTAGTTCTGACAATTGTCTAACGTACATCAGGGTTGACACTGTATGTGACTGAGACTGATGGTGACTGAGACTTCAGGAGGGTTTCTGAGGGTTACTGATGGTGACTGAGACTTAGGGAATGTGACTGAGACTGATGGAATATTAGAGAAGGCGACTGAAGGTGACTGAATCTGACTAAAACTTAGGAAGATGACTGATGGAGACTTAGGGAATGTGACTGATGGTGACAGAGACTTAGGGGGGTTGACTGAGACTGCTGTAGACTTAGGGAAGTTGACTGATGATGACTGCTACTTAAGGAAGGTGACTGGGACTGAAGATGACTAATGGTGACTGAGGCTTAGGGAAGGTGACTAGGTCGAAGGTGACTGCGACTGATGGAGATTAAGGGAAAGTGACTGATGGTAACTGAGACTTAGGGGAGTTGACTGAGACTTCTGTAGACTTAGGAAAGGTGACTTAGACTGATAATGACTGTGACTGAGACGAAGATGACTGCGACTGATGGAGACTAAGAGAATGTTACTGATGGTAACTGAGACTTAGGGGAGTTGACTGAGACTTCTGTAGACTTAGGAAAGGTGACTGATGGTGACTGAGACTTAGGGGAGTTGACAGAGAATTCTGTAGACTTAGGGAAGGTGACTTAGACAGATGTAGACTTACTGATGTCGACTTACTGATGGTGACTAAGATGACTGCGACTTAGGGAAGTTGACTGGGACTGAAGATGACTAATGGTGACTGAGGCTTAGGGAAGGTGACTGAGACGAAGGTGACTGCGACTGATGGAGACTAAGGGAAGGTGACTTATGGTAACTGAGACTTAGTGGGGTTGACTGAGACTTCTGTAGACTTAGGAAAGGTGACTGAGACTTAGGGAAGGTGACTTAGACTGATGTAGACTTACTGATGGTGACTGTGACTGACGGAGACTTACTGATGGTGACTGAGACTTAGGAAAGGTGACTGAGACTTAGGAAAGGTGACTGATGGTGACTGAGATTTGGGGAAGGTGACTGAAGGTGACTGGGACTGGGACTGAGAGTTAGGGAAGTTGACGGAGACTAAGGGAATGTGACTGAGGTTGAATGTGACTGATTGGAAAGCCGTATTGCAGAATTATATAGCATTATGTATGTTTTCAACACGAATTTTGCATTTTAGTAAAACATTTCGAATTCTCTAACAGCAGATTTATTGTATGTGGGAAAGAATGCACATATAAGGAAAAATAAATCAGAATCGGTGAATTATGTATCGAATATTTCATATATATAACTAGTGTAAATTCTTATTACAGGGACCACGTTTACGATAATATTGCAAACAGTTTAGCACTATGCTATGGCCGTAATAGAAAGATGTAACGGTATAATAATCAAATACTTGTCAGCAATACGGACACATAAAATATGCCAAAGTTCGGGCAAATTCTACTGAATATTCAGATGTAATACGTTGTCAACATTGCATCCTTAGATCCTCCGGCTTGGAATCAGGTATTCAGGGTTCGGTGACTTCCCTCCTTGGCGCCCAGGGTTGCGGGGATAGAAGTACGACTACTGCATCTGTATACATATATATACATGTAATGCCGTCCCACATCCGAGTCAAACGCTCTATCAAAGAGTCGGTGTATTGTGAAAAAGTTCAGGTGTCGTAATCGTATACCTGTAACCCTCTGTATCAAGACGGAAAAAGCACTGCTACATTTAAAAAGATAACAGCTTGACATGACCAGGGATCGAGTCATGCTTTCCTTCCCTAAAAGGTATACTATAATCGTTACAACAGTCAGTCTGTGCGTTTAATTCTATTCTGATGAGCGCCGGTAGCTCAGTTGACCTCGGCTCTCAGTCATAGCTTCACGAGTTCGAATCCTGACTAGACCAACATTATTTCAGTTAGTTGTTAGGCTAGCGTGATTCGTCTTTAACCAATGGGTTAAACAGGGTCTACCGGAAAAGGTAGCCATTTGTCTAGAACAATTTCAAACAATTTAAATTATATCTAAAGCTGGTCTTACTGTCTGATATTATATCCAGAGCTAGTCTTCATACTGTTTGATTGTTTGGTGTTTTACGTTGCTTTTAACATGTTTTAGTTATATTAGGGCGTTTCTTGTGTAAATTGCCAGTACTAATAGTCAATTTATCCTTACACCAATTAGTCAGTCGTAATGCTAACAACGCAACCCTGAGCGCCAAGGAGGGTCTTCCTAGTGTACCCATTGACCTAATTCGGACACATAATCAATATGTATTCACCAATAAGAAAATTAATTACTATAAACGATATGCCTATTGTATTCTGGTCGTTAGAAAATACAATCATCCAGCTACACAGGCGCTTTATATGGGCCACTTCGGGCATAAACAGGGTCTTATTGCACCCGATACTACTTTGGTAAAATACAATGCGGATTTGGAACGAAAATAGTCAGGCTACTATGTAGCTTTCGGCATTGTTACAATGACACAGCGTACACATCAGGTGCAATACATCGTGTGGAAGACAGTCGTGCAGAGGTCAAGTTCGAGTCCCGCAATGAACACTTTCTGACTTTTGGGATTTTCCACACAAACGGCGCGAGTACTGGTTAAGTCTCCAGGAAGCAGACATCGAGCGTGATTAATATAAGCTGAAAGCTTGTTTCGCAATTTATGTAAACTAGATAGATTTTAACTAAATTTAACCAATCCAATCGAATACTACTATAAAGTAAATTCCATTTAAATTAGAAAATCTAAGCTTAACATTTAAGTTTCACATTAACTCTTTCAGCGCCGAATTGTTTAAAGTAGACTCATCCGTGTTCAAAATCGAGCGACTCTATTTCTCTTGTAACAAGAATGCTGATTTCATGTGAGACAGCTCGTTACGAGCTGAATCGACATATTCTGTATTGTTTGCAAAAACCTCAATATTGCCTTTGGCGCTGACAGAGTTAACAAAATAGACTTATTGATTTGCCCTTACATAACTCTTGGTTATACTCAGAAGAAATCTATATATAATTCTTCATAGTGTAGACCAACATCGAATGCTCACCTGTTATCGCTGTTTGCAGATGTTACAAGTTCCCCTTTCACCTCACAGGGCACATTTTTTAGTGATATATATATATATATATGTATTTGTATTATGAACCAGTGCACGGGAAAAGGTACACGTTGGCATTTCTAAACAGTGTAGGTTAAAAAAGTCGTGTCCACTTGCTCAGCCTAATTAGATTCTACACAAGTTAACAAATCTTCTAACAGGCCTGTGTTGACGAATGGAGAGCTTTTTTTTTCGTTTTCATGGGGGTATGAACAAACAAATTCTGATCACTCTCTATGAAATCGCGAAGTAATTTCAAATACATGATTATATAATATTCTGGGTGTAACGAAATTACACATAATATGTCAATTTAATTCTGGTTCCCTTCAAATATCATTCATTATTGTCATATAACGAGATCGTGGGCAGAGGGCAATTGAACTTCCCATGGAGCCGTGTTCAACGTTTTTTTCAACAATGTTTCAGTTATATATATGTATATATGTATGCCTGTCTATCTCTCCTTCTATATGTAAGTGTAACTGTCAATCTGCCTGCATGTCTGTATGCATGTATATACGCGTGTATGTCAATCTGTATGTTTATCTGTCTATGCTTGTGTATGTATATATGTATGTCTATGTATTTTATGTCTATCTGTCTATGTATGTCTATCATCATGTATGTCTATCATCGTGTCTCTATCATTATGTATGTCTATCTGCATTTATTCATGTGTCTCGAAGTTATGCCTATCTGAATTGATGTCTATCTGAGTGTATGTCTATCTGTATTTATGTCTTTACGTGGATGTATATATGTATGCCTTTCTATCTGTTGGTGTAACTGTCAATATGCATGCATGTCTGTATGCACGTATATACGCGTGTATGTCAATCTGTATGTTTATCTGTCTATACATCCTTTCTGAATTTATGTCTATCAGAGTGTATGTCTATCTGTATTTATTTCTTTATGTGTATGTATATATGTATGCTTGTCTATCTTCTCTTCTATCTGTTGGTGTAACTGTCAATCTGCATGCATGTCTGTGCGCATGTATATACACGTGTATGTCATCCTATATGTTTATCTGTCTATGCATTTGTATGTTTATCTTTCTGTTTATGTTTGTATATCTGTCTATGTATGTCTATCATCATTTATGCCTATCATCGTGTCTCTATCACTATGTATGTACATTTATAAATGTGTCTCTGAATTTATACCTTTCTGAATGTATGTCTATCTGAGTTTATGTCTATCTGTTTTTATGTCTGTATGTTTATGTGTATATGTATATCCGTATATCTCTCCGTCTAGCTGTTTGTTTAACTGTTAACCTGCCGTATGTCTGTATGCGTGTATATACGCGTGTATGTCAATCTGTATGTTTATCTGTCTATGCCGTTGTATGTATATATGTATGTCTGTCTGTCTATGTATGTCTATCATCATGTATGTCTATCATCGTGTCTCCATCATTATGTATGTCTACCACTATGTATATTTCTGAATTTATGTCTAACTGAGTGTATGTATATCTGTATTAATGTATTTATGTGTATGTATATATGTATATCCGTCTAGCTGTTGGTTTAATTGTTAATCTGCCAATTAACTGTCTGTACGCCTGTATATACGTGTGTATGTCAATCTATATGTTTATCTGTCAATGCATTTGTATGTTTATCTTTCTGTCTATATATTTGTATGTCTATCTGTCCATGTATGTCTATCATCATGTATGTCTATGATCGTGTCTCTATCATTATGTATGTCTATAACTAACTATGTGTGTATATCACTATTTATGTATATCTGAGTTCTCTAAAGTTTTGCCTATCTGAATTTATGTCTATCTGAGTGTATTTATATGTATTTATGTTTTATGTTTATTCATATATATATATTTATGTCCGTCTATCTCTCCGGTTATCTGTTGGTGTAATTGTCAATCTGCCTGTGTGTTGATATGTCTATCTTTCTATTTATGTGTATCTATATCTGTCTATGTATGTATCGTCATGTATGCTTTTCAGTGTATATATCTGTATGTATTCATGTTTCTCTGAATGTATGCCAATCTGAATTCATGTAAACTAAGCCGGTCTCTTATGGAATTGCAAATCGTGTAGATCAGACAGTGTAGTAACACTATTGCAATAATTAAACTTCTAAGTATATATTACATATAAGACATGTCTGTCTGTCTCAGTCCATATTATGAAAAGAATTGGCCACAAAAGTGGTCTGAAATAGGGTGAAAAAAGTAGGACAAAAAGATCAATTTGACCCTTTATCTCAAAACAGTAGGCAATCTGTGGATGCAGTCAGAAATACCACGTTTCCAGCTCCTTTTCAAGCAATTTTGGACGCGAAAGCTGGTATCCAAATTTACCTCTAAATTCATGCCTAGCTCTGCAACCAGTGTTTTCAAACAGGAAGGAGAAGTGGGTCCAACTGAAAAATTCAATCCCATGCTTCGAGCTTACTTTTCACATTTATAAACATCAAAATCAACCATTTACCCAAACATGTACCCAAAACTTACTATTTGTCATTATTTCTATTTTTGACCCTGGCCAACATCCGAATATTCCGAAAGCTAGTGTTATGTGTCACCTAAGTCACAGAGTTCATCTTGATAAATAAGCACTACTTGTCGTTTAACATATTTTAGTAAAAAATGTCTAAGAAAAACAATTAATCTTTAAAAATGGAATTATTGTTCTAGTATTGAGTTTAATTTGGAAAATATTTAGGAAACTGCAACATTCTCTACATGTTAACGTAGAATTGATGAAAAGCGAGTGAAAATAAAATTACGTATTGAAGCAATAGGCCTCTGAATTGACTGCGACTAACATCAGTCTCTCCCCCCTCTCACCAACCTACCCGCACATAAGTCACACTGACTCATCTTACCATATCCCCCAACACTCACCCATCGACACTCACTCACAAACACTCACCCACCAACACTCACCCACCGACACTCACGCACAGACACCCATCGACACTCGCGCACCGACACTCACCCAGCCACACACACAGACTCTCAGTCTTCAACACCTCACATCATCGTCATATACCACACATCATATCACAGTCACATCGAATCAAGTCACAGCAGAGCTACACCCACACATATCATAACATAGTCACATCAACATCATTGTCACATCACATCACATCAAACCAAGTCACAGCACAGATACACCCACACGTACCATTACATAGTCACATCAACATCATTGTCACATTACACATGTATCACATTACGAAATGTTGAACAGTCTTGGGTTCGAACCCCCAAACCCAAGATTGACAAACCAGCGGTTCGACCGACTGAGCTATTTGGGTTCATATATTATAGTCCACCATAATATATATTTGTACTCAAAATTCCGAAACAGGTCAATAATTTAATAATCTATGTTTAATGATATCTGAGACTCAAAAAGGTACAGTATCATAAGTGTCTTCGTTATAATTCGGCTAATCAACCGTTACCTACATGTGTGTGATTATTCGACCTATGAATATGTTAAAGTGCGTGGTTAAAACATAACCAACCTGATAGCTTGGTTGGTAAGAACTAAGAATTTCAAAAATCGGAGTGCACATGCCATTGGTTCGAGTCATATGCTAGGCGTGAAATCCTGCTATTCTTTTTTTCCTAAATTTAATTTGTATGTTATTTATATAAGAATATATATTTTTCTTTTCAAAAAATTGCCTCTTATGTCTCCTTAATGTTATACAGTGTGAGGTAATTGTTCACGTATTTATACTGTGCCGTTCGTGGCACGTAGGGGATATTATGTTACATATCATTTTATCTTTGATAGAGTTTATGTTCATTAATTTCCTTATGATGCATACAGATCCTAGATAGCTCAGTCGGTAACGGTGGAGGCTATCAATCCGGGGGTTTTGGGTTTGAAACCACATCTCATATATAAACAAAAGCATGTTGAAAGCGGTATAAACAAACGGACTAGTGATAACTGTACCGATCGATTTATCCTTATACAGTTGATCCTGTCGTACATTAAATAGCAGGAAATCTTACCTACAATTTCAGACACCACTTCTATCATGGTAATCCCCCCTGCGACACGAAGATGAAGCTGAAGACTTTGAAACATCTAGTCAAAGATATGGAAACTCTCTATAATGAAATAACAATTATTTAATAAAACTGAAAACAGTGTAGCAAAGGGAGAAACTGCTCATCATTTTCTCATTGTGCCTTTTTTTTATTATTTAAAAAGTCGGCTGCTTCAGAGGTGACAGAAAACGTATTTTTGTTGGAAACAGGAAAGGTCGTTTGTATAATAAACACAGTTGGTATATTAACAAATGACATATTAAAGGCGCCAACACGCGGAAGCTGGGACGAAATATGCCTTTAGTCTATCTGTATTTTCAAACTTGATGAAGCAATATCAAGGCGAGGACTTTTTTCGCGTATGTTATTATTATATCAAGAATGTTATATTACGTGTTCCATTGTAAACGTTACAATGAACAATTAATTTCAAATACATGATTATATAATATTATGGGTGTAACGAAATTACACATAATATGTCAATTTAATTCTGGTTGCCTTCAAATATCATTCATTATTGTCATATAACGAGGTCGTGGGCAGAGGGCAATTGAACTTCCCAAGGAGCCGTGTTCAACGTTGTTTTCAACAATGTTAGTGTAACTGTCAATCTGCCTACATGTCTGTATGCATGTATATACGCGTGTATGTCAATCTGTATGTTTATCTGTCTATGCCTGTGTATGTATATATGTATGTCTATGTATTTTATGTCTATCTGTCTATGTATGTCTATCATCATGTATGTCTGTCATCGTGTCTCTATCATTATGTATGTCTATCTGCATTTATTCATGTGTCTCGAAGTTATGCCTATCTGAATTGATGTGTATCTGAGTGTATGTCTATCTGTATTTATGTGTTTACGTGGATGTATATATGTATGCCTTTCTATCTGTTGGTGTAACTGTCAATATGCATGCATGTCTGTATGCATGTATATACGCGTGTATGTCAATCTGTATGTTTATCTGTCTATACATCCTATCTGAATTTATGTCTATCAGAGTGTATGTCTATCTGTATTTATTTCTTTATGTGCTTGGAAGCAGGTATTCAGGGTTCGGTGACTTCCCCCCTTTGGCGCCCAGGGTTGCGGGGATAGAAGTACGACTGCTGCATCTGAATACAGATACATAATGCCGTTCCACATCCGAGTCAAACGCTCTATCAAAGAGTCGGTGTATTGTGAAAAAGTTCAGGTGTCGTAATCGTATACCTGTAACCCTCGGTATCAAGACGGAAAAAGCACTGCTACATTTAAAAAGATAACAGCTTGACATGACCAGGGATCGAGTCATGCTTTCCTTCCCTAAAAGGTATACTATAATCGTTACAACAGTCAGTCTGTGCGTTTAATTCTATTCTGATGAGCGCCGGTAGCTCAGTTGACCTCGGCTCTCAGTCATAGCTTCACGAGTTCGAATCCTGACTAGACCAACATTATTTCAGTTAGTTGTTAGGCTAGCGTGATTCGTCTTTAACCAATGGGTTAAACAGGGTCTACCGGAAAAGGTAGCCATTTGTCTAGAACAATTTCAAACAATTTAAATTATATCTAAAACTGGTTTTCATACTGTCTGATATTATATCCAGAGCTAGTCTTCATACTGTTTGATTGTTTGGTGTTTTACGTTGCTTTTAACATGTTTTAGTTATATTAGGGCGTTTCTTGTGTAAATTGCCAGTACTAATAGTCAATTTATCCTTACACCAATTAGTCAGTCGTAATGCTAACAACGCAACCCTGAGCGCCAAGGAGGGTCTTCCTAGTGTACCCATTGACCTAATTCGGACACATAATCAATATGTATTCACCAATAAGAAAATTAATTACTATAAAAGATATGCCTATTGTATTCTGGTCGTTAGAAAATACAATCATCCAGCTACACAGGCGCTTTATATGGGCCACTTCGGGCATAAACAGGGTCTTATTGCACCCGATACTACTTTGGTAAAATACAATGCGGATTTGGAGCGAAAATAGTCAGGCTACTATGTAGCTTTCGGCATTGTTACAATGACACAGCGTACACATCAGGTGCAATACATCGTGTGGAAGACAGTCGTGCAGAGGTCAAGTTCGAGTCCCGCAATGAACACTTTCTGACTTTTGGGATTTTCCACACAAACGGCGCGAGTACTGGTTAAGTCTCCAGGAAGCAGACATCGAGCGTGATTAATATAAGCTGAAAGCTTGTTTCGCAATTTATGTAAACTAGATAGATTTTAACTAAATTTAACCAATCCAATCGAATACTACTATAAAGTAAATTCCATTTAAATTAGAAAATCTAAGCTTAACATTTAAGTTTCACATTAACTCTTTCAGCGCCGAATTGTTTAAAGTAGACTCATCCGTGTTCAAAATCGAGCGACTCTATTTCTCTTGTAACAAGAATGCTGATTTCATGTGAGACAGCTCGTTACGAGCTGAATCGACATATTCTGTATTGTTTGCAAAAACCTCAATATTGCCTTTGGCGCTGACAGAGTTAACAAAATAGACTTATTGATTTGCCCTTACATAACTCTTGGTTATACTCAGAAGAAATCTATAATATAGTTCCCCTTTCACCTCACAGGGCACATTTTTTAGTGATATATATATATATGTATTTGTATTATGAACCAGTGCACGGGAAAAGGTACACGTTGGCATTTCTAAACAGTGTAGGTTAAAAAAGTCGTGTCCACTTGCTCAGCCTAATTAGATTCTACACAAGTTGACAAATCTTCTAACAGGCCTGTGTTGAGGAATGGAGAGCTTTTTTTTTCGTTTTCATGGGGGTATGAACAAACAAATTCTGATCACTCTCTATGAAATCGCGAAGTAATTTCAAATACATGATTATATAATATTCTGGGTGTAACGAAATTACACATAATATGTCAATTTAATTCTGGTTCCCTTCAAATATCATTCATTATTGTCATATAACGAGATCGTGGGCAGAGGGCAATTGAACTTCCCATGGAGCCGTGTTCAGCGTTTTTTTCAACAATGTTTCAGTTATATATATGTATATATGTATGCCTGTCTATCTCTCCTTCTATATGTAAGTGTAACTGTCAATCTGCCTGCATGTCTGTATGCATGTATATACGCGTGTATGTCAATCTGTATGTTTATCTGTCTATGCTTGTGTATGTATATATGTATGTCTATGTATTTTATGTCTATCTGTCTATGTATGTCTATCATCATGTATGTCTATCATCGTGTCTCTATCATTATGTATGTCTATCTGCATTTATTCATGTGTCTCGAAGTTATGCCTATCTGAATTGATGTCTATCTGAGTGTATGTCTATCTGTATTTATGTCTTTACGTGGATGTATATATGTATGCCTTTCTATCTGTTGGTGTAACTGTCAATATGCATGCATGTCTGTATGCACGTATATACGCGTGTATGTCAATCTGTATGTTTATCTGTCTATACATCCTTTCTGAATTTATGTCTATCAGAGTGTATGTCTATCTGTATTTATTTATTTATGTGTATGTATATATGTATGCTTGTCTATCTTCTCTTCTATCTGTTGGTGTAACTGTCAATCTGCATGCATGTCTGTACGCATGTATATACACGTGTATGTCATCCTATATGTTTATCTGTCTATGCATTTGTATGTTTATCTTTCTGTTTATGTTTGTATATCTGTCTATGTATGTCTATCATCATTTATGCCTATCATCCTGTCTCTATCACTATGTATGTACATTTATAAATGTGTCTCTGAATTTATACCTTTCTGAATTTATGTCTATCTGAGTTTATGTCTATCTGTTTTTATGTCTGTATGTTTATGTGTATATGTATATCCGTATATCTCTCCGTCTAGCTGTTTGTTTAACTGTTAACCTGCCGTATGTCTGTATGCGTGTATATACGCGTGTATGTCAATCTGTATGTTTATCTGTCTATGCCGTTGTATGTATATATGTATGTCTGTCTGTCTATGTATGTCTATCATCATGTATGTCTATCATCGTGTCTCCATCATTATGTATGTCTACCACTATGTATATTTCTGAATTTATGTCTAACTGAGTGTATGTATATCTGTATTAATGTATTTATGTGTATGTATATATGTATATCCGTCTAGCTGTTGGTTTAATTGTTAATCTGCCAGTATGTCTGTACGCCTGTATATACGTGTGTATGTCAATCTATATGTTTATCTGTCAATGCATTTGTATGTTTATCTTTCTGTCTATATATTTGTATGTCTATCTGTCCATGTATGTCTATCATCATGTATGTCTATGATCGTGTCTCTATCATTATGTATGTCTATAACTAACTATGTATGTATATCACTATTTATGTATATCTGAGTTCTCTAAAGTTTTGCCTATCTGAATTTATGTCTATCTGAGTGTATTTATATGTATTTATGTTTTATGTTTATTCATATATATATATGTATGTCCGTCTATCTTTCCGGTTATCTGTTGGTGTAATTGTCAATCTGCCTGTGTGTTGATATGTCTATCTTTCTATTTATGTGTATCTATATCTGTCTATGTATGTATCGTCATGTATGCTTTTCAGTGTATATATCTGTATGTATTCATGTTTCTCTGAATGTATGCCAATCTGAATTCATGTAAACTAAGCCGGTCTCTTATGGAATTGCAAATCGTGTAGATCAGACAGTGTAGTAACACTATTGCAATAATTAAACTTCTAAGTATATATTACATATAAGACATGTCTGTCTGTCTCAGTCCATATTATGAAAAGAATTGGCCACAAAAGTGGTCTGAAATAGGGTGAAAAAAGTAGGACAAAAAGATCAATTTGACCCTTTATCTCAAAACAGTAGGCAATCTGTGGATGCAGTCAGACATACCACGTTTCCAGCTCCTTTTCAAGCAATTTTGGACGCGAAAGCTGGTATCCAAATTTACCTCTAAATTCATGCCTAGCTCTGCAACCAGTGTTTTCAAACAGGAAGGAGAAGTGGGTCCAACTGAAAAATTCAATCCCATGCTTAGAGCTTACTTTTCACATTTATAAACATCAAAATCAACCATTTACCCAAAAATGTACCCAAAACTTACTATTTGTCATTATTTCTATTTTTGACCCTGGCCAACATCCGAATATTCCGAAAGCTAGTGTTATGTGTCACCTAAGTCACAGAGTTCATCTTGATAAATAAGCACTACTTGTCGTTTAACATATTTTAGTAAAAAATGTCTAAGAAAAACAATTAATCTTTAAAAATGGAATTATTGTTCTAGTATTGAGTTTAATTTGGAAAATATTTAGGAAACTGCAACATTCTCTACATGTTAACGTAGAATTGATGAAAAGCGAGTGAAAATAAAATTACGTATTGAAGCAATAGGCCTCTGAATTGACTGCGACTAACATCAGTCTCTCCCCCCTCTCACCAAACTACCCGCACATAAGTCACACTGACTCATCTTACCATATCCCCCAACACTCACCCATCGACACTCACTCACAAACACTCACCCACCAACACTCACCCACCGACACTCACGCACAGACACCCATCGACACTCGTGCACCGACACTCACCCAGCCACACACACAGACTCTCAGTCTTCAACACCTCACATCATCGTCATATACCACACATCATATCACAGTCACATCGAATCAAGTCACAGCACAGCTACACCCACACATATCATAACATAGTCACATCAACATCATTGTCACATCACATCACATCAAACCAAGTCACAGCACAGATACACCCACACGTACCATTACATAGTCACATCAACATCATTGTCACATTACACATGTATCACATTACGAAATGTTGAACAGTCTTGGGTTCGAACCCCCAAACCCAAGATTGACAAACCAGCGGTTCGACCGACTGAGCTATTTGGGTTCATATATTATAGTCCACCATAATATATATTTGTACTCAAAATTCCGAAACAGGTCAATAATTTAATAATCTATGTTTAATGATATCTGAGACTCAAAAAGGTACAGTATCATAAGTGTCTTCGTTATAATTCGGCTAATCAACCGTTACCTACATGTGTGTGATTATTCGACCTATGAATATGTTAAAGTGCGTGGTTAAAACATAACCAACCTGATAGCTTGGTTGGTAAGAACTAAGAATTTCAAAAATCGGAGTGCACATGCCATTGGTTCCAGTCATATGCTAGGCGTGAAATCCTGCTATTCGTTTTTTCCTAAATTTAATTTGTATGTCATTTATATAAGAATATATATTTTTCTTTTCAAAAAATTGCCTCTTATGTCTCCTTAATGTTATACAGTGTGAGGTAATTGTTCACGTATTTATGCTGTGCTGTTCGTGGCACGTAGGGGATATTATGTTACATATCATTTTATCTTTGATAGAGTTTATGTTCATTAATTTCCTTATGATGCATACAGATCCTAGATAGCTCAGTCGGTAACGGTGGAGGCTATCAATCCGGGGGTTTTGGGTTTGAAACCACATCTCATATATAAACGAAAGCATGTTGAAAGCGGTATAAACAAACGAACTAGTGATAACTGTACCGATCGATTTATCCTTATACAGTTGATCCTGTCGTACATTAAATAGCAGGAAATCTTACCTACAATTTCAGACACCACTTCTATCATGGTAATCCCCCCTGCGACACGAAGATGAAGCTGAAGACTTTGAAACATCTAGTCAAAGATATGGAAACTCTCTATAATGAAATAACAATTATTTAATAAAACTGAAAACAGTGTAGCAAAGGGAGAAACTGCTCATCATTTTCTCATTGTGCCTTTTTTTTATTATTTAAAAAGTCGGCTGCTTCAGAGGTGACAGAAAACGTATTTTTGTTGGAAACAGGAAAGGTCGTTTGTATAATAAACACAGTTGGTATATTAACAAATGACATATTAAAGGCGCCAACACGCGGAAGCTGGGACGAAATATGCCTTTAGTCTATCTGTATTTTCAAACTTGATGAAGCAATATCAAGGCGAGGACTTTTTTCGCGTATGTTATTATTATATCAAGAATGTTATATTACGTGTTCCATTGTAAACGTTACAATGAACAATTAATTTCAAATACATGATTATATAATATTCTGGGTGTAACGAAATTACACATAATATGTCAATTTAATTCTGGTTCCCTTCAAATATCATTCATTATTGTCATATAACGAGGTCGTGGGCAGAGGGCAATTGAACTTCCCAAGGAGCCGTGTTCAACGTTGTTTTCAACAATGTTAGTGTAACTGTCAATCTGCCTGCATGTCTGTATGCATGTATATACGCGTGTATGTCAATCTGTATGTTTATCTGTCTATGCCTGTGTATGTATATATGTATGTCTATGTATTTTATGTCTATCTGTCTATGTATGTCTATCATCATGTATGTCTGTCATCGTGTCTCTATCATTATGTATGTCTATCTGCATTTATTCATGTGTCTCGAAGTTATGCCTATCTGAATTGATGTGTATCTGAGTGTATGTCTATCTGTATTTATGTGTTTACGTGGATGTATATATGTATGCCTTTCTATATGTTGGTGTAACTGTCAATATGCATGCATGTCTGTATGCATGTATATACGCGTGTATGTCAATCTGTATGTTTATCTGTCTATACATCCTATCTGAATTTATGTCTATCAGAGTGTATGTCTATCTGTATTTATTTCTTTATGTGTATGTACATATGTATGCGTGTCTATCTTCTCTTCTATCTGTTGGTGTAACTGTCAATCTGCATGCATGTCTGTACGCATGTATATACGCGTGTATGTCAATCTGTATGTTTATCTGTCTATGTATTTGTATGTTTATCTTTCTGTTTATGTATTTGTTTGTATATATGTCTATGTATGTCTATCATCATGTATGCCTATCATCGTGTCGCTATCATTATGTATGTGTATAACTATGTATGTACATTTATTAATGTGTCTCTGAATTTATACCTTTCTGAATTTATGTCTATCTGAGTTTATGTCTATCTGTTTTTATGTCTGTATGTTTATGTGTATATGTATATCCGTATATCTCTTCGTCTAGCTGTTTGTTTAACTGTTAACCTGCCGTATGTCTGTATGCGTGTATATACCCGTGTATGTCAATGTGTATGTTTATCTGTCTATGCCGTTGTATGTATATATGTATGCCTGTCCAAAAATCACCCAACAAATAAGCAGGGATTTAGTGTAAAATTAAACAGCTGCTAATTCTCTCAAAACAGTAGGCAATCTGTGGATGCAGTCAGAAATACCACGTTTCCAGCTCCTTTTCAAGCAATTTTGGACGCGAAAGCTGGTATCCAAATTTACCTCTAAATTCACGCCTAGCTCTGCAACCAGTGTTTTCAAACAGGAAGGAGAAGTGGGTCCAACTGAAAAATTCAATCCCATGCTTAGAGCTTACTTTTCACATTTATAAACATCAAAATCAACCATTTACCCAAAAATGTACGCAAAACTTACTATTTGTTATTATTTCTATTTTTGACCCTGGCCAACATCCGAATATTCCGAAAGCTAGTGTTATGTGTCACCTAAGTCACAGAGTTCATCTTGGTAAATAAGCACTACTTGTCGTTTAACATATTTTAGTAAAAAATGTCTAAGAAAAACAATTAATCTTTAAAAATGGAATTATTGTTCTAGTATTGAGTTTAATTTGGAAAATATTTAGGAAACTGCAACATTCTCTACATGTTAACGTAGAATTGTTGAAAAGCGAGTGAAAATAAAATTACGTATTGAAGCAATAGGCCTCTGAATTGACTGCGACTAACATCAGACTCACGCACCGACACTCACCCACCGACACTCACCCACCGACACTGACACCCACCGACACTCACGCACAGACACCCACCAACACTCACGCACCGACACTCACGCACGCACCTACTACACTCACCCACACAGACCCTCAGTCTTCAACACCTCACATCATCGTCACAAACCACACATCATATCACATTCACAGTCACATCGAACCACCTTCCATAAGTCTCCATCAGTCTCCGTCACATTCCCTAAATCTCCGGCAGCCTCAGTCACATTCCCTAAGTCTCCGTCAGACTCAGTTACATTCACAAAGTCTCCGTCAGCCACATTCACGTTCCCTAAGTTTCCGTCACGTTAACTAAGTCTCAGTCGGCCTCAGTCACATTCCCTTAGTCTCCGTCAACCTCAGCCTCAGTCACCTTCCCGTAGTCTCCGTCAGCCTTCCATAATTCTCGGTCACGTTAACTAAGCCTACGTCAGCCTCAGTCAACTTAACTAAGTCTCCATCAACCTCAGCTCCGTCAGCCTCAGTCACATTAACTAAGTCTCCATCAGTCTCCATCAGTCTCAGTCACCTTCCCTTAATATACATAAGTCTAAGTCCCATTCCGTAAGTTTCCATCAGTCTCAGTCTCCATCAAGTTAGCTTCCATAGTCTCAGTCACCATCAGTCTCAGTCACATTCCCTAAGTCTCAGTCACCATCAGTCAATTTGCCTAAGTCTCAGTCAGATAAAGTTCATATAAGTTTGACATATGTCAGATTTTTTTTTGACCTAGCTGGGACTCGAACCCACGACACTTTCATTGACTTGCATTGACAGATGGCTGCTCTACCAACAGAGCTACCGAGCTTCATACAAATACATGTCATTAAAAGATATATATGTATTCAAAGGTAATTACCAGGACAATACTACGCGGTAAAATTTAAAGTATGTTTTATGTAATCATCGACATGAAGTGGTATCTCATCATAATTATTCAAGTCTTTGTATTGTAATTTTAAACATTTTAAATGTTTACTAAATACATATTAGTAAACAGGTTTACTCATCAATCTTCGCCTGCAACTTAGTAAAATGTAAACGCAGGTTTTCAAATCAACACCTCGTCGTAGCCTAGTGGCTAAGCACGAAGCACTTCAAACCTAAAAGTTCACTTTTTATTGGTTCGATTCTTATGCTATGCGTTCATTTTTGTCTGTCCGCTCTTTTTTTCTGAATTTGAATTGTATATAATTGAGATTCGCTAGGTATCCCTTATTGTCAGGCTTTTCCGTCTCCGTGTGTGCAAAAGAAGATCAAGGTGTACGCGTTTGATTTTCGTTGCTAAAGACCAACCCGTTGTTATGCAGTCATCAAAAAACGCGTTTTAAGAACAAAAAACATTTTTCTATTATCTCCTACAGTTTTGAATGTGGAGATTTCAAACTTCGAGATATTTAGAAAAAACGTATTCGTTACGACTTTTGAGTTAGGCCTTTGTTTTTAAATGCTAGCCTTCCAAAGATAGCCAATGCTATGCAGCTAGCAAAAAACCTCGTTTTAAGAACCCAAACCAGTTTTCTATCTTCTCCTACAGTTTACAGTCGTGTTTTACTTATATCGCCCCTAGCGCTGCAGTGGTGGCATTGGATAGCGATTGTATTGCACCATCTCATATAGCTATTCAAGAGCTACAAACAGTTTTGGTTACGTGATTGACCTCAAACCTCGAGTTTCCGAGCTAGAGCCGGAAGTTTGCAAAATATGCAAATGCGAATCCCACGTCGACTACCGGCTTGTTGTCAGGAGTATCCAAACCGAAGTGCCGAATCCGATGAAACTTTGTGAACAGGTGCCAAATGAGTTCAGGGTGTGCGTGTTTAAGTTTCGTTGCAAAGGATCCAACCATTGCTATGCAGCTAGCAAAATACCGCGTTGTTTGTAATGTTTGTAAAGCGAGGCTCCACAGCCCAAACCGACGGTCCGATTCCAATGAAACTTAGTGAACAGATGCCATAGCGGCTTAGAATTTGCGCGTTTGAGTTTCGTTGCTACGGACCCACCCGTTGCTAGGCAGAGAGCAAAGAAACGCGTTTTAAGACCCCAAACCATTTTTCTATATTCTCCTACAGTTTTGAATGTGCAGAGCTGAAACTTCGGTTATAGATACTTCGATATATTTAGAAAGAACGTATCTGTTACGATTTTTTATTCAAGCCTTTGTTCCCAAATGGTATCCTTTCAAAGATAACCGTTGCTATGCAGCTTGCAAAAAACGTGTTTTACGAACCCAAACCATTTTTCTACCTTCTCGTACAGTTCTGAATGCGGAGAGCTGAAACTTCGGTTAGAGATACTTCGAGATATTTAGAAAAAACAAATCCGTTACGATTTTTGATTTAGGCCTTTATTTCCAAATTCTAGCCTATCAAAGAAAGGGTATCTATTTACAGTCGTTTTTCGCCCCTAGCGCTGCAGTATTCGATAGCGATTTTATTGCACCATCTGATAGACCTATTCAAGAGCTACAAAACCAATTATGTTAAAGACAATGTACAATGAAGTAGTGAATCAATTAGGTTAATCGCAGTGAATCAGAGAATCTATAAGGTTAAAAACACTGAAGCAATGATTAGATGAGGTTAAACACAGAGAAGCAGTGAATCAGTTAGGTTAACAACAGTGAACCAGCCGCCGTTATGTGACTGAAAGATTATTGAAAAAACAGCGTTTAACTCCAATCAATCAATCATCGAAATGTTATTTGATTGATAGAACAAATGTTACCACTTTTACCGAAATACCAAACAAGAACAGAGTATTTCATTAATATGTGATCAAAATATATATTCGATGTGCTTAACCAAATATGAATTACATGTATGAGGATAAACGTAATGATACTTCAAAACACAAACAAACATAATTGATAAATATATAATATCATCGAATTCGGATCAGGGCTATCACGGCTGTACAGCAGGTTTTCTTGTCCTGCTGGAATTGAAGTATCTCTACAGGAGTTGAGTTATGAAAGAATTATGTGGAAAAGAAAGATGATAGAAATAGGCGACATCTACCTTTCTTACCTTATGACCCCTACTCAAATCTATATTGCTAATCGTATTTCCCCCCAGATACTTATAAACCAATTGGCTAATATTGATAATAAACAAGAATGTTTAATCATTCATTCCAATAACGTTTGAAAAAATAAATTTATAAACAAACCCGTTTGATTTAAATTAAATATTGAACATTCCACACTTCAAATTGTTAAATGAAAAAAAGTCCTTTTATTACAAAAAGAAAAAAATTGTCTTCTTCGATGTAATTAGTTCGTCCGAACCCCTCGGCCATTTTGTGTTGTTTTATATAGGTGATAATAAATGTTTTAAAAAAATAAAATGACATGACTTTAAGAGGTAATTTTTCCATTTTCTTTGTTAATTTGTCTAAAAATGTTTTTATATTGAAAAAAAAAGAAATTATTAACCATAAAAAATTATAAAGTCATTAAGTATTCAAATGCAATAAGTATTCTAAAAACTAACTTTATATTAACTTAAGATAGTTGTTCATCGGTATTATTTCGAATTCCAATGTATAGTTATTTAGTAATAAATTAAAAGAGCAAAATAAATTAAATAAACAAAATAATATGAAGCGATTCAAGCGTCTTGTCACCTGATACATCTCTAACAATTTTAAAGTCCCGCTCAAGTAGTAGTTGTAGTAATAGAAGTAATAGTATAATTAATAGTATATATATTAGCAGCAGTAAGAGTAGAGTAGGATATAATTATTTTAAGATACATGTAGGTTAGAGTAACTCACAAGAGTAGCTAACAACATACTGTGTATGGAGCAAGTTGAGGATCCAAGAAGCACCGGTGATATTATTTTAAAAACAAGGAAGAAGTGAATCAATTAGTTAACGCGGTGAAGCAGTGAATCATTTATGTTTAAAAACAGTGAAGTAGTGAATCAATTAGGTTAAACGCAGTGAATTAGTGATTCCATAAGCTATAGCTATATCTCTCTGTCTATCTGTATGTCTGTTTGTCTTTCTCTGTCTGTCTCTGTCTGTCTCTGTATGTCTCTCTCTCCCCACATGTCTGTCTAGCTTTCTTTTAACTATCTCGTTCTCATAAATATTCGTAACGATTTATTCTAAATTAAAGTTTAGTGATAAATAGTGAAATACAACGTCAAATCAGCTAGGTACGTGGCACATATAGCTGCAAATGCAATGGTCACGGATTCGATTCTCTAAACCGGAATGTCATTCATGGCCTTTATATCATGATGCTCATTTTGTGTAATGCTAGCATGATTATCTTTTATTTATATAATAAAGTACAGGTATGCCGATTAATTATATGTCATTAATATAGTCAAGTTAATCTTCTAAAATAAGTGCATGTGTGATACGTTGTAACATGTAGGGCAAGATTACACGTACATTGTCGTTGCACTAGAATTGAAAACATTCGAAGATGAAAATAATTTAATGATCGACTAAATGAAACAATCTGAAAGGAAAATGAGATGGTCGTATATATATATTATATGCAAATCAAATTAAGAAGAAAACCGGACATGCAAAAATGAAAGCCTAGCATAAAAATCGAACCAATGAAAAGTGAACTTTTAGATTTGAAGTGCTTCGTGCTTAGCCACTAGGCTACGACGACGGTGTTGATTTAAAGACCTGCGTTTACGTATTAATAAGTTGCAGGCGAAGATTGATTAGTAAACCTCTTTACTGATATGTATTTAGTAAACATTTAAAATGTTTAACATTTCAACACGAAGACTTGAATAATTATGCTGAGATACCACTTTTTGTCGATGATTACAAATATACTTCAAATTTTACTGCGTAGTATTGACCTGGTAATTACCTTTGAATACATATATATCTTGTAATGACATGGATTTGTATGAAGCTCGGTAGCTCAGTTGGTAGAGCAGCCGTTTGTCAATAAAAGTCAATGTGACGTGGGTTCGAGTCCCAGCTAGGTCAAAATTAGTTCTGACAATTGTCTAACGTACATCAGGGTTGACACTGTATGTGACTGAGACTGATGGTGACTGAGACTTCAGGAGGGTTACTGAGGGTTACTGATGGTGACTGAGACTTAGGGAATGTGACTGAGACTGATGGAATATTAGAGAAGGCGACTGAAGGTGACTGAATCTGACTAAAACTTAGGAAGATGACTGATGGAGACTTAGGGAATGTGACTGATGGTGACAGAGACTTAGGGGGGTTGACTGAGACTGCTGTAGACTTAGGGAAGTTGACTGATGATGACTGCTACTTAAGGAAGGTGACTGGGACTGAAGATGACTAATGGTGACTGAGGCTTAGGGAAGGTGACTAGGTCGAAGGTGACTGCGACTGATGGAGATTAAGGGAAAGTGACTGATGGTAACTGAGACTTAGGGGAGTTGACTGAGACTTCTGTAGACTTAGGAAAGGTGACTTAGACTGATAATGACTGTGACTGAGACGAAGATGACTGCGACTGATGGAGACTAAGAGAATGTTACTGATGGTAACTGAGACTTAGGGGAGTTGACTGAGACTTCTGTAGACTTAGGAAAGGTGACTGATGGTGACTGAGACTTAGGGGAGTTGACAGAGAATTCTGTAGACTTAGGGAAGGTGACTTAGACAGATGTAGACTTACTGATGTCGACTTACTGATGGTGACTAAGATGACTGCGACTTAGGGAAGTTGACTGGGACTGAAGATGACTAATGGTGACTGAGGCTTAGGGAAGGTGACTGAGACGAAGGTGACTGCGACTGATGGAGACTAAGGGAAGGTGACTTATGGTAACTGAGACTTAGTGGGGTTGACTGAGACTTCTGTAGACTTAGGAAAGGTGACTGAGACTTAGGGAAGGTGACTTAGACTGATGTAGACTTACTGATGGTGACTGTGACTGACGGAGACTTACTGATGGTGACTGAGACTTAGGAAAGGTGACTGAGACTTAGGAAAGGTGACTGATGGTGACTGAGATTTGGGGAAGGTGACTGAAGGTGACTGGGACTGGGACTGAGAGTTAGGGAAGTTGACGGAGACTAAGGGAATGTGACTGAGGTTGAATGTGACTGATTGGAAAGCCGTATTGCAGAATTATATAGCATTATGTATGTTTTCAACACGAATTTTGCATTTTAGTAAAACATTTCGAATTCTCTAACAGCAGATTTATTGTATGTGGGAAAGAATGCACATATAAGGAAAAATAAATCAGAATCGGTGAATTATGTATCGAATATTTCATATATATAACTAGTGTAAATTCTTATTACAGGGACCACGTTTACGATAATATTGCAAACAGTTTAGCACTATGCTATGGCCGTAATAGAAAGATGTAACGGTATAATAATCAAATACTTGTCAGCAATACGGACACATAAAATATGCCAAAGTTCGGGCAAATTCTACTGAATATTCAGATGTAATACGTTGTCAACATTGCATCCTTAGATCCTCCGGCTTGGAATCAGGTATTCAGGGTTCGGTGACTTCCCTCCTTGGCGCCCAGGGTTGCGGGGATAGAAGTACGACTACTGCATCTGTATACATATATATACATGTAATGCCGTCCCACATCCGAGTCAAACGCTCTATCAAAGAGTCGGTGTATTGTGAAAAAGTTCAGGTGTCGTAATCGTATACCTGTAACCCTCTGTATCAAGACGGAAAAAGCACTGCTACATTTAAAAAGATAACAGCTTGACATGACCAGGGATCGAGTCATGCTTTCCTTCCCTAAAAGGTATACTATAATCGTTACAACAGTCAGTCTGTGCGTTTAATTCTATTCTGATGAGCGCCGGTAGCTCAGTTGACCTCGGCTCTCAGTCATAGCTTCACGAGTTCGAATCCTGACTAGACCAACATTATTTCAGTTAGTTGTTAGGCTAGCGTGATTCGTCTTTAACCAATGGGTTAAACAGGGTCTACCGGAAAAGGTAGCCATTTGTCTAGAACAATTTCAAACAATTTAAATTATATCTAAAGCTGGTCTTACTGTCTGATATTATATCCAGAGCTAGTCTTCATACTGTTTGATTGTTTGGTGTTTTACGTTGCTTTTAACATGTTTTAGTTATATTAGGGCGTTTCTTGTGTAAATTGCCAGTACTAATAGTCAATTTATCCTTACACCAATTAGTCAGTCGTAATGCTAACAACGCAACCCTGAGCGCCAAGGAGGGTCTTCCTAGTGTACCCATTGACCTAATTCGGACACATAATCAATATGTATTCACCAATAAGAAAATTAATTACTATAAACGATATGCCTATTGTATTCTGGTCGTTAGAAAATACAATCATCCAGCTACACAGGCGCTTTATATGGGCCACTTCGGGCATAAACAGGGTCTTATTGCACCCGATACTACTTTGGTAAAATACAATGCGGATTTGGAACGAAAATAGTCAGGCTACTATGTAGCTTTCGGCATTGTTACAATGACACAGCGTACACATCAGGTGCAATACATCGTGTGGAAGACAGTCGTGCAGAGGTCAAGTTCGAGTCCCGCAATGAACACTTTCTGACTTTTGGGATTTTCCACACAAACGGCGCGAGTACTGGTTAAGTCTCCAGGAAGCAGACATCGAGCGTGATTAATATAAGCTGAAAGCTTGTTTCGCAATTTATGTAAACTAGATAGATTTTAACTAAATTTAACCAATCCAATCGAATACTACTATAAAGTAAATTCCATTTAAATTAGAAAATCTAAGCTTAACATTTAAGTTTCACATTAACTCTTTCAGCGCCGAATTGTTTAAAGTAGACTCATCCGTGTTCAAAATCGAGCGACTCTATTTCTCTTGTAACAAGAATGCTGATTTCATGTGAGACAGCTCGTTACGAGCTGAATCGACATATTCTGTATTGTTTGCAAAAACCTCAATATTGCCTTTGGCGCTGACAGAGTTAACAAAATAGACTTATTGATTTGCCCTTACATAACTCTTGGTTATACTCAGAAGAAATCTATATATAATTCTTCATAGTGTAGACCAACATCGAATGCTCACCTGTTATCGCTGTTTGCAGATGTTACAAGTTCCCCTTTCACCTCACAGGGCACATTTTTTAGTGATATATATATATATATATGTATTTGTATTATGAACCAGTGCACGGGAAAAGGTACACGTTGGCATTTCTAAACAGTGTAGGTTAAAAAAGTCGTGTCCACTTGCTCAGCCTAATTAGATTCTACACAAGTTAACAAATCTTCTAACAGGCCTGTGTTGACGAATGGAGAGCTTTTTTTTTCGTTTTCATGGGGGTATGAACAAACAAATTCTGATCACTCTCTATGAAATCGCGAAGTAATTTCAAATACATGATTATATAATATTCTGGGTGTAACGAAATTACACATAATATGTCAATTTAATTCTGGTTCCCTTCAAATATCATTCATTATTGTCATATAACGAGATCGTGGGCAGAGGGCAATTGAACTTCCCATGGAGCCGTGTTCAACGTTTTTTTCAACAATGTTTCAGTTATATATATGTATATATGTATGCCTGTCTATCTCTCCTTCTATATGTAAGTGTAACTGTCAATCTGCCTGCATGTCTGTATGCATGTATATACGCGTGTATGTCAATCTGTATGTTTATCTGTCTATGCTTGTGTATGTATATATGTATGTCTATGTATTTTATGTCTATCTGTCTATGTATGTCTATCATCATGTATGTCTATCATCGTGTCTCTATCATTATGTATGTCTATCTGCATTTATTCATGTGTCTCGAAGTTATGCCTATCTGAATTGATGTCTATCTGAGTGTATGTCTATCTGTATTTATGTCTTTACGTGGATGTATATATGTATGCCTTTCTATCTGTTGGTGTAACTGTCAATATGCATGCATGTCTGTATGCACGTATATACGCGTGTATGTCAATCTGTATGTTTATCTGTCTATACATCCTTTCTGAATTTATGTCTATCAGAGTGTATGTCTATCTGTATTTATTTCTTTATGTGTATGTATATATGTATGCTTGTCTATCTTCTCTTCTATCTGTTGGTGTAACTGTCAATCTGCATGCATGTCTGTGCGCATGTATATACACGTGTATGTCATCCTATATGTTTATCTGTCTATGCATTTGTATGTTTATCTTTCTGTTTATGTTTGTATATCTGTCTATGTATGTCTATCATCATTTATGCCTATCATCGTGTCTCTATCACTATGTATGTACATTTATAAATGTGTCTCTGAATTTATACCTTTCTGAATGTATGTCTATCTGAGTTTATGTCTATCTGTTTTTATGTCTGTATGTTTATGTGTATATGTATATCCGTATATCTCTCCGTCTAGCTGTTTGTTTAACTGTTAACCTGCCGTATGTCTGTATGCGTGTATATACGCGTGTATGTCAATCTGTATGTTTATCTGTCTATGCCGTTGTATGTATATATGTATGTCTGTCTGTCTATGTATGTCTATCATCATGTATGTCTATCATCGTGTCTCCATCATTATGTATGTCTACCACTATGTATATTTGTGAATTTATGTCTAACTGAGTGTATGTATATCTGTATTAATGTATTTATGTGTATGTATATATGTATATCCGTCTAGCTGTTGGTTTAATTGTTAATCTGCCAATTAACTGTCTGTACGCCTGTATATACGTGTGTATGTCAATCTATATGTTTATCTGTCAATGCATTTGTATGTTTATCTTTCTGTCTATATATTTGTATGTCTATCTGTCCATGTATGTCTATCATCATGTATGTCTATGATCGTGTCTCTATCATTATGTATGTCTATAACTAACTATGTGTGTATATCACTATTTATGTATATCTGAGTTCTCTAAAGTTTTGCCTATCTGAATTTATGTCTATCTGAGTGTATTTATATGTATTTATGTTTTATGTTTATTCATATATATATATTTATGTCCGTCTATCTCTCCGGTTATCTGTTGGTGTAATTGTCAATCTGCCTGTGTGTTGATATGTCTATCTTTCTATTTATGTGTATCTATATCTGTCTATGTATGTATCGTCATGTATGCTTTTCAGTGTATATATCTGTATGTATTCATGTTTCTCTGAATGTATGCCAATCTGAATTCATGTAAACTAAGCCGGTCTCTTATGGAATTGCAAATCGTGTAGATCAGACAGTGTAGTAACACTATTGCAATAATTAAACTTCTAAGTATATATTACATATAAGACATGTCTGTCTGTCTCAGTCCATATTATGAAAAGAATTGGCCACAAAAGTGGTCTGAAATAGGGTGAAAAAAGTAGGACAAAAAGATCAATTTGACCCTTTATCTCAAAACAGTAGGCAATCTGTGGATGCAGTCAGAAATACCACGTTTCCAGCTCCTTTTCAAGCAATTTTGGACGCGAAAGCTGGTATCCAAATTTACCTCTAAATTCATGCCTAGCTCTGCAACCAGTGTTTTCAAACAGGAAGGAGAAGTGGGTCCAACTGAAAAATTCAATCCCATGCTTCGAGCTTACTTTTCACATTTATAAACATCAAAATCAACCATTTACCCAAACATGTACCCAAAACTTACTATTTGTCATTATTTCTATTTTTGACCCTGGCCAACATCCGAATATTCCGAAAGCTAGTGTTATGTGTCACCTAAGTCACAGAGTTCATCTTGATAAATAAGCACTACTTGTCGTTTAACATATTTTAGTAAAAAATGTCTAAGAAAAACAATTAATCTTTAAAAATGGAATTATTGTTCTAGTATTGAGTTTAATTTGGAAAATATTTAGGAAACTGCAACATTCTCTACATGTTAACGTAGAATTGATGAAAAGCGAGTGAAAATAAAATTACGTATTGAAGCAATAGGCCTCTGAATTGACTGCGACTAACATCAGTCTCTCCCCCCTCTCACCAACCTACCCGCACATAAGTCACACTGACTCATCTTACCATATCCCCCAACACTCACCCATCGACACTCACTCACAAACACTCACCCACCAACACTCACCCACCGACACTCACGCACAGACACCCATCGACACTCGCGCACCGACACTCACCCAGCCACACACACAGACTCTCAGTCTTCAACACCTCACATCATCGTCATATACCACACATCATATCACAGTCACATCGAATCAAGTCACAGCAGAGCTACACCCACACATATCATAACATAGTCACATCAACATCATTGTCACATCACATCACATCAAACCAAGTCACAGCACAGATACACCCACACGTACCATTACATAGTCACATCAACATCATTGTCACATTACACATGTATCACATTACGAAATGTTGAACAGTCTTGGGTTCGAACCCCCAAACCCAAGATTGACAAACCAGCGGTTCGACCGACTGAGCTATTTGGGTTCATATATTATAGTCCACCATAATATATATTTGTACTCAAAATTCCGAAACAGGTCAATAATTTAATAATCTATGTTTAATGATATCTGAGACTCAAAAAGGTACAGTATCATAAGTGTCTTCGTTATAATTCGGCTAATCAACCGTTACCTACATGTGTGTGATTATTCGACCTATGAATATGTTAAAGTGCGTGGTTAAAACATAACCAACCTGATAGCTTGGTTGGTAAGAACTAAGAATTTCAAAAATCGGAGTGCACATGCCATTGGTTCGAGTCATATGCTAGGCGTGAAATCCTGCTATTCTTTTTTTCCTAAATTTAATTTGTATGTTATTTATATAAGAATATATATTTTTCTTTTCAAAAAATTGCCTCTTATGTCTCCTTAATGTTATACAGTGTGAGGTAATTGTTCACGTATTTATACTGTGCCGTTCGTGGCACGTAGGGGATATTATGTTACATATCATTTTATCTTTGATAGAGTTTATGTTCATTAATTTCCTTATGATGCATACAGATCCTAGATAGCTCAGTCGGTAACGGTGGAGGCTATCAATCCGGGGGTTTTGGGTTTGAAACCACATCTCATATATAAACAAAAGCATGTTGAAAGCGGTATAAACAAACGGACTAGTGATAACTGTACCGATCGATTTATCCTTATACAGTTGATCCTGTCGTACATTAAATAGCAGGAAATCTTACCTACAATTTCAGACACCACTTCTATCATGGTAATCCCCCCTGCGACACGAAGATGAAGCTGAAGACTTTGAAACATCTAGTCAAAGATATGGAAACTCTCTATAATGAAATAACAATTATTTAATAAAACTGAAAACAGTGTAGCAAAGGGAGAAACTGCTCATCATTTTCTCATTGTGCCTTTTTTTTATTATTTAAAAAGTCGGCTGCTTCAGAGGTGACAGAAAACGTATTTTTGTTGGAAACAGGAAAGGTCGTTTGTATAATAAACACAGTTGGTATATTAACAAATGACATATTAAAGGCGCCAACACGCGGAAGCTGGGACGAAATATGCCTTTAGTCTATCTGTATTTTCAAACTTGATGAAGCAATATCAAGGCGAGGACTTTTTTCGCGTATGTTATTATTATATCAAGAATGTTATATTACGTGTTCCATTGTAAACGTTACAATGAACAATTAATTTCAAATACATGATTATATAATATTATGGGTGTAACGAAATTACACATAATATGTCAATTTAATTCTGGTTGCCTTCAAATATCATTCATTATTGTCATATAACGAGGTCGTGGGCAGAGGGCAATTGAACTTCCCAAGGAGCCGTGTTCAACGTTGTTTTCAACAATGTTAGTGTAACTGTCAATCTGCCTACATGTCTGTATGCATGTATATACGCGTGTATGTCAATCTGTATGTTTATCTGTCTATGCCTGTGTATGTATATATGTATGTCTATGTATTTTATGTCTATCTGTCTATGTATGTCTATCATCATGTATGTCTGTCATCGTGTCTCTATCATTATGTATGTCTATCTGCATTTATTCATGTGTCTCGAAGTTATGCCTATCTGAATTGATGTGTATCTGAGTGTATGTCTATCTGTATTTATGTGTTTACGTGGATGTATATATGTATGCCTTTCTATCTGTTGGTGTAACTGTCAATATGCATGCATGTCTGTATGCATGTATATACGCGTGTATGTCAATCTGTATGTTTATCTGTCTATACATCCTATCTGAATTTATGTCTATCAGAGTGTATGTCTATCTGTATTTATTTCTTTATGTGCTTGGAAGCAGGTATTCAGGGTTCGGTGACTTCCCCCCTTTGGCGCCCAGGGTTGCGGGGATAGAAGTACGACTGCTGCATCTGAATACAGATACATAATGCCGTTCCACATCCGAGTCAAACGCTCTATCAAAGAGTCGGTGTATTGTGAAAAAGTTCAGGTGTCGTAATCGTATACCTGTAACCCTCGGTATCAAGACGGAAAAAGCACTGCTACATTTAAAAAGATAACAGCTTGACATGACCAGGGATCGAGTCATGCTTTCCTTCCCTAAAAGGTATACTATAATCGTTACAACAGTCAGTCTGTGCGTTTAATTCTATTCTGATGAGCGCCGGTAGCTCAGTTGACCTCGGCTCTCAGTCATAGCTTCACGAGTTCGAATCCTGACTAGACCAACATTATTTCAGTTAGTTGTTAGGCTAGCGTGATTCGTCTTTAACCAATGGGTTAAACAGGGTCTACCGGAAAAGGTAGCCATTTGTCTAGAACAATTTCAAACAATTTAAATTATATCTAAAACTGGTTTTCATACTGTCTGATATTATATCCAGAGCTAGTCTTCATACTGTTTGATTGTTTGGTGTTTTACGTTGCTTTTAACATGTTTTAGTTATATTAGGGCGTTTCTTGTGTAAATTGCCAGTACTAATAGTCAATTTATCCTTACACCAATTAGTCAGTCGTAATGCTAACAACGCAACCCTGAGCGCCAAGGAGGGTCTTCCTAGTGTACCCATTGACCTAATTCGGACACATAATCAATATGTATTCACCAATAAGAAAATTAATTACTATAAAAGATATGCCTATTGTATTCTGGTCGTTAGAAAATACAATCATCCAGCTACACAGGCGCTTTATATGGGCCACTTCGGGCATAAACAGGGTCTTATTGCACCCGATACTACTTTGGTAAAATACAATGCGGATTTGGAGCGAAAATAGTCAGGCTACTATGTAGCTTTCGGCATTGTTACAATGACACAGCGTACACATCAGGTGCAATACATCGTGTGGAAGACAGTCGTGCAGAGGTCAAGTTCGAGTCCCGCAATGAACACTTTCTGACTTTTGGGATTTTCCACACAAACGGCGCGAGTACTGGTTAAGTCTCCAGGAAGCAGACATCGAGCGTGATTAATATAAGCTGAAAGCTTGTTTCGCAATTTATGTAAACTAGATAGATTTTAACTAAATTTAACCAATCCAATCGAATACTACTATAAAGTAAATTCCATTTAAATTAGAAAATCTAAGCTTAACATTTAAGTTTCACATTAACTCTTTCAGCGCCGAATTGTTTAAAGTAGACTCATCCGTGTTCAAAATCGAGCGACTCTATTTCTCTTGTAACAAGAATGCTGATTTCATGTGAGACAGCTCGTTACGAGCTGAATCGACATATTCTGTATTGTTTGCAAAAACCTCAATATTGCCTTTGGCGCTGACAGAGTTAACAAAATAGACTTATTGATTTGCCCTTACATAACTCTTGGTTATACTCAGAAGAAATCTATAATATAGTTCCCCTTTCACCTCACAGGGCACATTTTTTAGTGATATATATATATATGTATTTGTATTATGAACCAGTGCACGGGAAAAGGTACACGTTGGCATTTCTAAACAGTGTAGGTTAAAAAAGTCGTGTCCACTTGCTCAGCCTAATTAGATTCTACACAAGTTGACAAATCTTCTAACAGGCCTGTGTTGAGGAATGGAGAGCTTTTTTTTTCGTTTTCATGGGGGTATGAACAAACAAATTCTGATCACTCTCTATGAAATCGCGAAGTAATTTCAAATACATGATTATATAATATTCTGGGTGTAACGAAATTACACATAATATGTCAATTTAATTCTGGTTGACACTCACGGTGTCGGTCAATGCCAAAACGATCTCAAACAGTTAACGAACGCTTACACTAACTAGAACAAGAAAATACACAACGGCCGACGGACGGCGTGAACTTACGGTCTGTTCACATATTCTGAAATCACGGTCGAGTTGACGACCGTTCAACCCTTCAACCCTGCTGCACAGAGTATAATAGCTAGGTGAATGAGACACCATCTAAGACATTGATTGATTGATTGATTGATTGATTGATTGGCGTTTAACGCCGTTTTTAACAATTTCTCAGTTATATCACGGCGGCCAGTTCACCTACTCATGCATTTTCCTGGTGTTCTCACACCAGTACTCCGCACAACATAGTTACTTCCAAAGCAACTGGCTGCCTTTCCATCTAAAACAAAACAGTTTAACAATAATTACAACATGAACATTACAGTCTAAAACAAAACGGTTAATATTAATCACAACAGAACGGGACATGAACATTACAGTTTTGTTGAAAACGACATGAGCTTACAGTTCGTTCACAGATTCTGAAATCCTACTGGCGTCGACCGAGCACCCATTCGTGCTGCAGACACTCACGGTGTCGGTCAATGCCAAAACGATCTCAAACAGTTAACAAACACTTACACTAACTAGAACAAGAAAATACACAACGGCCGACGGACGGCGTGAACTTACGGTCTGTTCACATATTCTGAAATCACGGTCGAGTTGACGACCGTTCAACCCTTCAACCCTGCTGCACAGGGTATAATAGCTAGGTGAATGAGACACCATCTAAGACATTGATTGATTGATTGATCGGCGTTTAACGCCGTTTTTAACAATTTCTCAGTTATATCACGGCGGCCAGTTCACCTACTCATGCATTTTCCTGGTGTTCTCACACCAGTACTCCGCACAACATAGTTACTTCCCAAGCAACTGGCTGCCTTTCCATCTAAAACAAAACAGTTTAACAATAATTACAACATGAACATTACAGTCTAAGACAAAACGGTTAATAATAATCACAACAGAACGGGACATGAACATTACAGTTTTGTTGAAAACGACATGAGCTTACAGTTCGTTCACAGATTCTGAAATCCTACTGGCGTCGACCGAGCACCCATTCGTGCTGCAGACACTCACGGTGTCGGTCAATGCCAAAACGATCTCAAACAGTTAACAAACACTTGTAAACACTAACTAGAACAAGAAAATACACAACGGACGGCGTGAACTTACGGTCTGTTCACATATTCTGAAATCACGGTCGAGTTGACGACCGTTCAACCCTTCACCCTGCTGCACAGGGTATAATAGCTAGGTGAATGAGACACCATCTAAGACATTGATTGATTGATTGATTGATTGATCGGCGTTTAACGCCGTTTTTAACAATTTCTCAGTTATATCACGGCGGCCAGTTCACCTACTCATGCATTTTCCTGGTGTTCTCACACCAGTACTCCGCACAACATAGTTACTTCCCAAGCAACTGGCTGCCTTTCCATCTAAAACAAAACAGTTTAACAATAATTACAACATGAACATTACAGTCTAAGACAAAACGGTTAATAATAATCACAACAGAACGGGACATGAACATTACAGTTTTGTTGAAAACGACATGAGCTTACAGTTCGTTCACAGATTCTGAAATCCTACTGGCGTCGACCGAGCACCCATTCGTGCTGCAGACACTCACGGTGTCGGTCAATGCCAAAACGATCTCAAACAGTTAACAAACACTTGTAAACACTAACTAGAACAAGAAAATACACAACGGACGGCGTGAACTTACGGTCTGTTCACATATTCTGAAATCACGGTCGAGTTGACGACCGTTCAACCCTTCAACCCTGCTGCACAGGGTATAATAGCTAGGTGAATGAGACACCATCTAAGACATTGATTGATTGATTGATTGATTGATCGGCGTTTAACGCCGTTTTTAACAATTTCTCAGTTATATCACGGCGGCCAGTTCACCTACTCATGCATTTTCCTGGTGTTCTCACACCAGTACTCCGCACAACATAGTTACTTCCCAAGCAACTGGCTGCCTTTCCATCTAAAACAAAACAGTTTAACAATAATTACAACATGAACATTACAGTCTAAGACAAAACGGTTAATAATAATCACAACAGAACGGGACATGAACATTACAGTTTTGTTGAAAACGACATGAGCTTACAGTTCGTTCACAGATTCTGAAATCCTACTGGCGTCGACCGAGCACCCATTCGTGCTGCAGACACTCACGGTGTCGGTCAATGCCAAAACGATCTCAAACAGTTAACAAACACTTGTAAACACTAACTAGAACAAGAAAATACACAACGGACGGCGTGAACTTACGGTCTGTTCACATATTCTGAAATCACGGTCGAGTTGACGACCGTTCAACCCTTCAACCCTGCTGCACAGGGTATAATAGCTAGGTGAATGAGACATCATCTAAGACATTGATTGATTGATTGATTGATTGATCGGCGTTTAACGCCGTTTTTAACAATTTCTCAGTTATATCACGGCGGCCAGTTCACCTACTCATGCATTTTCCTGGTGTTCTCACACCAGTACTCCGCACAACATAGTTACTTCCCAAGCAACTGGCTGCCTTTCCATCTAAAACAAAACAGTTTAACAATAATTACAACATGAACAGTACAGTCTAAGACAAAACGGTTAATAATAATCACAACAGAACGGGACATGAACATTACAGTTTTGTTGAAAACGACATGAGCTTACAGTTCGTTCACAGATTCTGAAATCCTACTGGCGTCGACCGAGCACCCATTCGTGCTGCAGACACTCACGGTGTCGGTCAATGCCAAAACGATCTCAAACAGTTAACAAACACTTGTAAACACTAACTAGAACAAGAAAATACACAACGGACGGCGTGAACTTACGGTCTGTTCACATATTCTGAACTCACGGTCGAGTTGACGACCGTTCAACCCTTCAACCCTGCTGCACAGGGTATAATAGCTAGGTGAATGAGACACCATCTAAGACATTGATTGATTGATTGATTGATTGATCGGCGTTTAACGCCGTTTTTAACAATTTCTCAGTTATATCACGGCGGCCAGTTCACCTACTCATGCATTTTCCTGGTGTTCTCACACCAGTACTCCGCACAACATAGTTACTTCCCAAGCAACTGGCTGCCTTTCCATCTAAAACAAAACAGTTTAACAATAATTACAACATGAACATTACAGTCTAAGACAAAACGGTTAATAATAATCACAACAGAACGGGACATGAACATTACAGTTTTGTTGAAAACGACATGAGCTTACAGTTCGTTCACAGATTCTGAAATCCTACTGGCGTCGACCGAGCACCCATTCGTGCTGCAGACACTCACGGTGTCGGTCAATGCCAAAACGATCTCAAACAGTTAACAAACACTTGTAAACACTAACTAGAACAAGAAAATACACAACGGACGGCGTGAACTTACGGTCTGTTCACATATTCTGAAATCACGGTCGAGTTGACGACCGTTCAACCC
>JASEVX010000639.1:0-71672 GCA_031761405.1 Serripes groenlandicus
ATAGGGCTCTGATTTTACTGAGACTAACATCACGCTCTTCTGTCTCAACCACTCACACACAGCCTCTTTCACACCGCTTCCATTAATCCCACTAACCCTGAGGTGATCTCGTGTCGTACACCCTCTATGAGACCACACTCCGTTACTCATACTGAAACTAACACCACTGCCATGACTCACAAACTCTTCCCTTCACACCACACCACACACAATCCGACTCACACTATCACCACTGCCATTGCTCATGAACTCTGCCCCTCACACTAACACCACTGCCATTACTCACAAACTCTGCCCCTCACACCACACCACTCACAGTCCGACTCACACTATCATCACTGCCATTACTCACAAACTCTGCCCCTCACATTAACACCACTGCCATTACTCACAAACTCTGCCCCTCACACCACACCACTCGAAGTCCGACTCACACTAACACCACTGCCATTACTCACAAACTCTGCCCCTCACACTAACACCACTGCCATTACTCACAAACATTGCCCCTCACACTAACACCACTGCCATTACTCACAAACTCTGCCCCTTACACCACACCACTCACAGTCCGACTCACACTAACACCACTGCCATTACTCACGAACTCTGCCCCTCACACTAACACCACTGTCATTACTCTCAAACTCTGCCCCTCACACTAACACCACTGCCATTACTCACGAACTCTGCCCCTCACACTAACACCACTGCCATTACTCACGACCTCTGCCCCTCACACTAACACCACTGCCATTACTCACAAACTCTTCCCCTCACACCACACCACTTACAATCTGCCTCATACGCCTTACACTATTCGATCTTATCCTGCCTACTACACCAAACCTCCCTTACTTTGTCTTAATATACCTTTGTCAAATATCGTAATGAATGTTGACTGGTTTGGGGTTCGAACCCACGACCAATTGATTGACAGTCCGAGGCTTTATCCACTGACCTACCAGACTTCATACAGGTAAATGCCAAACACAAGATATATATTTATAAAATTGTATATAAAGATGTGTACCTGGTTAATTATGTGGAGTTTTATCAATCTATGTTTTATGATATCTGGGTACTGCATCATAATTGTATAAGTCTTTGCGTTCTGATTTTTTACATTTCATTTAATACTGCATACATATTAGTAAACATGTTTTAATCTTCGCCTATCTTCGGTAACAATCGTTACCTTGGTAATTATACGACCAAACGAATACGTTAAAATGGGTGGATAAATCATCACCGTCATGGTAGTCTGGTTGGTAAGAAGATCAAAACTGAAAGTTCATTTGTCATGGGTTCGATTCGTATGTTTGGCGTGCATTTTTTCTGTCCATTTGTGTATGTTTAATTTGTATTCCCTAAATATTCGACCATTTCTTTTTTTTTTTCTTTTTTTTTTTAAGATAATTTAATCCTACGTCACCTTCCTTTTATACCTTAGAACGAAATTGCTCAGTTATTGATGCTATGCCGCTCGTGGCACGTAAGTTATATTATCTTACATATCATTTTGACTCTCATCGAGTTTATGTTTATTAATTCCCTTTTGATGGCTGCCTTCCCTGACGCTCAAGGAATCTATGTTGGCATTATTGGATTTATGGATTTATGGTAAATCCATAAATCCGTAAATTATGGTTTATCCATAATTGGGATAAATTTATGGATTGATGGATTCATGATTGGGTTTATGGCAGCTGGCTGCAAAACCCAGCCGGAGTTGGACCGACAGAGTGGCCCTCACCCTCGTTTTGCGTGCCTTTTGTTCGAGATAGATGGATTGGGCGGTTGATTGATGCATGTCAGGTGAAAGCGCCTCAAACTGACTTCGTGTTGCATGAGGTATTGTTCCGAAAAGTTGCGTCAGCCGGCTGCCATGCCCAGCCGGATTTAGGATTTCCCGACAAAGATCCGACTTTGCACCCGTCCTGTTCGAATTAGAGAGTTTTTAACTGGCCAGCCGGATTTATGACAGAGTGGCTCCCGTTATCGCTTTTACGTACCTCTTTTTGGAGATATAAGGATTGAGAAGCCCATTGATGCATGCCACGTGAAAGCGACCCTAACTGACTAAGACACGACTTTGCACCCGTCCTGTTCGAATTAGAGATTTTAACTGCAAAATCCAGCCGGAGTTGGGCCGACTTTAGCTCTAAGTACAAGATCAAGACAATATGACAATTTCCAGATAACTTCCAGATACTTCAGATGGTTCAAGCTTGTCCATATAGACCGTTCAGGCTCACCAGATTAATACAGCCGGGGTTGTCGGAACTTCGGCTATTCCAGCGGATTGATACTTGATATTATTTCCAGTATTTGCACCCGACGTGTATGAGTTAACAGTTTAGCCGACATTCTGACATGTTTAGCGCCGACGGTCGGAGTGAGATTTTCCCAACAAGGTCCCGACTTTGCACCTGTTCGAGTTAAGCCTGCTGCAACCGATGTCCCGATCTGGCTTCGAGTCGCACTAGGTGACAAATAAAGCCAAGAAAAAAAATCAAGACAATATGTTCGCACATAATTCAAGCTTGTCCGTAAATACAGTTCAGGCAAGCCATAATTGCCGAAACGATGACATTTACGGCTGATAAATTCCATCGTGGTAAAACTGTAATATTGTTGAAAACGGCGTAAACTCCGCCGTGATATAACTGTAAGATTGTTGAAAACGATTTAAACTCCGCCTTGGTAAAACTGTCATATTGTTGAAAACGGCGTTAAACTACGCCGTGGTATAACTGTATTGTTGTTGAAAACGCCGTAAACTCCGCCTTAGTATAACTGTAATATTGGTGTGAAAACGGCGTTAAACTACGCCGTGGTATAACTGTAATATTGGTGAAAACGCCGTAAACTCCTCCGTGGTATAACTGTAATATTGATGAAAACGGCGTTAAACTCCGCCGTGGTATAACTGTAATATTGTTGAAAATGCCGTAAACTCCGCCATGGTATAACTGTAATATTGTTGAAAACGCCGTAAACTCCGCCAAGGTATAACTGTAATATTGTTGAAAACGCCGTAAACTCCGCCATGGTATAACTGTAATATTCAAGACAATATGTTCGCACATTATTCAAGCTTGTCCGTTAAGACAGTTCAGGCAAGCCAGAATTGCCGAAACGATGACATTTACTGCTGATAAATTCCTTCGTGGTAAATTTGTGATATTGTTGAAAACGGCGTAAACTCCGCCGTGGTATAACTGTAAGATTGTTGAAAATGGCGTTAAACTTGGCTGTGTTATAACTATAATATTGTTGAAAGCGGCGTTAAACTCCGCTGTGTTATAACTGTAATATTGTTGAAAGCGGCGTTAAACTCCATCGTGTTATAACTGTAATATTGTTGAATACGGAGTCAACCTCCACCGTGTTATACCTGTAATATTGTTGAAAACGGCGTTAAACTTCGCCGTGTTATAACTGTAATATTGTTAAAAACGGCGTAAAACTCAACCGTGTTATAACTGTAATATTGTTAAAAACGGCGTAAAACTCAACCGTGTTATAACTGTAATATTGTTAAAAACGGCGTAAAACTCAACCGTGGTATAACTGTAATATTGTTGAAAACGGCGTTAAACTCCGCCTTGGTAAAACTGTAATATTGTTGAAAACGGCGTTAAACGCCGCCGTAATATAACTGTAATATTGTTGAAAACGGCGTTAAACTTCGTCGTGTTATAACTGTAATATTGTTGAAAACGGCGTTTAACTCCACCGTGTTATAACTGTAATATTGTTGAAAACGGCGTTACACTTCGCCGTGTTATAACTGTAATATTGTTGAAAACGGCGTTAAACTCCACCGTGTTATAACTTTAATATTGTTGAAAACGGCGTTAAACTTCGCCGTGTTATAACTGTAATATTGTTGAAAACGGCGTAAAACTCAACCGTGTTATAACTGTAATATTGTTGAAAACGGCGTTAAACTCCACCGTGTTATAACTTTAATATTGTTGAAAACGGCGTTAAACTCCACCGTGTTATAACTTTAATATTGTTTAAAAAAACGGCGTTAAACTCCACCGTGTTATAACTGTAATATTGTTGAAAACGGCGTAAAACTCAACCGTGTTATAACTGTAATATTGTTGAAAACCGAGTCAACCTCTGCCGTGGTATAACTGTAATATTGTTAAAAACGGCGTTAAACTCCGCCTTGGTATAACTGTAATATTGTTGAAAACGGCGTTAAACGCCGCCGTGGTATAACTGTAATGTTGTTGAAAACTGCGTTAAATTTCGCCGTGTTGTAACTGTAATATTGTTGAAAACGGCGTTAAACTTCGTCGTGTTATAACTGTAATATTGTTGAAAACGGCGTTAAACTCCACCGTGTTATAACTGTAATATTGTTGAAAACGGCGTTAAATTTCGCCGTGTTATAACTGTAATATTGTTGAAAACGGCGTTAAACGCCGCCGTGTTGTAACTGTAATATTGTTGAAAACGGCGTTAAATTTCGCCGTGTTATAACTGTAATATTGTTGAAAACGGCGTTAAACGCCCCCGTGTTGTAACTGTAATATTGTTAAAAACGGCGTTAAACTCCGCCTTGGTAAAACTGTAATATTGTTGAAAACGGCGTTAAACGCCGCCGTGTTGTAACTTTAATATTGTTGAAAACGGCGTTAAACTTTGCAGTGTTATAACTGTAATATTGTTGAAAACGGCGTTAAACTCCACCGTGTTATAACTTTAATATTGTTGAAAACGGCGTTAAACTTCGTCGTGTTATAACTGTAATATTGTTGAAAACGGCGTAAAACTCAACCGTGTTATAACTGTAATATTGTTGAAAACGGAGTCAACCTCCGCCGTGGTATAACTGTAATATTGTTAAAAACGGCGTTAAACTTCGCCTTGGTATAACTGTAATATTGTTAAAAACGGCGTTAAACTTCGCCTTGGTATAACTGTAATATTGTTGAAAACGGCGTTAAACGCCGCCGTGGTATAACTGTAATATTGTTGAAAACGGCGTTAAACTTCGCCGTGTTATAACTGTAATATTGTTGAAAAAGGCGTTAAACTCCACCGTGTTATAACTGTAATATTGTTGAAAACTAGGAAAAACACGTTAGGTGAACTGGTCACAGTATAACTGAAATATGGTGTCGATGATGTAGTGAATATAGCGTTCACCCCAAGAGCGGGATACCGAGGCTCCAACCCCGGTCGCGTCATACAATATGCTTGACTTATTGTAGAATTGGCATCCCTCCTTAGCTCTCAGTGGCTTTGGACGTTACATGACGACTGATGCGCCGGTGTTTGGATAAACTAAACAACAGAGTACTGGCATTTTACCCAGGAATCAACGTGATATTACTAAATAATATAAATACTGTTGAAAGCAACAAAAAATACAAAACTAACAAACAATCAATTCTTATCACGATTCATGGATAATCAGGTGAATTCCTCTTTTAACCCATTCCAACCTACAACACTTCTGTTGCTGACGTATTGGAAAATATTCAGAAAATGAAAAAAAAAAAGAAAAATCTCTATATATGATCGTACAATTATTGAATAGTGTTGAAAATCACTATTATGAGCCAAAACCCTTTCAGAAGTATTGTCATTGCGAATAAAATAAAACTACGTAAAGAAGCAATAGGGATCTGATTTTACTGAGACTAACATCACGCTCTTCTGTCTCAACCACTCACACACAGCCTCCACCAATCCCATTAACCCTGAGGTGATCTCATGTCGTACACCCTCTATGAGACCGCACTCCGTTACTCATACTGAAACTAACACCACTGCAATTTCACACAAGCTCTTCCCTTCACACCACACACAATCCGACTCACACTATCACCACTGCCATTGCTCACGAACTCTGCCCCTCACACTAACACCACTGCCATTACTCATAGACTCTGCCACTCACACTAACACCACTGCCATTACTCACGAACTCTGCCCCTTACACTAACACCACTGCCATTACTCACAAACTATGCCGCTCACACCACACCACTCACAGTCCGACTCACACTAACACCACTGCCATTACTCACGAACTCTGCCCTCACACTAACACCACTGCCATTACTCACAAACTCTGCCGCTCACACTAACACCACTGCCATTACTCACAAACTATGCCGCTCACACCACACCACTCACAGTCCGACTCACACTAACACCACTGTCATTACTCACGAACTCTGCCCTCACACTAACACCACTGCCATTACTCACAAACTCTGCCCCTCACACTAACACCGCTGCCATTACTCACGAACTCTGACCCTCACACCACACCATTCACAGTCCGACTCACACTAGCACCACTGCCATTACTTACAAACTCTTCCCCTCACACCACACCACTTACAATCTGCCTCATACGCCTGACACTATTCGAACTCATCCTGCATACCACACCAAACCTCCCTTACTTTGTCTTAATATACCTTTATCAAATATCGTAATGAATGTTGACTGGTTTGGGGTTCGAACCCACGACCAATTGATTGACAGTCCGCGGCTCTATCCACTGACCTACCAGACTTCATACAGGTAAATGCCAACACAAGATATATATTTATAAAATGTTATATAAAGATGTGGACCTGGTTAATTATGTGGAGTTTTATCAATCTATGTTTTATGATATCAGGGTACTGCATTATAATTGTATAAGTCTTTGTGTTCTGATTTTTTACATTTCATTTAATACTGCATACATATTAGTAAACATGTTTTAATCTTCGCCTGTCTTCGGTAACACTCGTTACCTTGGTAATTATACGACCAAACGAATACGTTAAAATGGGTGGATAAATCATCACCGTCCTGGTAGTCTGGTTGGTAAGAAGAAAGAAGATCAAAACTGAAAGTTCATTTGACATGGGTTCGATTCGTATGTTTGGCGTGCATTTTTTCTGTCCATTTGTGTATGTTTAATTTGTATTCCCTAAATATTCGACCATTTCTTTTTTTTTTTTTTTTTTTTTTTCAGATAATTTAATCCTACGTCACCTTCCTTTTATACCTTGGAACGAAATTGCTCAGTTATTGATGCTATGCCGCTCGTGGCACGTAGGTTATATTATGTTACATATCATTTTGACTCTCATCGAGTTCATTAATTCCCTTTTGATGGCTGCCTTCCCTGACGCTCAATGAATCTATGTTGGCATTATTGGATTTATGGATTTATGGTAAATCCATAAATCCGTAAATTATGGCTCCCACCAAAAATTGCTCCCACCAGGTTCGATTCTGCATTCGTGTTAGTGTTCAGAAAGAGTATTATATGTTGCAAAGGGTTAAGGACATTTGATAAATCAGAAAAACCAAGACAAAGAGCCCATAGTTGTACATTCTTGGTGGATCTCTTTCAATAGAAAGGTTGTCTAATCATTGACAAACTATTCGCAAAAAAAACATCTGAGCCGAACGTCAGCTGCTTAATCTGTTGCGACGCGGACTGTCAATCCAAAAGTTGTGAATTCGAATCCAAGCTCAGCCAACATCCTTTCCAACATAGTATAAGTCAATGAAAAGACTGTTGTTTGAAGAACTTGGGCGAAAAAGCCAGGAAACATATGGGTAGGTGCTTTAACAGATGCTTGCCGTGTTTCGAGACTATATATACATCCCAAGTATTTATAACGGGTATACATTATCGAAGATTGGACTCAAACCCCCTAGTCAGTTTAAACTTATTTACTTTACATCAAATGCGAGACAATCCCCAAGGGCGCAGTACCCAGATATTATAAAACATAAATTGACATGACTCCACATAATTGACCAGGTACAAATCTTTGAATGAATATATATCTTTTATTGGCATTTACCTGTATGAAGTCTGGTAGCTCAGTGGATAGAGCCCCGGATTGTCAATCAATTGGTCGTGGGTTCGAACCCCAAACCAGTCAACATTCATTCCGATATTTGACAAAGGCATATTAAGACGGAGTAAGGGAGAGTTGATATGGTATGCGGGATGAGTTCGAATAGTGTTAGTTCGAGTGTCAGTCGTATGAGTTGGATTGCGAGTGTGTGGTGTGGTGTGGTGTGAGGGGTAGAGTTTGTGAGTAATGGCAGCGGTGATAGTGTGAGTTGGACTGTGAGTAGTGTGGTGTGAAGGGAAGAGTTTGTGGGCAATGACAGTGGTGTTAGATTGAGTATGAGTGACTGAGTGTGGTCTCATAGAGTGTGGTCTCATAGAGTGTGGTCTCATAGAGGGTGTACGACCTGAGATCACCTCAGGGTTAGTGGGAATTATGGAAGCGGTGTGAAAGAGACTGTGAGTAGGAGAGTTGTGGTAGTGGCATTAGTGAATGAGTTGATATGACTCAGGCTCACTGTTCTGCTGGTAAGTGGTTGAGACTGAATAGAGCGCGTGACAGAGCTTGTGTGTAGTTGGGTCAGAGACTGAAGGTGTTTGAGGTTGATTGAAGGTGGTATAGCTGTAAGAAGAATTATTTGAATGAGACTGAAAACAAAGCTGTATTGCTAAATTATAGTTTTATTTTACCTTTTCAAAAGCATTCAACAATGTTTCTGCAGCAGATGTATTGTATTAGCCTCAGAAAAGTGTATTAACCGCAGAATGAACTCAGTCAACGATGTCGCTATGTTCATAGACCGAAATGTCGGCTGTATAGCAGTAAATTGGATAAAGCAAAGAGTCAAATAGTTTTAAAATGTATTTATGTAAAATATACAGATACCGACGTGATTGCGGATATAACAGTTCGTGATGCTTAAGCGGCTAACATATATGTAGTTTTAGCTGATTTCCTTGATAGCCTCGGCGTGAACAAGCCGTCGGCAAAGCACATTTTCCTATCCAAGTACAGGTTTGTTTACAAAGGGATCATGAATAAGTGAACTTTTGTCGTGATATATTGTTAAACATGGCTTAAAACCACAATAAAGTTAAACCATTTGAATTACAGGAATTTCAGAGGCGTTGACAAACTGTGTCCCGAAACGTTGACGGACGCTACTGTCATTGTTCACGCCACCGAATTGGACGGCAAATGTTTACAAATAGAAGATTTCTCCATCAATATATATCCAGTGTTCAACATGGATGAGCTACCGACCATTCTCAAACTGACAGCCCCTCTACCATGCTTCGGTGCCTACATTCAAGGACAGATGAAGTTTAGAGATCTGGTATTGAAGGATGGTGAGGAAGGAAAAGATGTGGCCTATTTAGATTCCAAGGTAGATGTATTGGTTTATTCTATACTAGGCGTCAAAAGAAACGTTACATTATCTAAAAAAAAAAATTGTGTTTCTGATCATTACGTTAGTAAAATACGGTAATTTATCGATATGGCCGGGCACCTTTTGTTTGTCTGCTAACAGAAAATTTCGTGCACCCATTATTAAGGTCGCCAGGCTGAATTTCGTGCAAAACATGTTTTTTTGACGTTTTCGGTTATCGTGTTATAGTCTCCATTAATTTGTATTGAATTTCACTAGATTATCAAGCATGCGTAGCAAATGATGAAAACTATGATAAGACTGCATACATACTGGTTTTAGTGCACATCTTCGCAAATGCAGATATAGGTCATGCATTATGACACGTGCGTCAACATCCTCTACAAATGAAAGTGTAATTACTGAAAACACTGGCATCCGGAGCAATTTCTTATTTTTTCACGATGTTTTTAAAAGTCGTCTATTGCAGAGGCGTCATTAAGTGTATTTTTGTCGGGAAAAGGGTTTAGTCATGTCACACGAAAGCGTCAGAATGGAATGTCAGAAATGCAACTGTATTACACTCTACAAGCGTCGATTTCCGTAAGTCGTTGCCTTTACATGTAAATATCATCAGAGGCGTACCAGAAGTGTAGCCTCATTTTTTTCTAGTCAATATATAAAATATATAACGGAAAAGGTACTTGGTCATTTTCCTACGACACTGACCGTACACGTATATATATATAGAATGCCATTGTTAAATATAAATATAGCTAATAAAGGAGTTCTAATCTGGATATAGATAGTTTTATATGACTGTACATGTTCGATATGCGAACTCGATGAAAAGAAACAATGATTTCTTTAATCATCTTTGAAAACAGTTATCAAAATGTACACGAGTGCTTAGAAGGGACAACCAGTAAATAGATGTACACATATCAAATAGTCAGTGTTTGAAAAGAGTAACAATTATCATATCATCTTGTCCACAAGTTCAGTCTTATCATAATCTTCACAATTTTACGGAATAATCTTACAATCTTGTGTAAGTAGTATGTGGTAGTGTAGATCTTGATCAAACCATGTGGATGCACAGGCTAATATTGATATATCAAAATTGTATCATTTTCCCATATACAGGCTCATATATAATCTTCTCAAGTAAACGCCAAGGCATCTCTGATCGAGAATTTGGTTTAAGGATGGATGAAGTGGGGGTGTGGGGTATCATAGGAGAAGAAATTGCTGTAATTCATTACCAAGTTATATTGCAGTAAAACAATAATATTAGGGACTTATTCCAGTCTATTTCTTGATTAATGTCTGTGGTATTCGTGGACCGTAGCAATCGACTCTAACGATTGATTGTTTGGTGTTATACACTTTTAACAATATATCGGTTATATCACGGCCTTTCCTCTTAAGTTACCAGTACTACTGATCCATTTATCCGTCAGTAGGTCGTTATGCTTACCCCGCAACCCTGAATAGAACTGGAGTACCCTTAATGACGTAAATGCAATGTTCAGCTTAATTTAAATGAACGACATTTTTATCATAAGTATGTTAACGAATTATTGTACATTGAATGAACGACAAGGCAAACTACGATAGTGTATAAAACATAGTGGTTACAAAAGATTCAAGAAGACATTTTTAAATATATTTTGGGTGTAAATACAGTAAATACCGAGGGGACCATACATCTCATCGCCCACCATTCACCAAACAGCCTCTTCGGACGGACTTGTGTATATTATGGACCTGAAGATCCGACATGTTTATGAACTATTCTTTAGACCGTTATAAGATTGATTTTTTTTTGTGTGTTTTACACTATTTCAGTTATATCACAGGTTTTCCTTGATAAGTTACCAGTACTACAGGTACTGACGCCAGCCAGTCAGTCGTTATGACCTAAATGAAATCATTAATTACAAAAATTGACAAACATTCCATCGACCCTTAAGTATAATATGTCTTGTTCAATGGACGCTAAATATCAAGACTGTATATTGGAATCATGCTTAAACATGTAAATGACAGACAATCGAAAGCATGCTAGAGTTGTGTTTTTTTGTGCAATGCATATTTGCAGGTCATAAGTTTCCTTTAAGTTTGAAATTGATACACTGAAACTTTATTGAGACAATGGTCAAAGAAAAAGCATGGCAAATGGAGATTATTGTTTCGTTCTCCTGATCACAATGTATAGGTGTGACCTTGAAATGAATCTGCCAAACAGAAAAAACGTTTAGCCCAAATAGTGCAGACCGTGATGGACAGACATACGGATGGATGGTAAAAAAAACCGGAAAGACAGTCTAGTTTACATCAACTGCGAAAGAAGCTTTCAGCTTATATAAATCACGCTCGATGGCTGTTGCCTGATGACGTAACCAGTACTCGCGCCGTTTGTGATGAAAAATCCAAAAGTCAGAACGCGCTATTCACGGGACTCGAACTCGTCCTCTGCACGACTGTCTTCCACACGAATGGATGGCACCTGCTGTGAACGCTCTGCCAATATAACAATGCAGAAAAGCTAGATTGTAGCCTGCCTATTTTCGCTCCAAATCCGTATTGTATTATGCCAAAGCAGTATCGGGTGCAATAAGACCCTGTTTGTGTCCGAGTGGCTCATAAAAAGAATGGCGCCTCTGTAGTCGGATAGTTTGATTTTCTTACGAACAGAATGCAATAGGTATATCGCTTATGGTAATTAAGTTCCTTATTGGTGAATACATAATAATTATGTGTTCGAATTAGGTCAGCTTATATAAATCACGCTCGATGTCTGTTGCCTCGCGCCGTTTGTGTTGAAGAATCCCAAAGTCAGAACGTGATCATCATGGGCCTCGAACCTCTGCACGACTCTGCATTATTGGTGAATGAATACTAATTATGTGTTCGAATTAGGTCAATGTATACAATAGAAAGACCCTCCTTGGCGCTCAGGGTTCCGCTGTTAGCATTTCGACTAATAGCTAAAGTCAGGACGAATTGACCATAAGTACTGGTAACTTACACAGGAAACGCCCTTATATAAATGATCAATATCAAAAGCGGCGTAAAACACCAAACAATCAAACAGTATGAAGACTAGCTTTAGATATAATTCAAATTAGTTGAAATTGTCCTACACAAAAGACTACCTTTGGCAGAAAGTGCATATTTAGACCAAACTATGCATGCACAGGATGATCTGAATCTGTACTGATCAAAATGCATTTACCCTTTCCCACTTACAACAAATCTGCAACAGACTTCTTTGAAAACAACTGAACAAAAATATGAACAACCTATAGAAATTGAATTCAAATTATTAAGTAGAAGTGAAAACAATGTAGGTTCAGATCAGCCTGTTCACTTTATATACGTTAATTATATATGTGAACAGCGTAGATAGTGATACTACTGATAGCTTATACTGATCTAAATCTACAAACGCAAAATTGTACCTTTTGCGATGCACAGGCGTATGTTTTACAACTGTAGATAAATATCTGCCTACGCATCCAAGCTGAAGGATTCAAATATATATGATTTTAGAAAACCTAGGACTTATTGCCAAATAGTGCATATTCAGAACCAGTTGTGTTGATGCAAGGGATGATCTGGATCTGTACGGATCCGATCCCAAATGCCGTAACCAAAAATATGGATAACCTTTTTAAATTGAATTTATATTAAAGAATTGTGGCAAAAGGGGATATTGCTAATTTTGAACACTTTCTCCTTCCGTCATAATGTTTTCAAAAGTCGTCTGCTGCAGACAGGAAAATGTTACTGTTGGTTTGATGGATGACTGCTCATTCTTTATTTCAAATATCTACGTAAAACATGGAAACACAAACAAAAACATTTTGCATGGGCAAGACAGCGATCTTAATCATTTAACATAAACATAAACATGAAAATAAACCTGTAATATTACACTGTGACACTGATACGTCTGAACACAGAAATCATTCAATTGACCCAGGGGTAAAAACCAGAGATAAAAAACATTTTTAAATGTAAAACTCTGGAAAACCTGCGCAATCGTACATAGACATGCATCTCATAACGTATGATGAAACGTTTAGCGTTTTCGCCCACTTTCAGCGATGATCCAATAGTTAACCTTTGTTACGAATTAAACTTAAACATTATTATTCTAGTAATTATCACTAGTGTCCTATATACAAGTCATATACCGTCTTATAAATGATGATGTATTCCTATACTTTCTATATTGAAATCGGATATCGCAAGTCAACTGCCAGAAGTATTGCATATAACTGACGAGAACCCGCCACTGCACTGTTAACACGTGCCAGCTTGTGATTCGTACATGTTACGACACAGGTTCTCTGCTATACTGCTGTAACAGAGAACTTTAAAATAAAGGTATATAAACAACTGAGTAGAAATATGGAAAACTATATATAAATTGGAAAAGGTTCAAATTTGCATTAATGAAGAATGTAGTTTCAGATCAGCTTGTACATCTGACCGGTCTAATAATCATATACACAACTTGACAGAAGCATCTAACAAAGCGTGTATATGTTATATCTGAACAACGTAGATATTGATTATACTGCTATTGCTTATATTCATCTACGCAAACTTATACCTTTTGCGATGCACAGGTGTATGTATTACAACTTAGATAAATATTTGCCTATGCTTCCAAGCTGAATTATTCAAATAGGTATATATTTTTAGAAGTATTTTGAAAATACTTCTATGACTTAATTGGCAAACAGTGTATATTCAGATTCAGCTGTGTGGATTCAGCTGTGTGGATGTACAGGATGATATGGATCTGTACAAATGCCTTAACCCTTTCCCCCCTTAAAATAAATCTGCAGCAGACGACTTTAAAAACAGCTGAGCAAAAATAAGGAAAATGGATATAATTTAATTTCAACTATTATATAGAGTTAAAAGCATTGCGGTAAAAGGAGAAATCACTGATTTTTAGTACTAACCTTTTGTCACAATGTTTTCAAAAAGTCCTCTGTTACAGACGGGAAAGTGTTAAAGTTTGTTTGGTAGATCACTGCTCATTAGTCGCCGGGCAGAAGCCCGCGACTTCTATTTTTAATAGCTTTTCGGAAATCACATGGGAGGGCGGCTTATTATTAGAAAGAAACAAATCTAGATGATTTGAACATATTACAATTGTGGTTGTTTACGAACACTAATAAATGACACATCTAAAATGAAATAAATATTCCGATTTTTTAATGTTTGCAGTTTTTTTTATTTCACTCGCATTTAAGTTTTTTGTCTTATTTACGAAGACAAAAGTGGTCCCTTCAAGACGTGAACCAACACCCCCTAATGCAGACTCTTATGTGTCATCATTGAGGTCAATTTCGGATTCTCCTTTTAATAGCAATTTTAACTTACTAAATGTTGTTTTCATATTCAAAGAGATGTCTTGATTTGTGTAGAATTCATTTAATAATGTTAATCCATGAATATCTAAAGTAGGAACTGTTTCTAAGCTAAATATAGACCCTATTCTGTTGTGTAGTTTCGTGACCTTTAACATCGATTTTCGCGCATGCGCATTTCGATATGAAAAAGCGAGTGATATTATTTTATTTTAGACAAGTACAAGACGAATGTTTGACGCAAAGCGTCAAAGAGAAGCCGCAATATTTCGTTGTGCATGTAGAAATAAGAAAAAAAGAACATTTTTAAATCCACAAACAATAGAACAATTTAAACTGTAGACGGTAATGCTGATATATTTCTCCTTTTGAAGACTTTTGTTTTCTTCAAATTACCTCCCTTTAAAGCAATACCAGGATATTTACCTTGTGATTCGAATAAGATTGACAAACATTGAAATTATATGAATGAATACTATTATTTAAATAAGTAACAACAGCAAAATTAAATTTAAGCCAGATAAATGTGTACACATTTCGTTAATTTTTTATAGATACCCTAATGTATAGGTATGTATATAAAATTTATAAGCAAATGTTTTCATTACTGCGTTCTTAATGATTGAATAGACTAAGGAAAGTCAAGAATACATAAATAAATCAATGCAGTCTTTTCCGGCGACACTGATGCCTTGCATCAACTTTCTCTTGTTTATCATTATTGAAAACATCTAGGTAAAAACAAGGAAACTCTATAAATAAAGGTGTAATTAAAGTGAAAAGTTAAAAACATCTACATAGGTAAAAACAAGGAAACTCTATAAATAAAGGTATAATTAAATGATTAAATAAAACTCATATTATATTTTTGTCACATTGTTTTCAAGAGAAATCTGCTGCAGACGGGAAATGATAAACGTTTGTTTAGGTGGATCAATGCTTATTTATTTTTAAAAACATCTAGGACAAATCACGGAAACCCTCTTTAAATAAAGGTTTACCTTCTGTGAAAGTTGAAATCATTGTTGCAAATAAAGAAATTGTGTTTTAAGCAATTCTGTTTTTCACAATGTTTTCAAGAACTGTCTGCTACAGGTGGGAAAGTGTTACGAACACGACAGATATGGAAAATGCGTTTTCCAACAATGTATATATGTAATTACACAAATAATCCTAGGCTACAGATACAAGAAATACTAGAAATAATCGGCACACTGGGCAAACTCTTATGATTAACAACAACGTTATAGGATATGAGACTTAAATGACAAAGTGCATGGTAAAAGGTATAATGATCTGAATCTTAACTATTTACAAACGCAAAATTGTACCTTTTGCGATGCACAGGCGTATGTTTTAACATATGTAGATCAATATCAGACTGTGCATCTAAGCTGAAGGTTTTAAATAGATAATGTTTTAAGAAGTTTTTCGAAAAATCTGCTATGACTAATTGTTTAACAGTGAATATTTAAATCTAGCCGTGTGGATGCACATGATGATCTGGATCTATATTGATCACAAATGCCTTGATACTTTCCCACTTACAAATCTGCAGCAGTCAACTTTGAAAACAGCTGAGCATAAATATGGGTAAACCTATATTAATTGAATCTAAATGATTAAATACAGTTTGAAACATTGTCGCAAATTGAACAGTTTAGGTTTAGATTAGCTTGTTTATTTGCACCTTAAGAAGCGTATATATGTAATGTGAACACCGTATATATTGATTAGTCAGGGATTGCTCAGACTGATCGAAATCTAAGCGGTTCACAAATGCTTACTTGTACCTTTTCCAATGCACAGGCTCAAATAAGGAATTTAGAAATCTTAGAAAGCGTCTATTTGTGGGTAAAGGATAATACAATATACAACAATGTAATACAATTAAACAAGAGTGACCGTAAAATGTCAAAATTGTCACGAGATTCCAAGATGGATTTGACTTTCTCGGTTTCTTCTGTGAGTAGTCTAACTAACATTTGTATCCGGTGCTAAATTGCTTCAACCGTAGTTTAAGTTGATGTCAATCTGAAATTATATAAAAACATGTACAGGTATATAAAATACAAATCCAATCATAATTTCAACAGTACAAGTATATATATTTTTCGAAGCAATTAATTCCATAAACAAGACCTCGGGCTGAGGGTGTCTCGCCCTTCTAAGAAAATCAGATATTAAATGGTATCACTATGCAAAAAGAAAGTAAAGTTGATAAAATTTGAAAAAGTAAGTGTCTGTCAATGCATTGTTATCAACATGTCATGATAAATAATAAACTCACTACATGTGTTTATATCTTAATATATTTATTCACACATGAAGTAAAGAGTGATCAATAATACTACATTAAATTGTAAATAATTGCAATCACTATGATTATGATAGTAAGTTTTTACACATAAAATAACAACATAGTAATTTTAAAATAAGTCATGAGAAAATATTATTGTACTGAAAAGAAGGTAATATTTGCCGAAAATTGACATAATTACACTAGGTGATAAAGCAACACTTTTGAGATTTTACAAAAACACATATTTCAGAGCAAAAACGCAATTGTGTATTCTTATTTACTCATTAAAGTGTTATGAATAATGAATGACAGATGTCCCATGACCAAACAATACATCTGACAAAGTTTCAGAAAAATTCAAGCAGAGGTTGCTGAGATATAAGAAAGGTTAAGTTTTGAGGTTAAGTTACCTAACAAAGGTCAAGTTCTGCACAATTATGACCTTGACCCTGAAAATGTTGACGTTGACAGATGTCCCATGACCAAACAATAGATCTGACAAAGTTTCAGAAAAATTCAAGCAGAGGTTGCTGAGATATAAGAAAGGTTAAGTTTTGAGGTTAAGTTACCTAACAAAGGTCAAGTTCTGCACAATTATCACCTTGACCGTGAAAATTTTGACGTTTTCAGATGTCCCATGACCAAACAATACATCTGACAAAGTTTCAGAAAAAATTCAAGCAGGGGTTGCTGAGATATAAGAAAGGTTAAGTTACCTAACAAAGGTCAAGTTCTGCACAATGATCACCTTGACCCTGAAAATTTTGACGTTGACAGATGTCCCATGACCGAACAATACATCTGACAAAGTTTCAGAAAAATTCAAGCAGAGGTTGCTGAGATATAAGAAAGGTTAAGTTTTGAGGTTAAGTTACCTAACAAAGGTCAAGTTCTGCACAATTATCACCTTGACCGTGAACATTTTGACGTTGACAGATGTCCCATGACCAAACAATACAGCTAACAAAGTTTCAGAAAAATTCAAGCAGGGGTTGCCGAGATATAGCTATTTGTAAAAGCGGCCGCCGTCGCCGTCGCCGGAAAAGTGACTGCTATGTCTCACTCCACTATCGTGGGCGAGACAAAAACGATAAGGTAAACTAGTATGTCATTTTTGTAATGTATTTACTGACCTTCCAGCTAGTTGTTAGTCCTACGGTGTACGTTATTCGGACGTCTGTTCTTACTTCGTTAAGTTATGGATAGAACGGAATTCTGTCAGTTGACGTTGTCGGACTCTTTTCTGTGTACAGTCATACACAATTGTACAGAAGGTTTGGATTGCCGTAGGTGGTGCTTAAGCGTCTCACAATATCGTTGTTAGTCCGGACGATCTTTTAAAGTCAGTTGTAGATTTCCACCTCTCCAGCAGCATAAAACATACAATATACAAAATGATTGCTTTATAAGATGTTAACAGAAATGTCAACGGCTAGCAATCCCACATTCATATTTCATTATTATATGTCAATAATCCAGCCCTTTCCTACATGAATATACAGGAATCCGCCATTGCCTAGTGGCACATTTCCTAGCCTAGTACTGGTTTGTCATGAATAAGTGAACTGTGTCCATGATATCTTAACGCGTGTTTCCTCGCTTTCTCGCAATACACACTAGGTAACTGGTACCTTTGATATGAAATATGCATTTACATTTTAATAATCCAATCATTTATCCTACAAAAACATACCATTTGAAAAACATATGCTTTATTTGAAATCAGCATTTGAATTTTCCTATTCCAAGAATCAAGCCATTGCCTGGCCGAACTTTGCAAACGGATAATCCCAATGATAATTTATCAAAATGAATGTTAATACCGAAACCCTTTCCTATATCAACATAACATCTGAAGACATCTCTTTTGATCTGAAACCTGCATTTAAACTTTCCTATTCCATCAGTCAAGCACTTGTGGGATCTTCCGTTTGCAATGATAATTTATTAAAATGAATGTTAATAACACTTGAAAAACATATCTATGATTTTAAATCTGCATTGACATTTTCCTATTCCATGAGTCAAGCCCTTGAAGCCTGGCCAAACTTTGCAAACGGAAAATCCAAACTTCAATGATAATTTATCAAAATGAATGTTAATAATCCAAACCTTTCCTATATCAACATAACATCTGAAAACATCTCTTTTGATTTGAAATCTGCATTTAAACTTTCCTACTCCATCAGTCAAGCCCTTGTAGCCTGCCCGAACTTCGGAAACGGAAAATCCCAACTTCAATTTCATTTAAAACTTATCAAAATGAAATCATCATTTGACATTTTCCTATTCCAAGAGTCAAGCCCTTGTAGCCTTGCCGAACTTTGCAAACGGAAAATCCCATAGATAATTAATTTAAATGAATATTAATATTTCAACCCTTTCCTAAATGATTATAACATTTGCAAACACGGGTTTTGGTAATACTTGTGAAATCAAAAGTCTATGTACCTTTAATCTCGATGAAGCATTTCCAGACCACACACAGTACCTTCTTCTCTAGTAGACAATACGCAAATAAACATAATTATATCAGGTAAATTGAAGAAATACATGTTTAAGAATAATCCCATATGGTAAGAATCCGCTGCGGCCTAGTGGTTGGCGTCGGGGATTTGGAACCGGGCATCCCGGGTTTGATCCACAGTCGCTGCGCTGTAGTCATGGTGGAGTGTCCTGGGGCAAGGCACATTTCCTAGCCTAGAACTGTTTTTTTTTTACCCAGGCATCATGAATAAGTGAAACTGTCGCCGTGATATAACTATAATGTTGAAATTGAAGGAATAAATGTTTAAGAAATATCAAAACATTTAATAAATTCTACGTACCTTTTGAAATCCAAATGAATCTATATGTGCAATCTTCCAGAATATTACATGAAATTGAGAAATAAGAAAATGATTTAATCCTGCCCAACATAAAATACAGTCTGTTAATTATTGTTTAAGATCTTGGGGGTGAATACCTTTTTACAGTTTTTCATCGAGACACAGACCTTCTTCGCCAATCTTTATTACAATTATGAAATAAACAAAAGAAATTATTTAGTTAAGTATAAATAAAGGCCGTTTTCTCAACAAGATAAACTGATGTGTGTTTCCTGGGCTTTCTCGCAACTGTTTAGCATGTTTAAATTGCATAGCCTAATACTGGTTTGTTTACCCAGGGATCATGAATAGTTGAACTGTCGCCGTGTTTTAACTTATACGTGTTTCCTGGCTTTCTCGCAACTGTTATGCACACTAAGTAACTGGCTACCTTCGCATATATTGTTTAGCCCATTGGTGGCCAAGTGGTGAAGGACGAATGACACTAGTCACAATTATCGGAAATAATAAATGGCTCAGCCTAGTAACAGTAAGTAATGAGTTAATTAAAATAGTTCAAAATATAATATACATAGAAGCTTATTTCGTACATAAATATTTTGAAAAGCTTTATATCAACAAAAACGGATTTCAACAATATTACAGTTATACCACGGTGGAGTTTAATGCCGTTTTCAACAATATTACGGTTATACCAAGGCGGAGTTTACGCCGTTTTCAACAATATTACAGTTATACCACGGCGGTGTTTAAGACGTTTTCAACAATAGTACAGTTATACCACGGTGGCATTCACATCCGTTTTCAACAATATTACAGTTATACCAAGGCGGAGTTTACGCCGTTTTCAACAATATTACAGTTATACCACGGCGGTGTTTAAGACGTTTTCAACAATAGTACAGTTATACCACGGCATATTTTAACACCGTTGTCAATCATATTACAGTTATACCAAGGCGGAGTTTACGCCGTTTTCAACAATATTACAGTTATACCACGGCGAAGTTTAACGCCGTTTTCAACAATATTACAGTTATACCTAGGCCACAACAGAGTTTAACGCCGTTTTCAACAATATAACAGTTATACCACGGCATATTTTAACGCTGTTTTCAACACGGTGGAATTTACGCCGTTTTCAACAATACTACAGTTATACCACGGCGGAAATTACGCAGTTTTCAACAATATTACAGTTATACCATGGCGGTGTTAACGCTGTTCAACAATATTACAGTTATACCAAGGCGGAGTTTACGCAGTTTTCAACGATATTACAGTTATACCATGGCAGAGTTTACGCCGTTTCTAACAATATTACAGTTATACCATGACGGAGTTTACGCCGTTTTTAACAATATTACAGTTATACCACGATGGAGTTTAACGCCGTTTTCAACAATATTACAGTTATACCACGGTGGAGTTTAACGCCGTTTTTAACAATATTACAGTTATACCATGACGGAGTTTACGCCGTTTCTAACAATATTACAGTTATACCATGACGGAGTTTACGCCGTTTCTAACAATATTACAGTTATACCATGACGGAGTTTACGCCGTTTTAACAATATTACAGTTATACCACGATGGAGTTTAACGCCGTTTTCAACAATATTACAGTTATACCACGGTAGAGTTTACGCTGTTTTTAACAATATTACAGTTATACCACGATGGAGTTTAACGCCGTTTTCAACAATATTACAGTTATACCACGGTGGAGTTTAACGCCGTTTTTAACAATATTACAGTTATACCATGGCGGAATTAGTGCACATCTTTCGCAAATGCAGCTATAGGTCATGCATTATGACACGATTTTAGATCCGTCTGCAGAAGACACATTTTTAAACCATTCTTGAAAAATAAGAAATTGCTCAAAATAATCAACGGGTGCCAAGGATTGCAGCCATTTCTACAGTTTTTGTTTTTGTTTTTGTTTTTGGTATGACCAATTCCCACGATATCTGAGGAACGATTACATGTAAGACCAAACAACTGGTGATACGACTGTGTAGAATGTGTAGCATGATGTAAACATAAGACAAGGGGTTGTTTTCATGTTCACATATCTTGATTTGAGTCGATGCTTTTCAGTACCCACAACAAAGGGTTGGTTGCGAATTAAGAGATATTACGGGGAAAAGACCAGTTTACTCAGAGAAGGGGAAAGGAAATTATCTGGAACTAAGCTTAAAAAGATCCTATAAAGTATCAAGCAGGATCCTAAAACGTTGTATGATTATACTTGGTTTGACGAGGAAAAGAAGCGAAAGAAGGGCGATGTGAACGAGGATGCAAATGGAACGGAAAATAACGCTGAGAAGGAAGAGTCTACGGACAAGGTTGTGAGCTCTATAATTTTGAAACTAAAACAACTGAAATACGAAAGTCTGAGATGAATACCCTTTACGAAACGGAATGAATGAATGAATGTATATTGTTTTATGACGCATCGACAGCTAAGGTCATTTAGCGCGCAATTAAATTTAATTATTCATGATCCCTGGGTAAACAAACCAGTACTAGGCTAGAAAATGTGCCTTGCCCAAGGGCACTCCACCATGACCGTAGTGCCGCGACTGGGGATTACGAAACGGAAGAAGAAGGTAATTAAAAGATTATACCACGGCGGAGTTAAATGCCGTTTTCAACAATATTACAGTTATACCTCGGCAGAGTCTAACGCCGTTTTCAACAATATTATAGTTATACCACGACGGAGTTCTACGCCGTTGTCAACAGCATTAAAGTTATTTCATGCGGTATCAAATATGAAATACCTTCATGATCGACATAATATTCGTAATATCAGAGAGTCCCTCGTAATATCGAAGAAAATTGTTTGGAATGAAATCTATAAATCATTTTAAATTCCCAATCACGGCTTTGTTCACCAAAATTAACAAGCATTCATGATTTGTGTAATGTTTGGTGACTTAAACGACCATAGGGCCTGGTGCTCTTTGTAATTGTAAATGTATTTGTATATAAATCTGTAAATATGCACAAGTCGCAGTAATAGACGATTTACTTACTTACTTACTTACTTACTTACTTATTCAAAAATAATGACATAAACAGTCTGACGTCAAACAAATTACACAATAAAAGGATATTAATTAATCACTGTTCACTTTGATGACATCATTTAAATTCGAGGAGGTAAAATTTATTGGATATCTTTCAATTTTGGTTTGTAGGTTTGGTTTTATTTTCTTGTAAGAAAAGCATTGTTTGGAAAGGAGGAATTGCTCATTGTCAGCAATTGCTCCGTTTTCAAATACACTTTCAATATTCGTATGTAACTAAGTAGCTATAACGGAAACGGTTCAACCCTTTCCCGTTTACAGTCGCTTGTTGACGCATGTGCAGCAGAATTGTTTATCGTGACCCATTTCCTCTTTTTCCACAAAGGTTTCAACTATAGATTTTTCCCCTTGATGTAAGGCAAAATTGCTCGTTATAATTCATCTCTATCATGTTATTCAAAATGTGTCGAGCAAAAGGAAGTCCATAGTAAAACGTTCAAATATGAAAAGATTAATTTGAAACGAGTTTGAAAGCATGGTGTGAAAAGGAGGAATTGCTCATTGTCAGCAATAGCTCCATTTTCAACAATATTTTCAATATTCGAACTGTTATAGTATCACGGAAAGGGTTCCACTTCCATTGAGAGGATGTTACCATTTTCCGCGTACAGACGCATGTGCAGCAGACGACAATGGGGGGGGGGGGGGGGGGGGGGGGGGGGGGGGGGGGGGGGGGGTAAAGCGATTAGTGTAGTCAATACACAAGTGTTCATTTGTGAAACAACACGGACTGAAGCCATTTCATTGCAATCTCTATAAAGGAGAGTATAATTGTCAAATAGTTACAATGAGCAATTTCTCCATTTGTCACAATGATTTCAACACTGTTCATTTATAGTGATTTACTACATTTTTGACTTGCTGCAGATTTATTGTAGTGTGGGAAAAGAACAAGAAAATGACAAGCTCTACAAATGGGAAAGAGGGGTCAAATTATCATTTATCGTAACATAACAAGAATTAATCATAACATGACATTTAAGAACCGTCAACATATTTATTAATAAGTTTGTATACATTCAACGAAATTTATTAAAATCATTAGAAATAGATACAATATACATAAGACATTTGCAAATGATTGCAGACGTATTGACACCTATACGGTGTAAACTTTTGAAAACACTAGTAGCACGAAAAATGGATGAGCAATTTATAAGAATAATACTATATGCGTTCTCTTTGGCGAGTGTTTCATATCACACAAATAAAGAAATCGAAATTAAATAAATGATTATTGTATGGATCTGTTTACGCACTTGTTAACAATGCTAAATGAAGTTTACCGTTACACCCGGTGTCACAAGTGTGTATACATTCAACATACAATGGCATTTATTCAAAGACTGCTGTTCAATAAATAAGAAAATGACAAGCTCTACTTATGGGAAAGAGGGGTCAAATTATCATTTATCGTAACATAACAAGAATTAATCATTACATGATATTTAAGAACCGTCAACATATTTATTAAAATCATTAGAAACAGATACAAATATACATGAAACATTAAACTAAATAAATAGTCATTGTATGGATAGCATGGAACGGTTTACGCACTTGTTAACAATGCTGAATGAAGTTTACCGTTACACCCGGTGTCACAAGTTTGTATACATTCAACGACATTTATTAAAATCATTAGAAATAGATACAATATACATAAGACATTTACAAATGATTACAGACGTATTGACACCTATACGGTGACAACTTTTGAAAACACTAGTAGCACGAAAAATGGATGAGCAATTTATAAGAAGAATACTATATGCGTTCTCTTTGGCGAGTTTCATATTACAGAAATTGCTTTCATCTTGATATTTTTTAACATGATATCTGCTCTCAATAGGAGACGCAGAAATTGACAATGTATACATAAACTACATTTACATATGATTGCGGACGTTTTTTGACACCTAGGCTATGCAGTGGACGACTTTTGAAAACACTAGTAGCAGGAAAAATGGAATGAGCAGTAAGAAAACACATCACACAAATAAAAAAATCGAAATTAAATAAATGGTCATTGTATGGATCTGTTTACGCACATGTTAACAATGCTAAATGAAGTTTACAGTTACACCCGGTGTCACAAGTGTGTATACATTCAACATACAATGGCATTTATTCAAAGACTGCTGTTCAATAAATAAGAAAATGACAAGCTCTACATATGGGAAAGAGGGGTCAAATTATCATTTATCGTAACATAACAAGAATTAATCATGACATGATATTTAAGAACCGTCAACATATTTATTAAAATCATTAGAAACAAGATACAAATATACATGAAACTAAATAAATAGTCATTGTATGGATAGCATGGAACGGTTTACGCACGTGTTAACAATGCTGAATGAAGTTTACCGTTACAACCGGTGTCACAAGTTTGTATACATTCAACGACATTTATTAAAATCATTAGAAATAGATACAATATACATACGACATTTACAAATGATTGCAGACGTATTGACACCTATACGGTGACCATTTTTGAAAACACTAGTAGCACGAAAAATAGATGAGCAATTTATAAGAAGAATACTATATGCGTCCTATTTGGCGAGTTTCATATTACAGAAATCGCTTTCATCTTGATATTTTTTAATATGATATCTGCTCTCAATAGGAGACGCAGAAATTGACAATGTATACATAAACTACGTTTACAAATGATTGCGGACGTTTTTTGACACCTAGGCTATGCAGTGGACGACTTTTGAAAACACTGGTAGCAGGAATAATGGATGAGCAGTAAGAAAACATCACTCAAATAAAGAAATCAAAATTAAATAAATGGTCATTGTATGGATCTGTTTACGCACTTGTTAACAATGCTAAATGAAGTTTACCGTTACACCCGGTGTCACAAGTGTGTATACATTCAACATACAATGGCATTTATTCAAAGACTGCTGTTCAATAAATAAGAAAATGACAAGCTCTACATATGGGAAAGAGGGGTCAAATTATCATTTATCGTAACATAACAAGAATTAATCATGAAATGATATTTAAGAACCGTCAACATATTTATTAAAATCATTAGAAACAAGATACAAATATACATGAAACTAAATAAATAGTCATTGTATGGATAGCATGGAACGGTTTACGCACTTGTTAACAATGCTGAATGAAGTTTACCGTTACACCCGGTGTCACAAGTTTGTATACATTCAACGACATTTATTAAACTCATTAGAAATAGATACAATATACATAAGACATTTACAAATGATTGCAGACGTATTGACACCTATACGGTGACCATTTTTGAAAACACTAGTAGCACGAAAAATGGATGAGCAATTTATAAGAAGAATACTATATGCGTCCTATTTGGCGAGTTTCATATTACAGAAATCGCCTTCATCTTGATATTTTTTAACATGATATCTGCTCTCAATAGGAGACGCAGAAATTGACAACGTATACATAAACTACATTTACAAATGATTGCGGACGTTTTTTGACACCTAGGCTATGCAGTGGAAGACTTTTGAAAACACTGGTAGCAGGAATAATGGATGAGCAGTAAGAAAACACATCACACAAATAAAGAAATCGAAATTAAATAAATGGTCATTGTATGTAACTGTTTACGCACTTGTTAACAATGCTAAATGAAGTTTACCGTTACACCCGGTGTCACAAGTGTGTATACATTCAACATACAACGGCATTTATTCAAAGACTGCTGTTCAATAAATAAGAAAATGACAAGCTCTACATATGGGAAAGAGGGGTCAAATTATCATTTATCGTAACATAACAAGAATTAATCATGACATGATATTTAAGAACCGTCAACATATTTATTAAAATCATTAGAAACAGATACAAATATACATTAAACTAAATAAATAGTCATTGTATGGATAGCATGGAACGGTTTACGCACTTGTTAACAATGCTGAATGAAGTTTACCGTTACACCCGGTGTCGCAAGTTTGTATACATTTACACATGATTGCAGACGTATTGACACCTATACGGTGACAACTTTTGAAAACACTAGTAGCACGAAAAATGGATGAGCAATTTATAAGAAGAATACTATATGCGTTCTCTTTGGCGAGTTTCATATTACAGAAATCGCTTTCATCTTGATATTTTTTAACATGATATCTGCTCTCAATAGGAGACGCAGAAATTGACAATGTATACATAAACTACATTTACAAATGATTACGGACGTTTTTTGACACCTAGGCTATGCAGTGGACGACTTTTGAAAACACTGGTAGCAGGAAAAATGGATGAGCAGTAAGAAAACACATCACACAAATAAAGAAATCGAAATTAAATAAATGGTCATTGTATGGATCTGTTTACGCACTTGTTAACAATGCTAAATGAAGTTTACCGTTACACCCGGTGTCACAAGTTTGTATCCATTCAACATACAATGACATTTATTTAAAGACAGGTGTTTTAGAAAATGACAAGCTCTGCATATGAAAGAGGGGTTAAATTATCATTTATACTTTTGTAAATTATTGATCTTCATTAGATGGAGAAAATAAAGATAAATAAATTCTTCTTATAAATTGCTCATATTTTCTCCATATAATGAAGATCAATAATTTACAAAAGTATAAAGAAATGTGAAAAACAAAAAGAACAGGGAAAAAATGCATATAAATACGAATATAATACAATTGTACATGTATGTCGCTATGTAAATACCACTGTCCCCTCAAGCTGTCAGATTAACATGCCTTGTTTTTTTCTGTGATCATACGATAAACAAACCTATATATGCTTTGCGCATGCAACCTGTTCAAACCGAAGGGGAATTGTGGATTATAATTTGCTAATGACTGAGACCCCTAATAGAATACTTCACCGAAACGAGATGTGTTCAATAAAGGACAGACATATATTAAGTAATTATAAAATTACAAATGCATCAGGTAACTGATAAAACATTTCCTGACTGTGACCTAGTTATCCTTTTCTCCCAATGATATCAAGAGTTTGTAATCCGTAAGTGCTCGCTTAAATTCGTTAAGTGACAATGGCGCACTTAATTGGATTATATTGGAATCTCCATACACAAGAATACTGATGGCACATGTTGATCATATCTTGTAAGGATTTACTAGACAACGATAAACGTGAGATATCATCTGCAAAGGACGGGGCACAAAAACTAGACGCTTCTATGGCTTTCATCTTGATATTTTATAACATGATATCTGCTCTCAGATCTCCATAATCTGATAAATCATATTGTCAATTCTATATTATCATTAGCTCAAATTTCCGATTTTTTTTCCAGATGGATAATGTTGCTGACTAATGTTATTAATCTCGTTATTTCATCTGATTTCTAATTGTCCTGGGAATCTATCGGTTTATCATGTAGGTTACTGTACTTCGGACGTTTGATCTTCGTTGAATTGGTGCATACAAAGCAGGTACACCACCAGGTTTGGGTAGCATTGTCGGGTGTTTAATCATCCAAGCCAAACTGAAAATACATACGAAGTATCTCATATTATGCAATATTACTTAAAGGAAAAAACGTACATGCTTCTCTATACGTCCACATGACTCGATTGCAACGACATTTGAAACGTTAAGGGCTTCCACTAGCTTTCGAAATGAAGTTATTTTGAAACAAAATGGTCAAAACGTTAATCATGTTCATGCACCAAATTATGATATTCATTTTACTTTAAAAACTTTTCCCATAATGACAGCATCTGTGGAATACAACCTTAAAACACCTGGGTAAGAATATGGACAGCATCTGAAAATGCAAATTAAATAGAGTTGAAAACATTATTGTAAAAGGATTTTGCTGATGCTGAGCATTTCTCCATTTACCACAATATTTAAATAGTCATTTGTATCAGTCACGAAAACCCATAACATTTTTGTGACCAACATTAGCGTACCTATCCTAGTTTACCATGCAGTTGTCCGACGTCTGATCTCGAGATGTAGTATGGATACACAAGGTGGATTTGTACGTAGGTTGACTTTCTCGATAGCTTTGGACTATTGCAGTACATGTATATCCTCTAGATGTCACTAAAATAAGGAAGAAAATGAATATGGCTCTATATTGTTCATCCGATTCGATGAAAACGACATTGGACATATATGAGAACCATAAGTCAAGAGTTTATTACAGAGTTATTGCCCTTTATTATTTTTTCTCCTCCTCAGTACAACTGCTTAATTACCCAATGGGTTTTAATAAAACAAAATTGATTGCCATCAAACACAATTAATTTTTTTTTTTAACTTTAACCAAGACAATCCAAAAATGAATAAAACAAGAATAACCCGATCCATAACATTGTCATTTATATGTAGATGCCATTTCTAAATGTATGTGCCATTTCTAAATGACACCTTTACCATGGGCGTAGGAGCGTTTCAATTATTGGGGGGGCCAACCAATAACAGAAACCAATTATTGAATATATACCATGTAGCCTTCAATATTTTAATGCACATTAATTACGTTTAATTGTTAATACAGGGTTAGTATTTGCAGTTTTGCACCAATAAAGCATTAATACAGATTACAATACACATTGAGTTCTTCAGATAGTGTATTTCAAATCAGATAAGTGATATTTGTATACTTGATCGGACACCCACACACCCAGATCCGATAGTATAATCTATATGTTCTGTTTTGTATGATAGTCCCTTTTGTTTATATGTAATACATATCATTGCTCTTAATGACTTCAATCATCGTGACTTCAATTCATTATTGTGTATCGTTTTTATCATACAAGCAAGTCCAGCAAAGACGATCTTATTCGTTAGTATTGAAATAGTCCAGGTTTAAAATATTCGTTAACGTCTCTTTGTGGCGGGTCGAATTCCGTCGTAGTGGCGGGCCGAATTACGTCGTATTGATGTAAAACTGGACAGTAAGGAGGCTATACAATTATACACTTTCTAAAACTTGCCAAAGTACTCCGTCCTCTCTTTGTTCTTTGCTGCAAATTCTGACGCTACTTGTAGAATGTTAATATGATCAGTTTCGTCTTTGTGGCAGTGTAACAACAGCATGTTGTTCAAACGTTCCTGTGACATCGTTGATCTTAAGTAGGTTTTAAGTCGACGTAAAGTCGAAAATGAACGTTCAGCCGTTGCGGTGGTAACGGGAATTGTAAAATACATCTGTATTAGCATGACGACAGCTGACATAAACTTCTTTGCGCCTGGCTCATTATTTAATATGTCACATACAGTTCTTATGCTTGATACTTTAGCGACCTTCAATGCACTTCCCTTGACCATGTCTTCCATTAAAGGTAATTGCGCCTGCAGCTTTTGCATGTCGATGTCGTCTTTGTACAAGTTGCTTACGCTTACCGGGACATCAACGGAGACACCATTTGCCGCATCTATTACCACTCGTTCAATGTCCTCTACAACGTCAATATTCTTGTTTAGAAGTCGTCGCTCAAGATGGTTCTGAATACAGTCGACAGCTTCGAAATACTGTTGGCGGAAGTAGTCTTTTGTGTTATTAAATTTCACACTATCTTCCCCGGAATCCAGACGTTTCGGTACTCTTTTATATCGGGGCAGACAAGGGGTCTCCGTGATGTTCTGTGACATGGTTTCGATTTTCTCATAGAACACTTTGAACGAGTCATCTGTTCTCTGTCTCGTACAGAAGGACATAAGCATTTTGCAACCATTCTTAGCGTCTACCACACACGAGTCTTTGTTTTGGAGTGTAATAGACAGTTGCTCAGTTGCGGCAAACAGCATATGTGAAAGGTGCAGCCCAAAATATGTGTTAAATTTCTGCATCAAGGTTGAAATACCACCAGCACGTCTTGAATAATCATCATTTCCTGATGCGTTCACCTCATCCATAGTATCTATGAGGACTTCATAGTTGTCTAACACAGAACTTATAGCAGACGTTCTTACAGTCCAACGGGTCGGGCACAATGGCTTGATAGTTGCTGTAGATTTTCCCGACTCGATTTGTAGCTTTTCAAACAAAACTTGACGTTTTGGCGACCACTTTATGAGTGAGGCGATCTCTTTAACTAGATCGATTGCATCCCGCATGGCTTTTATTTGACGGCATGAATCTTGTAGACCTAGGTTTAAACAATGTGCAAAACAGTGCACAACAATGGCCTGTGGAACTTCTTGTAGAATTTTAACGGCCACTCCATTTATATGACCCATGAAGTTGGACGCTCCATCATACCCTTGACCACGACAATTGTTGAGTGGTAAACATAGACGAAGAAGAACGTCCTTAATAGATAGCAGTATTGTTGCAGCCTTGGTATTGTCCACCTGAATCATGCCTACAAAGTCCTCATATACAACAAACTGTTCGTCGACCCAACGAATGCTTATTGAAAGTTGCTCCCTATTGGAAATGTCTCTTGTTTCGTCCGCCAATATGCTGTACCATTTCCTTTCCGATATTTTTTGGATGAGTTTTCTTAGTAAATTGTGCCCCATTAGTTTGATTTGTTCATTAATTATGATTGGGGATTGGTATGTGCGTTGTTGAACCCAGTTATTAAGAAGGGGACTATCGTCTGCTCTGAGCATCATCAGCTGGTCGAAATTCCCCTCTCCTTCTCTTTTACCTCGCACTGGTAAGCCCTGGCGCAGCATAAACTTCAACGATTTTAGTTGTTTAATCAAACATTCACGATGATTAGCTTGATCGGCTTTATTCTGGTTGTCTATACTACTCTGAACGTTGATCCCTTTCTTTGCGAACTTAACCTTTTCAACTACTTCTTTATGGGTATGACTCTGTTCGTGTTCACGAAATTTCGCGGGGGCCTTTTTCCAGTTATTGAATCCTTCATTCATGAAGTTAGTTTCCGACTTTGTGCTGAATGATATCAGGGAATGGTTGGAAGCGAATTGGCATGTTGAACAGTAGACACGGTTATTTGTTATACAGTATGTAAGCCATGGGTAATCAACAAACCAACTTGCCTGGCATGTCCGTTCTCGGTTCTTATATATTCTCACAGACCCGTCTAATATTTCTGTGTCTGTTGGGTGAAATGGCTCCAAGGATGAACAACATAAAGCATTACAATGAACGTTACGCGGTAAGGTACTAACATGATCTTCACTTGGATCTACTGGAACAGGGCTATGGATTCCGATGAGTTTATTGTCAGGCGTGTGGACACTGTTTTCCGAAACAGATTGCGTTAATGGACTTGTTTTGTTGTCACTAATTTGGTCACATGAACTTTCACCTACATTTTCAATTTCATGCTGTAGACTCTGTTCTTTGTTGATTTCTATCTTTATCGTTGATTCTTTGGTGACTTTGTCTGACTTTTTTTCAAAGAACGAAAACAATGTACCCTGTTTTGATTGATTTGGTTTGCTTACTTTAGTTGTTGTTTTATTGTTCGATTGACTGAGAGGACACTTGCGTTTTTTTGAAGATTGTTTTGGTTCACAAGAGACGTGTTCTGCAGTTGGTAAGATAGCACAGAAATGGTTGGGTTGAAATAAACTCCCAGTACGCGTGTCTAAATTTCCGTCACGCGACCACAATACAATGAACGGCTTTCGTTTTGTATTTGAGGTGCTGATTGAATTGCGTACTCGTATATGGCCATTAAGCAAGGGTCTAATGCCGTGACTTGTATCAGGATAAGCTGAATAAATATCAGTATTAACCACATTCGGAAGGCTTAAAACCTGTAGCATAGATGACCAAGTTTTTCTTTTCTGTTGTCATGATACTTGGTTTTGCGGCTGCTTCTTCCAGTATGGGGTGATCGCTGTAGAAATTGGCATTCAGATACAAATCGCAGGCGGACAACAATCTCAATGTTGATGCCAATGATTCATCACCTGAAAATATAACAAATATAAACATGAGACTAAGTATGGTTGTTAAAGCAAGATACAGTATGTTTAATTTTCAAATGGAAAAAAAACACATGTTTAAATTTACCATACATAGCACTTATCAATAATTCCACAGTTTCATTGAACTCGAACGTACACAGTTTTAATTATGGACGGACAGACAGATCGACAGACGATCACACGGACGATATGCATGGCGCTTATTAATATCCGCCATTGAAATATGATCAACATATTTAAAAAAACCGGACACTATATAACAAGATGCCGGAGTTACTCCGTTAGCTAAAATCTTTAAGCCGAAATGGATTAGAGATATGTACGACATGATACTTACTTAACAGTGATAAATTTTCACCCGTCCCAACGATTTTGGGGGAAATTGCAGACGACAATTTCTAAATGATGACGAAAACACAGACGGACGCACGGACGCAGCGGCGAATAAAGGTTTTCACCAAAGATCATGATAAATTGATGGAGTTTATATAATTTCACAAGTTAAATTGAAGTTCAACTAACAGTTTTGGAGAAACATTGCAAACGACAGTATTTTGAAAACGGACGGGAACACAGACAGACGAAGCAGTGACTATATGATTTCCCGAAATAAAAGCTAACCATAGTAAATCGATGATTGGTTTCAATAATGGTTATAATTATTTTTATTATTATCTATTTAGAATTTCAATGACATAATGATACAAGTATATACAAAACAAACTAATACAAAAAGGATTATTATTTTGATACATTGAAATCACATGAAACGCTAGGTGGTGGTATTTTCAAGTTTACAATGGTAAAGGGCACCTGCTTAGCCCACCGCCAATCAAAGAAATCACATGATTGCCACAATCCCTTTACAATGAGACTCGAACACTTAAGCAGTAACGGCCAGTTATTGACAGTAATTACCATTAACCACTAAGTAACGGATCGAACCCTTTTAAATCAACTGTCGACGAGTGACAACTTTACAAAAATGGTTTAACGGCCTCGTGCATACTAACCTTTTAAATACAGTGAAGTAGCATTAAACAAGCAATCTCCATTTCCAGTTGTTTTCACAGGGCGGACTTTTGAAAAAGGTATGTCTGTAGGAGCAAGTGTCTCAGCTAGACCATCCGTCTGCAGGTTTGAGTAGCTAGGGTTGGTTATAGTTAACGTGAGTGGTGCTATGATAGTTTTATACTTAGCATCCAACTCTGAAACGCATGTTCTATCCCCCGTTGATATGGCATCTTTCAACTTCCGCAGGTCGGATATGACAGAGTCGCCACTGAAATGCAATATTAAAATAATATGATTGCATGAAATGAAAAAAAAAAAAATCGGAGTAGCAAGATTGTAAAATGAAACAATTTCAAACATTTTAACTAATTTAGTAAAAATGAGGCCGTCACGATATAGCGCAGTTGGTAGTGTTAACCAGGGTGGTCCTTTCTATCATATGCGCACACGGTCGGAAGAACCATAGTTATAATGTATCGTTCATCTCTCTGAGGCTGCATGAAATGACTTCAGCTGCTGAGTGACAGTTTTATGTTAATCTTAAAATATTAACTGAAAAAAAAAAAGTTTGCCGGTAGGCGGTTTCGATCCTTGAGCTCCCGCGTGACAGCCCGCAAGCATCACCAATAGGCTACGCAGACAAGTTATTACAATTGGTAGTAAAATTGAAGTGTTTTAAAATATTACGAATCTATTATAAATTTCTGGAAGAATTGATTTTTGTTTAGAACCATATTTCGCGTAGACTTGGGCAAATTCAAAATACGACTTTATAAATATAATAAACTGGCTTACCTGCCCGACGATGCAACTGCCATTGTTTTGTTTATACAGGGGCTGGCATGAGGTCCGTTTATTTGACGATGTTCATAATATTTTTAAAAAGATTGCGCCATAAGACTTGTTTCCGTCGAAGTCTTCGTACCGAAATAAATGTATTGATAATATCGGGGAACCACTGGATTAAAATCCCGGTCGGGTTTAATTTACGGAAATAAAAAGATCAACATATTTTATTGTTGTAATCTATTCGAAATTAGCATCCATCAATACAATAGACAAATATCAATAATTTCATGATTCATTTGGTTTTGTTAAATTTGTTTTATACAAGGTATATTACTATTATCATATGTAAATATGCTTAATTTTGTGACAATTATTGGGGGGGCCAAAGCATATGCTGGCCCCTCCCCCCCAACCTGAACATTGGGGGGGCCCGGCCCCCCCTGGCCCCCCCGGCTCCTACGCCTATGCCGGCGATCGATTAGGTGAAATATCGATAAAAGTTATTGAGTGAAACCGGAGAAGACAGATTGTTGGATATGCGTTAAACATGTGTGGGTGATATGATATGACTGAACAATTGTTGTTAGTGGTATTAAACATTAGTAGGTGATATGATATGACTGAACAAGTGTTGTAAGAGGCGTTAAACATGTGTAGGGGATATGATATGACTAAACAATTGTTGTAAGCGGCGTTAAACATGTCTAGGTGATATGATATGACTGAACAATTGTTGTAAGAGGCATTAAACATGTGTAGGTGATATGATATGACTGAACAATTGTTGTAAGAGGCGTTAAACATGTGTAGGTGATATGATATGACTGAACAATTGTTGTAAGAGGCGTTAAACATGTGTAGGGGATATGATATGACTGAACAATTGTTGTTAGCGGCGTTAAACATGTGTAGGTGTAGGTGATATGATATGACTGAACAATTATTGTAAGAGGCGTTAAACATGTGTAGGTGATATGATATGACTGAACAATTATGATATGACTGAACAATTGTTGTAAGAGGCTTTAAATACGTATAGGTGATATGATATGACTGAACAATTGTTGTAAGCGGCGTTAAACATGTGTGGGTGATATGATATGACTGAACAATTGTTGTAAGAGGCGTTAAACATGTGTAGGGGATATGATATGACTGAACAATTGTTGTAAGCGGCGTTAAACATGTGTAGGTGATATGATATGACTGAACAATTGTTTTAAGAGGCTTTAAATACGTATAGGTGATATGATATGACTGAACAATTGTTGTAAGCGGCGTTAAACATGTGTGGGTGATATGATATGACTGAACAATTGTTGTAAGAGGCGTTAAACATGTATAGGTGATATGATATGACTGAACAATTGTTGTAAGCGGCGTTAAACATGTGTAGGTGATATGATATGACTGAACAATTGTTGTAAGAGGCGTTAAACATGTCTAGGTGATATGATATGACTGAACAATTGTTGTAAGCGGCGTTAAACATGTGTGGGTGATATGATATGACTGAACAATTGTTGTAAGAGGCGTTAAACATGTATAGGTGATATGATATGACTGAACAATTGTTGTACGCGGCGTTAAATATGTGTGGGTGATATGATATGACTGAACAATTGTTGTAAGAGGCGTTAAACATGTGTAGGTGATATGATATGACTGAACAATTGTTGTAAGCGGCATTAAACATGTGTAGGTGATATGATATGACTGAACAATTGTTGTAAGCGGCGTTAAACATGTCTAGGTGATATGATATGACTGAACAATTGTTGTAAGAGGCATTAAACATGTGTAGGTGATATGATATGACTGAACAATTGTTGTAAGAGGCGTTAAACATGTGTAGGTGATATGATATGACTGAACAATTGTTGTAAGTGGTATTAAACATGTGTAGGTGATATGATATGACTGAACAATTGTTGTAAAAGGCGTTAAACATGTGTAGGTGATACATTGTATGATATGACTGATCAATTGTTGTAAGTGGTATTAAACATGTCTAGGTGATATGATATGACTGAACAATTATTGTAAGTGGCGTTAAACATGTCTAGGTGATATAATATAACTGAACAATTGTTGTAAGCCGCGTTAAACATGTCTAGGTGATATGATATTACTGAACAATTGTTGTAAGTGGTATTAAACATGTCTAGGTGATATGATATGACTGAACAAGTGTCGTAAGTGGCGTTAAACATGTCTAGGTGATATGATATGACTGAACAATTGTTGTAAGTGGTATTAAACATGTCTAGGTGATATGATATGACTGAACAATTATTGTACGTGGCGTTAAACATGTCTAGGTGATATGATATGACTGAACAATTGTTGTAAGAGGCGTTAAACATGTGTAGGTGATATGATATAACTGAACAATTGTTGTAAGTGGCGTTAAACATGTCTAGGTGATATGATATGACTGAACAATTGTTGTAAGTGGTATTAAACATGTGTAGGTGATATGATATGACTGAACAATTATTGTACGTGGCGTTAAACATGTCTAGGTGATATGATATGACTGAACAATTGTTGTAAGAGGCGTTAAACATGTCTAGGTGATACGATATTATTGAACAATTGTTGTAAGAGGCGTTAAACATGTGTAGGTGATATGATATGACTGAACACTTGTTGTAAGCGTCGTTAAACATGTGTAGGTGATATGATATGACTGAACAATTGTTGTAAGCGTTGTTAAACATGTGTAGGTGATATGATATGACTGAACAATTGTTGTAAGAGGCGTTAAACATGTGTAGGTGATATGATATGACTGAACAATTGTTGTTAGCGGCATTAAACATGTGTAGGTGATATGATATGACTGAACAATTGTTGTAAGCGGCGTTAAACATGTGTGGGTGATATGATATGACTGAACAATTGTTGTAAGAGGCGTTAAACATGTATAGGTGATATGATATGACTGAACAATTGTTGTAAGCGGCGTTAAATATGTGTGGGTGATATGATATGACTGAACAATTATTGTAAGAGGCGTTAAACATGTGTAGGTGATATGATATGACTGAACAATTATGATATGACTGAACAATTGTTGTAAGAGGCTTTAAATACGTATAGGTGATATGATATGACTGAACAATTGTTGTAAGCGGCGTTAAACATGTGTGGGTGATATGATATGACTGAACAATTGTTGTAAGAGGCGTTAAACATGTGTAGGGGATATGATATGACTGAACAATTGTTGTAAGCGGCATTAAACATGTGTAGGTGATATGATATGACTGAACAATTGTTTTAAGAGGCTTTAAATACGTATAGGTGATATGATATGACTGAACAATTGTTGTAAGCGGCGTTAAACATGTGTGGGTGATATGATATGACTGAACAATTGTTGTAAGAGGCGTTAAACATGTATAGGTGATATGATATGACTGAACAATTGTTGTAAGCGGCGTTAAACATGTGTAGGTGATATGATATGACTGAACAATTGTTGTAAGAGGCGTTAAACATGTCTAGGTGATATGATATGACTGAACAATTGCTGTAAGCGGCGTTAAACATGTGTGGGTGATATGATATGACTGAACAATTGTTGTAAGAGGCGTTAAACATGTATAGGTGATATGATATGACTGAACAATTGTTGTACGCGGCGTTAAATATGTGTGGGTGATATGATATGACTGAACAATTGTTGTAAGAGGCGTTAAACATGTGTAGGTGATATGATATGACTGAACAATTGTTGTAAGCGGCATTAAACATGTGTAGGTGATATGATATGACTGAACAATTGTTGTAAGCGGCGTTAAACATGTCTAGGTGATATGATATGACTGAACAATTGTTGTAAGAGGCATTAAACATGTGTAGGTGATATGATATGACTGAACAATTGTTGTAAGAGGCGTTAAACATGTGTAGGTGATATGATATGACTGAACAATTGTTGTAAGTGGTATTAAACATGTGTAGGTGATATGATATGACTGATCAATTGTTGTAAAAGGCGTTAAACATGTGTAGGTGATACATTGTATGATATGACTGAACAATTGTTGTAAGTGGTATTAAACATGTCTAGGTGATATGATATGACTGAACAATTATTGTAAGTGGCGTTAAACATGTCTAGGTGATATAATATAACTGAACAATTGTTGTAAGCCGCGTTAAACATGTCTAGGTGATATGATATTACTGAACAATTGTTTTAAGTGGTATTAAACATGTCTAGGTGATATGATATGACTGAACAAGTGTCGTAAGTGGCGTTAAACATGTCTAGGTGATATGATATGACTGAACAATTGTTGTAAGTGGTATTAAACATGTCTAGGTGATATGATATGACTGAACAATTGTTGTAAGCGGCGTTAAACATGTGTAGGTGATATGATATGACTGAACAATTGTTGTAAGCGGTGTTAAACATGTGTAGGGGATATGATATGACTGAACAATTGTTGTAAGAGGCGTTAAACATGTGTAGGTGATATGATATGACTGAACAATTGTTGTAAGCGGCGTTAAACATGTCTAGGTGATATGATATGACTGAACAAGTGTTGTAAGAGGCGTTAAACATGTGTAGGGGATATGATATGACTGAACAATTGTTGTAAGCGGCGTTAAACATGTGTAGGTGTAGGTGATATGATATGACTGAACAATTATTGTAAGAGGCTTTAAACATGTGTAGGTGATATGATATGACTGAACAATTATTGTAAGTGGCGTTAAACATGTCTAGGTGATATGATATGACTGAACAATTGTTGTAAGAGGCGTTAAACATGTATAGGTGATATGATATGACTGAACAATTGTTGTAAGAGGCGTTAAACATGTGTATGGGATATGATATGACTGAACAATTGTTGTAAGTGGTATTAAACATGTGTAGGTGATATGATATGACTGAACAATTGTTGTAAGCGGTGTTAAACATGTGTAGGGGATATGATATGACCGAACAATTGTTGTAAGCGGCGTTAAACATGTCTAGGTGATATGATATGACTGAACAATTGTTGTAAGAGGCGTTAAACATGTGTAGGTGATATGATATGACTGAACAGTTGTTGTAAGCGTCGTTAAACATGTGTAGGTGATATGATATGACTGAACAATTGTTGTAAGCGGTGTTAAACATGTGTAGGTGATATGATATGACTGAACAATTGTTGTAAGCGGCGTTAAACATGTGTAGGTGATATGATATGACTGAACAATTGTTGTAAGCGGTGTTAAACATGTGTAGGGGATATGATATGACTGAACAATTGTTGTAAGAGGCGTTAAACATGTCTAGGTGATATGATATGACTGAACAATTGTTGTAAGAGGCGTTAAACATGTCTAGGTGATACGATATTATTGAACAATTGTTGTAAGAGGCGTTAAACATGTGTAGGTGATATGATATGACTGAACACTTGTTGTAAGCGTCGTTAAACATGTGTAGGTGATATGATATGACTGAACAATTGTTGTAAGCGTTGTTAAACATGTGTAGGTGATATGATATGACTGAACAATTGTTGTAAGAGGCGTTAAACATGTGTAGGTGATATGATATGACTGAACAATTGTTGTTAGCGGCATTTAACATGTGTAGGTGATATGATATGACTGAACAATTATGATATGACTGAACAATTGTTGTAAGAGGCTTTAAATACGTATAGGTGATATGATATGACTGAACAATTGTTGTAAGCGGCGTTAAACATGTGTGGGTGATATGATATGACTGAACAATTGTTGTAAGAGGCGTTAAACATGTGTAGGTGATATGATATGACTGAACAATTGTTGTAAGGGGCGTTAAACATGTGTAGGTGATATGATATGACTGAACAATTGTTGTAAGCGGCGTTAAACATGTGTAGGTGATATGATATGACTGAACAATTGTTGTAAGAGGCGTTAAATATGTGTAGGTGATATGATATGACTGAACAATTGTTGTAAGAGGCGTTAAACATGTGTAGGTGATATGATATGACTGAACAATTGTTGTAAGCGGCGTTAAACATGTGTAGGTGATATGATATGACTGAACAATTGTTGTAAGAGGCGTTAAACATGTGTAGGTGATATGATATGACTGAACAATTGTTGTAAGCGGCGTTAAACATGTGTAGGTGATATGATATGACTGAACAATTGTTGTAAGAGGCGTTAAACATGTGTAGGTGATATGATATGACTGAACAATTGTTGTAAGAGGCGTTAAACATGTGTAGGGGATATGATATGACTGAACAATTGTTGTAAGCGGCGTTAAACATGTGTAGGTAAATGATATGACTGAACAATTGTTGTAAGAGGCGTTAAACATGTGTAGGTGATATGATATGACTGAACAACTGTTGTAAGAGGCGTTTAAGACTCTCTTAAAAACGTCTTAAATGCGATGTTCTTAGGTAGGCACCTCCGTACGGCTGCAGATATGTGGGGTGCAGGTGAGAGTCGGGCAACGGAACTGCAATGCATGGGGGATGGCCGGACCACGGTTTGTGACACGGCGAGGCGTACCCACATGGCGCAGAAAAGGTTGCAGTGACCTGATGAGAGCCTCGAGGCATTTTTCTGTTTACGGAGCAAGATAAGGACATATGTTTACATGTGTCTGGTTTTGGGGCAACCTGACGGTAGCAATACGGCCAAGATACCTGAGTTTTACTACCCAAATGGGTCCCCTGCCAGGTGGAGTAATCTCACTTGAAATCTGGCATCTGGGGTTAATAATTGAGACACCGGTGCAGCTTATGATCACTTGGCTGTAAGTCATTATGTGGCTTGTCCGGGAGTTAATTCAGAGTGAGTCAAGTAGAGAGCGCAGAACATTCAGCGCTCGTCCGGTCATTTCGTAGGCGCCAGAACTCGTCCAAAACCCTGTCCAAAACCCAGCAAGGCCAGAATATCAACGAGTAGAATTTCAAGGGCCTGTGTCAAAGACAGCCCGGGGATGATTGGATATGGACATTGAGGGGGATGCTTCTTATGTTTTTTATCCAAATTGACCCAGCGGTTACAGAGGAGAAATCCTTTGAAGGCAAATATCATGCACAGACTCACACACGATGGACAATTCGCCATGACAAGCTCCACTGACTGAAGCTAAACAAAATTGTTTTTGTTATAATGACCTTGATTCAAATGACACCAATTATTAAAGCCGTCAATAGGCGGCTTCCTGTAGGAATGCTTTGAAATTAAGCACATGGAGATTTTTACACTTGCCAAGGCGACCACATTTTGGGATTTCTCTTTGTCCTTACTAAGAATATTAATTTAAGGTAAATGACTTTTAAAACATCCCTTGTACACTCTATATACATGTGTGAGTTTTACAAATTAAAAAAAAAAGACAAAGGCCGGTATATTAATTTAATGTATGTACATTTTTAGTTAAGCGAAATTCAAACTGTATCTAGTCTAAACAGTAAAATAGAGAACCAATCTACTAAATTGGTTACCAGCCTCATACGCTTTATTATTTTAATAGTTTTTAAACCGGGAACCAAAAAATATGCGCGCTAAATATAGTCTGGTATATGTACCTTTCATCATATATATTACGCAGTGATAAAAGGAAGGATCTCCGGCAGACGCTATATCGCGCCGTTATTACGTCACTGTGTTGTATACATCCGTTATAACATATACTCACTATGGTTATCTGCTTCATTCGCTTTTCTATGTGATGTAATTGCTTGAACCGGAACGAAAAAAGGACGTTTGCTTGTTCGACATTTTGATGAAACAATATAAGAAAATGGTGCATTGCAGTATACTCGTGTTGTAAATTTCTAACACCTTTACCTTTCATATTTGTATACCTATTCAATGTTTTGGGTCTTAATATCTCCACAGGAAACTCTCTCCAATAACAAATTAAATTAACACTGAATCGGGTTATGAACAAATATGTATTGCCTTAATTTTCCCCATTTACAGTTTTAACCCTTTCCGACAAATATACCCTTACTGTGCCTCTGCAATAGACGACTTTTGAAATAATTCTGGCAAAAGGTGAAATCGCTCACAATGAGATTAATGTTCTCCATTTACGGTTTTAACCCTTTCCCACATACGAGTATATACCCTTTGTGAGTTTCTGCAACAGACGACTTTTGAAATCATTGTGGTAAAAGGTGAAATTGCTCAAAATGAGCTTAATTTTCTCCATTTACGGTTTTAACCATTTCCCACATACGAGTATATACCATTTCTGAGCCTCTGAAGCAGACGACTTTTGAAATCATAGTGGCAAAAGGTGTAATTGCTTATAATGAGCAATTGCTTCATTTGCGACAACAATTTCAACTCTTTTCAATTATCTTACTATCATTTATAGAGATTATCTATGTTTTGTACTTGATGATTTCAAAGTCTGTCATTGAAATCATTGTGGCAAAAGGAGAAATTGCTCATAATGAGTTATCATGATTTGCATTTACCACAATAATTGTGAACACTTTTCAGTTATCATGCTATCATTTTATAGATGTTTAGATCACCTGAGCCGAAGGCTCAAGGTGATCTAATCTGATCACTCTCTGTCCGTCGTCCGTCCGTCATTAACGTTTAGATTTAAACATCATCTCCTCCTAAACCGCAGGAACAATTTCCACAAAACATCACAGGAATGTTCCTATGGTGGTCCTCTTTCTAGATTGTTCAAAGATTTAAATTCCATTGAGAACTTATGTCGCATCAGAAAGGGGGTAGAATTTCCAAACTTTAAAAATCTTCTTCTCCAAATCTGCTTGTCAGATTCCAATATAATTTAGTAGATATGTTCCTTGGGTGACCATCTACAAAGATTGTTCAAGCCATACTGATTTGTAGAAAAAACATGGCAGTCAGGTGGCATAAGAAAAGGAGCAAAATGACATATTTTGAAAATTCCATTTTTATGAAAGTGCTTGTCTGATTTTAAGAAAATTGAATAGGAATCTTACCTCAGTCATCCTCTACTTAATTTATTCAAGCCGTTTTGATTGGTTACAAAATCATAGCAACCAAGCGTCATCACAAAAGGAGTAAAATTAACTTTTAGCTACAAATGACAACACCTACTATTCCATAGGACCAATTTAAACTTGACTTCACAGGAATATTCCTTTGTTGGTCCTCTTTTAAAATTGTTCAAAGACTTATATTCTGTGTAGAACTTTGGTTGCTGCGGCATCAGAGCGTGAGATAAAATACCCACATTTTAAAAAACCTTTTCTTCCATAATAGTCTGCTTGTCCGATTTCAAGATAATTTGGTAGAAATGTTCCTTGAGTGATTCTCTACAACAACTTTTCAAGCCATATTGATTTCGTTGGAAAACAGGGCAGCAAGGTGGCATCAGGAAAGTGGCAAAATGATAAACTTTATAATTCCATTCTTATGTCCACTCCTTTCAGTTTCATTTGCACTCCTGATCAAATTTTCTCAGATATTTGCAGTTAAATATTTGCTACTAATTTACTATCACTCAGGTGATCGATTTAGGGCCATCTTGGCCCTCTTGTTTATATATTGTAGTTGATAATTTCAAAGTCGTCTTCTGCAAATTTGTTTTAGGTGGGAAATGGTTAAACCCTTATCCACTATCATGACTTACCGATATAAAACAAAAACAGATTTTCTGTGTGTCTGCATTATTTGACAACAAATTATCATAACAGGGCTTGTGTTCAATACAAATAGTTGATTGTCTTTGGTACAAATTGAAATTTATCATAACCTCTTGTCCATTTATCTTTAGTTTTAGTCTTATATGTCACTTGTCATGATCAGTTTAACTCTAAATCATCTCATTCACTTAAAATACATACCCTGCCAGGTTAAATATCCTACATAGTACTTAAATCTTCAAATACCGACATCTGCATTACTAACTACAGATTAAATTTGTCTAATGGATTTAAATGTTTTTTTTTTTTTATTTCTTCATGTGCAACGAAATATTGCAGCTTCTTTTTGATGATTTGCGTCAAAAATTCGTCTTATTCTATGGTATTGAATACAAGAGCCAAACAAGGACAGTATCTCTCCATTGGCAAAAGGTCAAATATTACGGCTGACTTGTTTCGTTCTCTCCGTCGAGTCGGAATAGGTCAGTCGTTACAGACGAGTCGTTACAGACGAGGGTTTTAAACCAAGGGGTCATGAGTGCGTATTCCGACGATAGAAACAATAACGTTATTTCTGGGAAGATAACCAATTCCACCAACATTGCTTTAAGTTATACTTTTATAAATACTTAAAAGCATATTTCATAACTTTTGTTGCCCTAATATTTTGTTAAACATGAATGGTGGAATGCATTTAAGTAAATAACTTACAAGTAAGTTGACATAAATAGTTACATTGCTGACTAACAATATTTGTTTAGAAATATAATCTTTAAGCAATTTAATTAGGGAAACAAAAATGATTTAATATTCTTTTAAGTAATTAAGTATTACTTAGCGATGATAAAGGATGGTAAAATTGGAGCCAGTTGCACTCGAAACTGCTGTTGTGTAACGTTGAGAGAAAACAATGAAACGTATTAGTGTGTTCACTCGCTGCCGTCATCACTGAAAAGTAATAGTAAACATCTAGCAATCGTTCACTTACTATTTTACAGTCCACGTATAACGAGAGATGGGCTAGTTAACAAACAGCCAGAACGGGATGTCTGTGTAAATACAGACCCAAACTGGTAAATCTATTTTAACGAACATCGATTATTCTCCCTAATAAAGACGACTTTGACGTTTACTACAGACCAGTTTTTCTTTTCAAAACATCTTGAGAAGAAGGGTTCCTAGAAGATGACGTTTGAAAACGTTTTGAGAATAAGGTATATTTGTGTATTACATGTACCTTTTCATTTGCCGAGCCCCGCTGGCTATGTCCATATCGCGGTGGGCTGTCAATCCATGGGTTGTGAGTTCTGAATCCCAGCTCGGCCAACATTATTTCTGACGGTTTACGCATGTCAATGCGAAAAGTGTCATTCTTCTTTCACAAACATAGTGTAGGTAAACGCAGCAAGTTGTTTGGAAGAATGTTGTGTAGAGTACTGGGATGAGAAAGCCAGGAAACACATGGCCGCCGTGATATTACTGAACATTTTTGAATACGGCTTTATAAACGAAAAAACAGTCATCGAACAATAAGGAAAACATTGTAGCAAAATGAGAAATAGCACATGATGAGCTATTTCTACTTTTGCCACAATGATTTCAAAAGACGTCTGCTGAAAACGTGTTTGGGTAAGGGTTAATTAAACGAGGGGCTGCCCTATATATAATCCAATGGATATGGAGAGGTCACCTTGCATATGGCGTTGTTCTTGGAAAAAGCTTAAATTCAAGAGGTCACATTGCATGCGTCATTGTTCTTTGAAAAAACTTAAAGCTGGATTGTCACATTGCATATTATGTCGTTGTTCATGGAAAAACTTTAACCCAGAGCTAAACAGGAAACGCACACTCACAAATAGTCGAGATGTTTTAGCCTATACACCATTTAAGTTAGCCTCATATGTGATTTGACTAGTGAGGGAAGTAAGTGGTTTCTTTGTTCGACTTATTTACTTTTAACCAACAGCAAATCTGCAGCAGACGACTTTGAAAACATACTCGCAAAAATAGAGACAACCCTCTATGATTAAAGGTACAGTTATAGAGGCGAATACATTGTTGCGAATGGAGAGATTGTTTATTATGAGCAATTTCTCTATTTGTCACTATTTTCAAAATTCGTCTGCGGCAGTTGGAAGGGTTAATTTTTTCTTATTTTATAGTCTCTGTATTTTATCTTTCTTGTTCTGCCATTGATGTATTTACAATGATCGATAGACACGGTCGTTTTTCAGTGTGTGTATACCACGTGACTTTTGGCGTCATATTTGCATCGTCAGAGAGCAATAATTGCTCTTGATAATAAATGAAAACAATGGTAACTTTATTTTTTCTTCATCCTTTTTAATGAAACATTGCGCAGTCTACGCCGCGTACAATTTCCGGTCTCCTATTTTTTTTACAGGAGTTTGATAGGTGGTCTAGTTTTTTCAAACACTTCGAACCTATTCTCAATATCCAGTTTTGATAATGCTCCGGCTGTCGGCGATCTTAATACATTTTGAGAGGAGGTTCGTCGAAGTGTTTGAAGAAACTAAACCACTAATCAAATTCCGTTTAAAACCGGGGATGGGGCTCTGTAAGCGGCGTAGACTGCGCCATGTTTCATCAAAAATGATGAAGAAATAAAAAAGTTACCTTTGTTATAACTTCTAAACCGAATTACAATATTGCTGTGCGCCGTATCATTTGTGACGTCAAAGTCATGTGGTATACACACACAATGTTTGTGCACGATGTCAAAACACAACCCTGTTGTGATAAGATCGTCAGACAAGCAAGCCGGATATCAGAGTCGAGTCATAACAGATGCATTAAAATGGTAGAAATGGCTTCCTTTCTTGGCGCTCAGGGCTAAGGTGATACTGATGCATCGGTATCAGTATATAACATACCGACATAATTCCTCATGTATCATGGAAAACGCCATGATAAAATAAATGAAATACTTTTGAAATCGACGTAAATCAGCATTATAACTAAAGATCTAAATTACAAATGAGGAATATACGAAAAGACAAGACAACCATCGTTTTTCCAAATTTCTAAAGTGCATTTAGTTAAACTATCATGATAAACACCGATGAAATATCTACATATATGCCCCTCAAACACTTTATGCTGTAGGTACTCAAAGAACCGTCACTGTGAGACAATTTTATTGAGTCAACACAACACAGGATTAGGTTTATAAATAAAAGAGCTATTGCGAGGGAAATACTAGGTCTCTGGCATTTTGCTTTACTTACCAACTGGCGTTATTGTAGCGTGTCATGCGACACCGTTATTATTGATTGATTATTTTGTGTTTAACGCTGCTTCCAACAAGTCATCATTTATATCGCGGTGTTTCCTGAACGAGTCACCAGGTCTACTAGTCCATTTATCTTGATACCATCCAGTCAAGCGTAATGCTGATATAACCCCTCAAAGGTGGGCAGCAATAACTCCCTTTGTAACGTCTTTGGTATGACCAGACCGGGGATTGAACCATCGACCTCCCGCACCAAGGCGTTTGAAGAAGTTATTGACTATTTGAACTAGAGCGATAACATACAAATACGATTGAATCGCGATAACTCAAAGTCTAAAAGGAACCATTAGTAATTTCGAGTTATTGACATGTTTGAGTTATTGATATCTTCGAGTTATTGATTTGTTCGAGTTATTGACGTGTTCAAGTTTTTGATATGTTCGAGTTATTGATATGTTCGAGTTATTGACATGTTCGAGTTTTTGATATGTTCGAGTTATTGACATGTTCGTGTTATTGATATGTTCGAGTTATTGACATGTTCAAGTTATTGATATGTTCGAGTTATTGACATGTTCAAGTTATTGATATGTTCGTGTTATTGACATGTTAGAGTTATTGATATGTTCGAGTTATTGACATGTTCGAGTGCTTTATCCTTTATGCTTAATTCATTTACGTATTTTAGTTAATTAGTTAATGCTTTAGTATGGAAAGAAATCCAGTGATACAATCGAATCAAGAAATTATGATTTTTTTATTGACTTAAACTATACATACGGAAATAAATTGCATGCACATGACACACACACACACACTAAAGTGTATACTTGCTTTATCTTTGCTTTTCATACCTCTACAGACTGGTGATCATGGTCAGCTTTTGGATGTTACTACTGTTGGGTACTGGGCTCTGTAGCCTCGCCACTGGAAAACGCTTGAGAGCGAGATGTAAGTTGAATAAAGAAAAGCTTTATTTATTACAGTGTCACCCGCTTTTTAAAATATAAGCCATTTCTTACTGAAACATCATTTTTATGGTTTTGTCGTATTTGATAGACATGCATTTTTAAGCAGTGAACATTGTAGATCAATGTCAGACTGCTGGCAGAGCCTTATCTTCATTGGTCGCAAACGTTTTCTAAATGCTGCAGATTTGCTGAATGTGGTAAAGGGTTAATAGATCAAAGAAGGATGCAAAACTGTTGTTAAAGTTTGTCTACACTAGGTTAAGGGTTAATATATCAAAGAATGATATACAACTGTTGTTTAAGTGTGTCTACAGTAGGATAAGGGTTATATATCATAGAAGGATGCAAAACTGTTGTTAAAGTTTGTCTACAGTAGGTTAAGGGTAATAGATCATAGAAGGATACACAACTTTTGTTAATGTTTGTCTACAGTAGGATAAGGGTAATAGTTCATAGAAGGAAACACAACTGTTGTTGCATTTGTCTACAATAGGTTAAGGGTAATAGATCATAGAAGGAAACACAACTGTTGTTGATGTTTGTCTACAGTAGGATAAGGGTAATAGATCATAGAAGGATACACAACTGTTGTTGATGTTTGTCTACAGTAAGTTAAGGGTTAATAGATCATAGAAGGATACACAACTATTGTTGATGTTTGTCTACAGTAGGTTAAGTGTAATATATCATAGAAGGATACACAACTGTTGTTGATGTTTGTCTACAGTAGGATAAGTGTAATAGATCATAGAAGGATACACAACTGTTGTTGATGTTTGTCTACAGTAGGTTAAGTGTAATAGATCATAGAAGGATACACAACTGTTGTTGAAGTTTGTCTACAGTAAGTTAAGGGTTAATAGATCATAGAAGGATAAAAAAAACTATTTTTTAAGTATGTCTACAGTAGGATAAGGGTAATATATCATAGAAGGATACACAACTGTTGTTGATGTTTGTCTACAGTAAGTTAAGGGTTAATAGATCATAGAAGGATACACAACTATTGTTGATGTTTGTCTACAGTAGGTTAAGTGTAATATATCATAGAAGGATACACAACTGTTGTTGATGTTTGTCTACAGTAGGATAAGTGTAATAGATCATAGAAGGATACACAACTGTTGTTGATGTTTGTCTACAGTAGGTTAAGTATAATAGATCATAGAAGGATACACAACTGTTGTTGATGTTTGTCTACAGTAGGTTAAGTGTAATAGATTATAGAAGGATACACAACTGTTGTTGAAGTTTGTCTACAGTAAGTTAAGGGTTAATAGATCATAGAAGGATACACAACTGTTGTTGAAGTTTGTCTACAGTAAGTTAAGGGTTAATAGATCATAGAAGGATAAAAAAAACTATTTTTTAAGTATGTCTACAGTAGGATAAGGGTAATATATCATAGAAGGATACACAACTATTGTTGAAGTATGTCTACAGTAGGTTAAGGGTTAATATATCATAGAAGGATACACAACTTGTGTTTAAGTATGTCTACAGTAGGATAAGAGTTAAGAGATTATAGAAGGATTCACAACTGTTGTTGATGTTTTTCTATAATAGGTTAAGGGTTATTATAAAATAGAAGGATACACAACTGTTGTTGAAGTATGTCTACAGTAGGTAAAAGGTTAATATATCATAGAAGGATACACAACTGTTGTTGAAGTATGTCTACAGTAGGTTAAAAGTTAATATAATATCATAGAAGGATACACAACTGTTGTTGAAGTATGTCTACAGTAGGTTAAAGGTTAATATATCATAGAAGGATACACAACTGTTGTTGAAGTATGTCTTCAGTAGGTTAAAAGTTAATATATCACAGAAGGATACACAACTGTTGTTGAAGTATGTCTACAGTAGGTTAAAAGTTAATATATCATAGAAGGATACACAACTGTTGTTGAAGTATGTCTACAGTAGGTTAAAAGTTAATATATCACAGAAGGATACACAACTGTTGTTGAAGTGTGTCTACAGTAGGTTAAAAGTTAATATATCACAGAAGGATACACAACTGTTGTTGAAGTATGTCTACAGTAGGTTAAGGGTTAATATATCATAGAAGGATACACAACTATTGTTTAAGTTTGTCTACAGTAAGATAAGAGTTAATATATCATAGCATATTTATTTATTTATTTATTGGGGTTTTACGCCGCTTTCAACATTATTTCAGTTATATCACGGCGACAGTTTACTTATAGATCATAGAAGGATACACAACTGTTGTTGATGTTTTTCTACAGTAAAAAAATATAAGGGTTAAGAGATTATAGAAGGATACACTAAAGTTGTTTAAGTTTGTCTACAGTAGGTTAAGGGTTAATATATCATAGAATGATACACAACTGTTGTTGAAGTATGTCTACAGTAGGTTAAGGGTTAATATATCACAGAAGGATACACAACTTTTGTTGACGTATGTCTACAGTAGGTTAAGGGTTAATATATCATAGAAGGATACACAACTATTGTTGATGTTTGTCTACAGTAGGTTAAAAGTTAATACATCATAGAAGGATACACAACTGTTGTTGGAGTATGTCTACAGTAGGTTAAGGGTTAATATATCACAGAAGGATACACAACTGTTGTTGAAGTATGTCTACAGTAAGTTAAGGGTTAATATATCATAGAAGGATACACAACTATTGTTGATGTTTGTCTACAGTAGGTTAAAAGTTATTACATCATAGAAGGATACACAACTGTTGTTGAAGTATGTCTACAGTAGGTTAAGGGTTAATATATTATAGAAGGATACACAACTGTTGTTGATGTTTGTCTACAGTAGGTTAAAAGTTATTACATCATAGAAGGATACACAACTGTTGTTCAAGTATGTCTACAGTAGGATAAGAGTTAATATATCACAGAAGGATACACAACTGTTGTTGAAGTATGTCTACAGTAGGATAAGAGTTAATATATCATAGCAGGATACACAACTGTTGTTGAAGTATGTCTACAGTAGTATAAGGGTTAATAAATTATAGAAGAATACACAACTGTTGTTTAAGCCTATATTATAAGAGTCAAATATTTAAAGTTTAATAACAAGATCATTGATCATTCTCGATTGGTGTCTGCTTCCTGGAGTACACACGCGACGAATATGTTGAGAGATTCCTATTTTGACCCCACCCACGCGGGAATCGAACCTTGGACATTTTGGTCGCGAGGCCGACACTCTGCCACTGGGTAACTGTCTTTCACAGACAGACGTTGAGCCCATTTAGAAAAACAGTGTATATATACGTAGGACGTTCCTCAACCTACAGTCATTATCTTTGAAACCATCCAAGGAAAAACGTAACATCTAGATAACATGTCTGCCAAATTTGATACATATTAAACCTAAACATTGTGAAAACACCCAAAGAGAATGCTTCAGCGATCTAATCCAGTATTTTCGTTCTGTTTCCAGTCTGTACGAAAAGTGCCATACTGGACAATGGTGAAGTTTCAAATTCGAAAAGACAACAAACTGCTTTAAAACCGGGGGATTACTTTAAGATCAACACAGTCTCCTGCAAGACCGGATACCTCATGAACGTCAACAATATTGACGACGTTTGGTTCAAATGTACAGTTGGGCTATGGCAGGCACACACATATAGGGATGACACTGCTCTCGATTTGTATCTGAACAATGTTACCTGTAAAGGTAGGTGTATATCCGATTAATTGTTTGATTGTTTGATGTTTTCAACATGTTTCAGTTATATCACGGCTTTTCTTGGGTAAGTAACCAGTACTAGTGTTCCAGTTATCCTGACTCCGACGATTCAGTCGTTAAGAAGGGAAACCCATTACTACTATGTTTTTAAGTCTTTGGTATGACCCGGCCGGGTATCGAACCCGCAACCTTACCAACATTATAGTCTCTGCGTTAATTATCGACCCACACCAGTCTAAGCATGCCGCGCCGGCTAACCCGGACAGACACTTTTCGCCTCCTGTGGATTTTCTGTTGCAGGAATCATTAATCTTTACCTTAGACGGAATGTGTCGGCCCGGATTAGCCTGCGCAGGCTGATCTTGGTCGATATTACGCATATACCATATTGTTGGTTCTCTCGTGGAAAGGCTCATATGTCCCTGAACGTTCCTTCCGACCTGCAGACGCATTTTGACGTATCTGTGGCAGACGGCTTTTGAAAACATTGTCGTGAAAGGAGAAAATGATCATTTTGAGCAATTTCTCGTCTTGACACCGCCTTTCCAACTCATGTTTGACCATTTTCAAATATTTTGGTTAGAGATTTTCAGAGTCGATTGCTGAAGATTTGCTGTTTTCGAGAAAAATTCAAAGGAACAATGTCTTCTGGGTTAATTAACGACGGATGTTTTACTTTAATAAAGGTTCCTTGAAAATATTGCCAAGGTAATCTCGAAAATCCTACAAATGTCAGATGATTTGAATCAAAGCTCATAGAAAATCCTGCCAATGTTAATAAATTTGAATAAAGGTTCCTAGAAAATCCAGCCAATGTAAGTCTATTTGAATAAAAGTTCCTTGAAGAACCTGCCAATGTAAGTCTATTTGAATAAAAGTTCATCGAAGATCCAGCCAATATAAGTCTTTTTGAATAAAGGTGCCTAGAAAATCCTGCCAATATAAGTCTATTTGAATAAAGGCTCTTGAATAATCCTGCCAATGTCAGTTAGTTTGAATAAATGTTCCAAGGAAATCCTGCCAAGGTAAGTTCAATTGAATAAAGGTACATCGGAAATCTAGCCAACGTTAGTTAATTAAGGTTCTTAGGATTCCTGCCAGCGTAGTTTAATTTGGAGTAAGCTTCATAGAAAATAATGCAATCTGAGTTAAGTTGAATAAAGGTTACTAGAAAATCATGCGAATGTAAGTTAATTAAATTAGCATACTTAGGATATCCTGAACCTAGGTACCTAGAAAATCCTACAAACGTAATATAATTCCAAAGAAGGTGCCTAGAAAATATTGCCAACGTTAATCAATTAAAATTCAAGTTCCTAGCAAATATTGCCAACGTAAGTCAGTTTTAATTCATGTTCCGATACAATATATCTTTCCATTTTTAGTTGATTTGAATTAAGGTTCATAGCAAATCCTGCAAACGTCAATTCATTTGAATTAAACTTCCTAGAAAATCGTACCAACGTAAGGCAATTTGAATCTATGTTGCTTAAAAAGCACCGACGTAAATTTATTTGAATTCAGGTCCCTAGACAATCCTTTAAAAGTAAGGCAATTTACGTTAAGGTTCATAGAGAATCCTGTTAAAGTAAGGAAATTTGCGTTAAGGTTCATAGAAAGTCCTGTTAAAGTAAGGCAATTTACGTTAAGGTTCATAGAAAATCATGAGAATATAAGACAATTTAAATCATGGCTCCTTGAAATCTCTGTTAAAGTATGGCAATTTGCGTTAAGGTTCATAGAAAAACCTGTTAAAGTAAGGCAAGTTTGTTCATAGAAAATCCTGTTTAAGTAAGGCAATTTACGTTAAGGTTCATAGAAAATCCTGAGAATGTAAGACAATTTAAATCATGGCTCCTTGAAATCTCTGTTAAAGTAAGGCAATTTACGTAAAGGTTCATTGAAAATCCTGTTAAGGTAAGGCAATTTGCGTTAAGGTTCATTGACAATCCTGTTAAAGTAAGGCAATTTACGCTAAGGTTCATAAAGAACCCTGTTAAAGTAAGGCAATTTGCGTTAAGGTTCACAGAAAGTCCTGTTAAAGTAAGGCAATTTACGTTAAGGTTCATAGACAATCCTGTTAAAGTAAGGCAATTTACGTTAAGGTTCATAGAACATCCTGTTAAAGTAAGGCAATTTGCGTTAAGGTTCATTGAAAATCCTGTTAAAGTAAGGCAATTTACGTTAAGGTTCATAGACAATCCTGTTAAAGTAAGGCAATAACCGTTAAGGTTTATAGAAAATCCGCTTAAAGTAAGGCAATTTACGCTAAGGTTCATAGAGAATCCTGTTAAAGTAAGGCAATTTACGTTAAGGTTCATAGAAAATCCTGAGAATGTAAGACAATTTAAATCATGGCTCCTTGAAATCTCTGTTAAATTATGGCAATTTGCGTTAAGGTTCATAGAAAAACCTGTTAAAGTAAGACAATTTTGTTCATAGAAAATCCTGTTTAAGTAAGGAAATTTACGTTAAGGTTCATAGAAAATCCTGAGAATGTAAGACAATTTAAATCATGGCTCCTTGAAATCTCTGTTAAATTATGGCAATTTGCGTTAAGGTTCATAGAAAAACCTGTTAAAGTAAGACAATTTTGTTCATAGAAAATCCTGTTTAAGTAAGGAAATTTACGTTAAGGTTCATAGAAAATCCTGTTAAAGTAAGGCAATTTACGCTAAGGTTCATAGAACATCCTGTTAAAGTAAGGCAATTTGCGTTAAGGTTCATAGAAATTCCTGTTAAAGTAAGGCAATTTACGTTAAGGTTCATAGAAATTCCTGAGAATGTAAGACAATTTGTGTTAAGGTTCATAGAGAATCCTGTTAAAGTAAGGCAATTTGCGTTAAGGTTCATAGTTAATCCTGTTAAAGTAAGGCAAATTACGTAAAGGTTCATTGAAAATCCTGTTAAAGTAAGGCAATTTACGTTAAGGTTCATAGAAAAACCTGTTAAAGTAAGGCAATTTACGTAAAGGTTCATAGACAATCCTGTTAAAGTAAGGCAATTTACGTTAAGTTTCATAGACAATCCTGTTTAAGTAATGCAATTTACGTTAAGGTTCATTGAAAATCCTGTTAAAGTAAGGCAATTTACGTTAAGTATCATAGAAAATCCTGTTTAAGTAAGGCAATTTGCGTTAAGGTTCATTGAAAATCCTGGGAATGCAAGAACAATTAAATCATGGCTCCCAGAAAATCCTGCCTTGTAAATTAATTCGAATCAAGGTCTCTAGAAATTCCTGCAAACGTAAGTTAATTAATTACAATCAAGGTTCCTTGAAAATCCTGCCAACGCAAGAACATTTAGAATATAGGCTACAACATAATCTGCAAATGTAGGTTAATTTTAGGTTCCGTACCTTAAGCTGACAACGTTAGTTTTTCTTTTCAGTCATTTTTATGGATGATGTTTTTTGTTTTTTTTAAAGGATTTGCCGTAGTTTGTTCGCCCTTGTATTTTGAAATTGTTCCAAAGAAACTGCAATTGTAAATTGAGTCGGTCAAGGGAGAAAAGCCTCTTTTTACCATTTTAAAGTATTTGAAATTACCTAACCGGAGCTAGATCCTACGACCTCCCTGCACCCGAGGCGGACACTCTACCAGTACAGCACTGAGGCGATCGGTTATTCAATTACTTTGAACGGCTATATTTCTATTCACATTTTTTAATTATACAGAAAAGACCAAATGCGATAAGCCACGCTATATAGAAAATGGACGCTTTATTATCAAGGAGAGGTTTTGTCTTGATGTTAAAGGCTTATCTAAGTGTGCCAGTACTTACAACAGCGGAGATAAAATCAAATATTTCTGCGACATAGGGTGATTATAGATTCTCATTTGATTTAACACTTTCCCACATACAACACATCCGCAACAGACGACTTTGAAAACATCTAGGCATTGCTCATGTGTAATTTCTTCCTTTGGCCGCACATATGTCAACAGTCGTTTGCTGTCTAGGATTCTGAGAGCGTCTGTATGTGAGAAAGGGCTAAACCTTTCCCTTATACAGAAGACATGTGCTGTAGTAGATGACTGTAGTTGAGGAAACAGGTGATACTTCAGAAAATAGAGAGATTTTTGGATGAAGTCATTATTTGATAAAGGACAATTGCCCATTTTAAGACAAAATAAAGAAAACGTATACAAACTTTCTTATTTACAATAACGAACTAACACCAATTATGCATACAATAAATTGTACGGAGGACGTGTGAATCACGCCCAACTACCGCATAATGAATGACGTGAACGCTTATTCCAATGACGTAACATCACATTCAGTGCTGTACCATTTATTTATTTGGTAACGTATTTGATGCTATGATATTTATCTAGATATCAAGTACGACCCGTTGCCGTTAGAAAGCCAGCACCGGAAGTGGACCTTGAAGCCCCAATTTACGAGAATTACTACAATGATGATTACGGGTTATACGATGATGCTAACGATGCGAAGATATTTGAACTCCCAAATCCTGAGTTTCAATGCCAGAAACATGGCGGCCAATGGCACAACGGACAAGACAACATAGATGAACCGTTTCCTGTATGCGACAGTAGGTATTGGTTTAATGTTGTGTCCAAACTAGTAACACTCTCGGGCCATCGATTCAGGGTTGGGAGTTTGATTTCTAACTAGGCAATTAATCATTCCTTCCGTTGATTGACAAAGATAATTCTTCTTCCACCAATGGGCTGAAAGGTTTATATGTGAAGGTAGACTTTGGGATTGTTGTTTGGATACAGGTGCGAGAGTGTCAAAATCGCATGCGAATGTCAACTGTCCGGCGTGGTATAACTGAAATACAGTATAATACACCCTGGTAAAATCAATACGCGAAAATAAATAATAATTTCTCTTCTTCTCTGTTTACGATGAAGTATGCGACATTATCATGTAGAATGTCGGATGTTAATATGCAGGGCGATGTCATATCGAGGTTTGACAACCGTGTAATATTATTATCATTATCAATTTTATCAATATGCAAAAAACTATTATTACTTTTATTAATAATTGAATAATTATCTTAATTTACAGAGATAAATCTGCTTGTGGTTGAAATCAAAATAAGGTGAAACATAGGAGGTCCATGTTTAACTTATGCTTGTGGTTAAAATCAAAATAAGGTGAAACCTAGGAGGTCCAAGTTTAACTTATGCTTGTGGTTGAAATCAAAATAAGGTGAAATCTAGGATGTCCGAGTTTAACTTATGCTTGTGGTTGAAATCAAAATAAGGTGAAACATAGGAGGTCTACGTTTAACTTATGCTTGTGGATGAAATCAAAATTCACGAATGGTCTTTCTATTCTTCCATAAGTATAGCTATAATAGGTTGTTCTTTTCTGGGGTAAGAGCGAAATTTTGAAAAGTGTTGCGTATAACCCTTTCCCATATACGGCGGCGGTTGTTGCAAAAATGTTATCACTTTTGATCTTTCTGCTTTAAGTATTTATAAGAACAAGTCGCGTATAACACATTTGTCTTATGCAAGCTTAGACATTGAACATTGAGCAGACACTGGTTTAACACGAATATTGTGTTGGTTAATAAATGAGATATCTACTGGATTATGTCAGTTTACTCCTTCTTCTATATGATAAAATATTCAGCGTTTGGTCGGTATACCTGTGTGATACCTACTGAATAATTTCATTTCACTCCTTCTTGAGCTAATATGATACACTGTGTTTGATCAATACATAATTGTAATACGTACTGAATTATGTCAGTTTACTCCTTCTTCTATCTGATAACATATTCAGCGTTTGGTCGGTATACCTGTGTGATACCTACTAAATAATTGCAGTTCACTCCTTCTTGAGCTAATATGATACTGTGTTTGGTCGATTCATTAGTGAAATACCTACTGAATGATGTCAGTTTACTTCGTCTTCTGTCTGATAGGATATTCAGCGTTTGATCGGTATTCCTGTGAGATACGTACTGAATAATTTAAGTTCACTCCTTCGTCAGCTGATAAGATGCTTAGTGTTTCATCGATTAATAAGTTAGATATCTACTGAATAATGTTAGTTTACTTCTTCTTCTGTCTGATTATACACTCAATGTTTGGTCGAAAATAATTAAAATATGTACAAAATACTTTAAGTTTACTCTTAAGTTACGTGTTTCGACGGTTATTACGGGAGCCTTCTACCAGAAAATGACCGTTTACCGCTACTCCAATCGTACTAGATGTTGAGTGTCTAATTGGTGAATTAGAGTGACATCTACCGTGTAATGCCATCGATTTCAATAGATAATCAGGTTAATCTGGCTTTACACTGGAACCAAATGCTCAAAGGTTAGTTGTCGCAGAACATCATTTTACCCATCTTACCTCCTCATCTGCTCATTAATTAACCGTTTCGTTGCCAAAGGCAATTAAAGGCTTTTGAGAACAATGCAGATTCAGGTGAGACAGCTCATAACGAGCTGTCTCTCCTGACATTTACATTGTTTGCCACTTAGACATTAAATCCTACCAAATAATTCCTGTTGGACACAAAATGAAGTGATTCAATTTTCATCATGGATGAGTCAACTTTGCGAAAATCGGCAGTGAAAGAGTTAAATTTCAGAAACCAAGTGTCCAGAAGCTGTCAAACCAATCGGCGGGAGTGTGCATTTCCTCAATAAGACTCGGTACGTTGGGGACGTGGTTAGGTTTTCCTGCGATTACAAAAAGAAACTGACTGGTCCAAAGATGATGACGTGCCTCGAGAACGGGCAATGGGACAGCGAATTGTGGGTGAGGTGTACACCGATTGGTAAGTGTGATATCCATGATTATGTATTAATCATTCGCAACATACAACAAATCTGCGGCAGAGGACTTTAAAGATATATTTTAGAGATATTGAAAATCTTCACAAATGAAAGAGTACTTTTTGAATAAACTTAAAAACGTTGTGATAAAAGGAGAAATTGCTCATGATGAGCAATTCCCCTCTTTTGTGACGATGCTTTCAAAACTCGCCTGATTCGTTGGCATCAGAAAGCGCCTGTTTGTTGGTAAGTCCTAAATGAATGTGTTTTACAACAAAACAGGTCATATTTGTCTATTACTTTAATGTAATATCCTTATTAACCCCTCCAAATTCGCCTGTCCCAATGGTGAGTTGTCATTTCATATAAAGTTTTATTAAACGAGTTTAAGCAATCCGTTTTTAAGCGAACCATTGGCGAGATATTTCTTGGATGAGTTTTATAAAACTTTTTATGAAATGACAACTAATGTCAGATTATTTCATCACATAACGACAAAAAGAAAATCGGGTTCTCCAAAGCTATTTTAATTTCGTCAGTAAACCGTATAACAATGCCGCCTATAATTATGCCGAGGTCATACGCGGTAAGAAAATACTCCAAACATATAATACTTAACAAGAGAAAGTTGATGCAATGCATCAATGTCGCCGGAAAAGACTGCATTAATTTATTTGTTAACACACATGTATTCTTGACTTTCATTAGTCTAAACATACACATAATGTTTTCATAAGGACTAATTCCAGGATTTTTGAAATTCCACATAGATCTACAAATTTCAGGATTTCTTTTGGTCACGATTTTTGATGTTTTGTATTTGTCAAAATAAAACCACAACAAATTAATACATTTTGGGATTTAAATCTACATGCAATAAAAAGCTATTAAACCCTTTCCATGTCTGAAGCAACAATGAAAACCTTTAAAAGCTTAACTAACCAATCAAAACTATTATTACTTTTATTAATAATTGAATAATTATCTTAATTTACAGAGATAATCTGCAATGCAAGTCGCTTCGAGAACATGACAGACGGCGACATCAAGAATTTTACGAGCCTTTACGAATATGGGGCCATACTCGAATTGGAATGTGACCCAGGATTTCAACCAATCAAACATCAGCATTTACTTCAATGCTTGGATCCAGCGGGATTCGAAACCGCAGAGTTTGGATGTACAAGTAAGGTGTTCAGTATTGAAACATAGGAGGTCCATGTTTAACTTATGCGTGTGGGTGAACTCAAAATAAGGTGAAACCTAGGAGGTCCAAGTTTAACTTATGCTTGTGGTTGAAATCAAAATAAGGTGAAACATAGGAGGTCCATGTTTAACTTATGCTTGTGGTTGAAATCAAAATAAGGTGAAACCTAGGAGGTCCAAGTTTAACTTATGCTTGTGGTTGAAATCAAAATAAGGTGAAATCTAGGATGTCCGAGTTTAACTTATGCTTGTGGTTGAAATCAAAATAAGGTGAAACATAGGAGGTCTACGTTTAACTTATGCTTGTGGATGAAATCAAAATTCACGAATGGTCTTTCTATTCTTCCATAAGTATAGCTATAATAGGTTGTTCTTTTCTGGGGTAAGAGCGAAATTTTGAAAAGTGTTGCGTATAACCCTTTCCCATATACGGCGGCGGTTGTTGCAAAAATGTTATCACTTTTGATCTTTCTGCTTTAAGTATTTATAAGAACAAGTCGCGTATAACACATTTGTCTTATGCAAGCTTAGACATTGAACATTGAGCAGACACTGGTTTAACACGAATATTGTGTTGGTTAATAAATGAGATATCTACTGGATTATGTCAGTTTACTCCTTCTTCTATATGATAAAATATTCAGCGTTTGGTCGGTATACCTGTGTGATACCTACTGAATAATTTCATTTCACTCCTTCTTGAGCTAATATGATACACTGTGTTTGATCAATACATAATTGTAATACGTACTGAATTATGTCAGTTTACTCCTTCTTCTATCTGATAACATATTCAGCGTTTGGTCGGTATACCTGTGTGATACCTACTAAATAATTGCAGTTCACTCCTTCTTGAGCTAATATGATACTGTGTTTGGTCGATTCATTAGTGAAATACCTACTGAATGATGTCAGTTTACTTCGTCTTCTGTCTGATAGGATATTCAGCGTTTGATCGGTATTCCTGTGAGATACGTACTGAATAATTTAAGTTCACTCCTTCGTCAGCTGATAAGATGCTTAGTGTTTCATCGATTAATAAGTTAGATATCTACTGAATAATGTTAGTTTACTTCTTCTTCTGTCTGATTAGACACTCAATGTTTGGTCGAAAATAATTAAAATATGTACAAAATACTTTAAGTTTACTCCTCTTCCAATATGATTAGATACTCAGTGTTTCGACGGTTATTACGGGAGCCTTCTACCAGAAAATGACCGTTTACCGCTACTCCAATCGTACTAGATGTTGAGTGTCTAATTGGTGAATTAGAGTGACATCTACCGTGTAATGCCATCGATTTCAATAGATAATCAGGTTAATCTGGCTTTACACTGGATCCAAATGCTCAAAGGTTAGTTGTCGCAGAACATCATTTTACCCATCTTACCTCCTCATCTGCTCATTAATTAACCGTTTCGTTGCCAAAGGCAATTAAAGGCTTTTGAGAACAATGCAGATTCAGGTGAGACAGCTCATAACGAGCTGTCTCTCCTGACATATACATTGTTTGCCACTTAGACATTAAATCCTACCAAATAATTCCTGTTGGACACAAAATGAAGTGATTCAATTTTCATCATGGATGAGTCAACTTTGCGAAAATCGGCAGTGAAAGAGTTAAATTTCAGAAACCAAGTGTCCAGAACCTGTCAAACCAATCGGCGGGAGTGTGCATTTCCTCAATAAGACTCGGTACGTTGGGGACATGGTTAGGTTTTCCTGCGATTACAAAAAGAAACTGACTGGTCCAAAGATGATGACGTGCCTCGAGAACGGGCAATGGGACAGCGAATTGTGTGTGAGGTGTACACCGATTGGTAAGTGTGATATCCATGATTATGTATTAATCATTCGCAACATACAACAAATCTGCGGCAGAGGACTTTAAAGATATATTTTAGAGATATTGAAAATCTTCACAAATGAAAGAGTACTTTTTGAATAAACTTAAAAACGTTGTGATAAAAGGAGAAATTGCTCATGATGAGCAATTCCCCTCTTTTGTGACGATGCTTTCAAAACTCGCCTGATTCGTTGGCATCAGAAAGCGCCTGTTTGTTGGTAAGTCCTAAATGAATGTGTTTTACAACAAAACAGGTCATATTTGTCTATTACTTTAATGTAATATCCTTATTAACCCCTCCAAATTCGCCTGTCCCAATGGTGAGTTGTCATTTCATATAAAGTTTTATTAAACGAGTTTAAGAAATCCGTTTTTAAGCGAACCATTGGCGAGATATTTCTTGGATGAGTTTTATAAAACTTTTTATGAAATGACAACTAATGTCAGATTATTTCATCACATAACGACAAAAAGAAAATCGGGTTCTCCAAAGCTATTTTAATTTCGTCAGTAAACCGTATAACAATGCCGCCTATAATTATGCCGAGGTCATACGCGGTAAGAAAATACTCCAAACATATAATACTTAACAAGAGAAAGTTGATGCAATGCATCAATGTCGCCGGAAAAGACTGCATTAATTTATTTGTTAACACACATGTATTCTTGACTTTCATTAGTCTAAACATACACATAATGTTTTCATAAGGACTAATTCCAGGATTTTTGAAATTCCACATAGATCTACAAATTTCAGGATTTCTTTTGGTCACGATTTTTGATGTTTTGTATTTGTCAAAATAAAACCACAACAAATTAATACATTTTGGGATTTAAATCTACATGCAATAAAAAGCTATTAAACCCTTTCCATGTCTGAAGCAACAATGAAAACCTTTAAAAGCTTAACTAACCAATCAAAACTATTATTACTTTTATTAATAATTGAATAATTATCTTAATTTACAGAGATAATCTGCAATGCAAGTCGCTTCGAGAACATGACAGACGGCGACATCAAGAATTTTACGAGCCTTTACGAATATGGGGCCATACTCGAATTGGAATGTGACCCAGGATTTCAACCAATCAAACATCAGCATTTACTTCAATGCTTGGATCCAGCGGGATTCGAAACCGCAGAGTTTGGATGTACAAGTAAGGTGTTCAGTATTGAAACATAGGAGGTCCATGTTTAACTTATGCGTGTGGGTGAACTCAAAATAAGGTGAAACCTAGGAGGTCCAAGTTTAACTTATGCTTGTGGTTGAAATCAAAATAAGGTGAAACATAGGAGGTCCATGTTTAACTTATGCTTGTGGTTGAAATCAAAATAAGGTGAAACCTAGGAGGTCCAAGTTTAACTTATGCTTGTGGTTGAAATCAAAATAAGGTGAAATCTAGGATGTCCGAGTTTAACTTATGCTTGTGGTTGAAATCAAAATAAGGTGAAACATAGGAGGTCTACGTTTAACTTATGCTTGTGGATGAAATCAAAATTCACGAATGGTCTTTCTATTCTTCCATAAGTATAGCTATAATAGGTTGTTCTTTTCTGGGGTAAGAGCGAAATTTTGAAAAGTGTTGCGTATAACCCTTTCCCATATACGGCGGCGGTTGTTGCAAAAATGTTATCACTTTTGATCTTTCTGCTTTAAGTATTTATAAGAACAAGTCGCGTATAACACATTTGTCTTATGCAAGCTTAGACATTGAACATTGAGCAGACACTGGTTTAACACGAATATTGTGTTGGTTAATAAATGAGATATCTACTGGATTATGTCAGTTTACTCCTTCTTCTATATGATAAAATATTCAGCGTTTGGTCGGTATACCTGTGTGATACCTACTGAATAATTTCATTTCACTCCTTCTTGAGCTAATATGATACACTGTGTTTGATCAATACATAATTGTAATACGTACTGAATTATGTCAGTTTACTCCTTCTTCTATCTGATAACATATTCAGCGTTTGGTCGGTATACCTGTGTGATACCTACTAAATAATTGCAGTTCACTCCTTCTTGAGCTAATATGATACTGTGTTTGGTCGATTCATTAGTGAAATACCTACTGAATGATGTCAGTTTACTTCGTCTTCTGTCTGCTAGGATATTCAGCGTTTGATCGGTATTCCTGTGAGATACGTACTGAATAATTTAAGTTCACTCCTTCGTCAGCTGATAAGATGCTTAGTGTTTCATCGATTAATAAGTTAGATATCTACTGAATAATGTTAGTTTACTTCTTCTTCTGTCTGATTAGACACTCAATGTTTGGTCGAAAATAATTAAAATATGTACAAAATACTTTAAGTTTACTCCTCTTCCAATATGATTAGATACTCAGTGTTTCGACGGTTATTACGGGAGCCTTCTACCAGAAAATGACCGTTTACCGCTACTCCAATCGTACTAGATGTTGAGTGTCTAATTGGTGAATTAGAGTGACATCTACCGTGTAATGCCATCGATTTCAATAGATAATCAGGTTAATCTGGCTTTACACTGGATCCAAATGCTCAAAGGTTAGTTGTCGCAGAACATCATTTTACCCATCTTACCTCCTCATCTGCTCATTAATTAACCGTTTCGTTGCCAAAGGCAATTAAAGGCTTTTGAGAACAATGCAGATTCAGGTGAGACAGCTCATAACGAGCTGTCTCTCCTGACATATACATTGTTTGCCACTTAGACATTAAATCCTACCAAATAATTCCTGTTGGACACAAAATGAAGTGATTCAATTTTCATCATGGATGAGTCAACTTTGCGAAAATCGGCAGTGAAAGAGTTAAATTTCAGAAACCAAGTGTCCAGAACCTGTCAAACCAATCGGCGGGAGTGTGCATTTCCTCAATAAGACTCGGTACGTTGGGGACATGGTTAGGTTTTCCTGCGATTACAAAAAGAAACTGACTGGTCCAAAGATGATGACGTGCCTCGAGAACGGGCAATGGGACAGCGAATTGTGTGTGAGGTGTACACCGATTGGTAAGTGTGATATCCATGATTATGTATTAATCATTCGCAACATACAACAAATCTGCGGCAGAGGACTTTAAAGATATATTTTAGAGATATTGAAAATCTTCACAAATGAAAGAGTACTTTTTGAATAAACTTAAAAACGTTGTGATAAAAGGAGAAATTGCTCATGATGAGCAATTCCCCTCTTTTGTGACGATGCTTTCAAAACTCGCCTGATTCGTTGGCATCAGAAAGCGCCTGTTTGTTGGTAAGTCCTAAATGAATGTGTTTTACAACAAAACAGGTCATATTTGTCTATTACTTTAATGTAATATCCTTATTAACCCCTCCAAATTCGCCTGTCCCAATGGTGAGTTGTCATTTCATATAAAGTTTTATTAAACGAGTTTAAGAAATCCGTTTTTAAGCGAACCATTGGCGAGATATTTCTTGGATGAGTTTTATAAAACTTTTTATGAAATGACAACTAATGTCAGATTATTTCATCACATAACGACAAAAAGAAAATCGGGTTCTCCAAAGCTATTATAATTTCGTCAGTAAACCGTATAACAATGCCGCCTATAATTATGCCGAGGTCATACGCGGTAAGAAAATACTCCAAACATATAATACTTAACAAGAGAAAGTTGATGCAATGCATCAATGTCGCCGGAAAAGACTGCATTAATTTATTTGTTAACACACATGTATTCTTGACTTTCATTAGTCTAAACATACACATAATGTTTTCATAAGGACTAATTCCAGGATTTTTGAAATTCCACATAGATCTACAAATTTCAGGATTTCTTTTGGTCACGATTTTTGATGTTTTGTATTTGTCAAAATAAAACCACAACAAATTAATACATTTTGGGATTTAAATCTACATGCAATAAAAAGCTATTAAACCCTTTCCATGTCTGAAGCAACAATGAAAACCTTTAAAAGCTTAACTAACCAATCAAAACTATTATTACTTTTATTAATAATTGAATAATTATCTTAATTTACAGAGATAATCTGCAATGCAAGTCGCTTCGAGAACATGACAGACGGCGACATCAAGAATTTTACGAGCCTTTACGAATATGGGGCCATACTCGAATTGGAATGTGACCCAGGATTTCAACCAATCAAACATCAGCATTTACTTCAATGCTTGGATCCAGCGGGATTCGAAACCGCAGAGTTTGGATGTACAAGTAAGGTGTTCAGTATTGAAACATAGGAGGTCCATGTTTAACTTATGCGTGTGGGTGAACTCAAAATAAGGTGAAACCTAGGAGGTCCAAGTTTAACTTATGCTTGTGGTTGAAATCAAAATAAGGTGAAACATAGGAGGTCCATGTTTAACTTATGCTTGTGGTTGAAATCAAAATAAGGTGAAACCTAGGAGGTCCAAGTTTAACTTATGCTTGTGGTTGAAATCAAAATAAGGTGAAATCTAGGATGTCCGAGTTTAACTTATGCTTGTGGTTGAAATCAAAATAAGGTGAAACATAGGAGGTCTACGTTTAACTTATGCTTGTGGATGAAATCAAAATTCACGAATGGTCTTTCTATTCTTCCATAAGTATAGCTATAATAGGTTGTTCTTTTCTGGGGTAAGAGCGAAATTTTGAAAAGTGTTGCGTATAACCCTTTCCCATATACGGCGGCGGTTGTTGCAAAAATGTTATCACTTTTGATCTTTCTGCTTTAAGTATTTATAAGAACAAGTCGCGTATAACACATTTGTCTTATGCAAGCTTAGACATTGAACATTGAGCAGACACTGGTTTAACACGAATATTGTGTTGGTTAATAAATGAGATATCTACTGGATTATGTCAGTTTACTCCTTCTTCTATATGATAAAATATTCAGCGTTTGGTCGGTATACCTGTGTGATACCTACTGAATAATTTCATTTCACTCCTTCTTGAGCTAATATGATACACTGTGTTTGATCAATACATAATTGTAATACGTACTGAATTATGTCAGTTTACTCCTTCTTCTATCTGATAACATATTCAGCGTTTGGTCGGTATACCTGTGTGATACCTACTAAATAATTGCAGTTCACTCCTTCTTGAGCTAATATGATACTGTGTTTGGTCGATTCATTAGTGAAATACCTACTGAATGATGTCAGTTTACTTCGTCTTCTGTCTGATAGGATATTCAGCGTTTGATCGGTATTCCTGTGAGATACGTACTGAATAATTTAAGTTCACTCCTTCGTCAGCTGATAAGATGCTTAGTGTTTCATCGATTAATAAGTTAGATATCTACTGAATAATGTTAGTTTACTTCTTCTTCTGTCTGATTAGACACTCAATGTTTGGTCGAAAATAATTAAAATATGTACAAAATACTTTAAGTTTACTCCTCTTCCAATATGATTAGATACTCAGTGTTTCGACGGTTATTACGGGAGCCTTCTACCAGAAAATGACCGTTTACCGCTACTCCAATCGTACTAGATGTTGAGTGTCTAATTGGTGAATTAGAGTGACATCTACCGTGTAATGCCATCGATTTCAATAGATAATCAGGTTAATCTGGCTTTACACTGGATCCAAATGCTCAAAGGTTAGTTGTCGCAGAACATCATTTTACCCATCTTACCTCCTCATCTGCTCATTAATTAACCGTTTCGTTGCCAAAGGCAATTAAAGGCTTTTGAGAACAATGCAGATTCAGGTGAGACAGCTCATAACGAGCTGTCTCTCCTGACATATACATTGTTTGCCACTTAGACATTAAATCCTACCAAATAATTCCTGTTGGCCACAAAATGAAGTGATTCAATTTTCATCATGGATGAGTCAACTTTGCGAAAATCGGCAGTGAAAGAGTTAAATTTCAGAAACCAAGTGTCCAGAACCTGTCAAACCAATCGGCGGGAGTGTGCATTTCCTCAATAAGACTCGGTACGTTGGGGACGTGGTTAGGTTTTCCTGCGATTACAAAAAGAAACTGACTGGTCCAAAGATGATGACGTGCCTCGAGAACGGGCAATGGGACAGCGAATTGTATGTGAGGTGTACACCGATTGGTAAGTGTGATATCCATGATTATGTATTAATCATTCGCAACATACAACAAATCTGCGGCAGAGGACTTTAAAGATATATTTTAGAGATATTGAAAATCTTCACAAATGAAAGAGTACTTTTTGAATAAACTTAAAAACGTTGTGATAAAAGGAGAAATTGCTCATGATGAGCAATTCCCCTCTTTTGTGACGATGCTTTCAAAACTCGCCTGATTCGTTGGCATCAGAAAGCGCCTGTTTGTTGGTAAGTCCTAAATGAATGTGTTTTACAACAAAACAGGTCATATTTGTCTATTACTTTAATGTAATATCCTTATTAACCCCTCCAAATTCGCCTGTCCCAATGGTGAGTTGTCATTTCATATAAAGTTTTATTAAACGAGTTTAAGAAATCCGTTTTTAAGCGAACCATTGGCGAGATATTTCTTGGATGAGTTTTATAAAACTTTTTATGAAATGACAACTAATGTCAGATTATTTCATCACATAACGACAAAAAGAAAATCGGGTTCTCCAAAGCTATTTTAATTTCGTCAGTAAACCGTATAACAATGCCGCCTATAATTATGCCGAGGTCATACGCGGTAAGAAAATACTCCAAACATATAATACTTAACAAGAGAAAGTTGATGCAATGCATCAATGTCGCCGGAAAAGACTGCATTAATTTATTTGTTAACACACATGTATTCTTGACTTTCATTAGTCTAAACATACACATAATGTTTTCATAAGGACTAATTCCAGGATTTTTGAAATTCCACATAGATCTACAAATTTCAGGATTTCTTTTGGTCACGATTTTTGATGTTTTGTATTTGTCAAAATAAAACCACAACAAATTAATACATTTTGGGATTTAAATCTACATGCAATAAAAAGCTATTAAACCCTTTCCATGTCTGAAGCAACAATGAAAACCTTTAAAAGCTTAAAACATTGAGAAAACGGTTAAATTGCTGAAGACATGAACTTCCTCCTTTTTAATAATAATAATTATAATAACTATTTCACAGATGTTAAAATTTATCCTCATATGTTTAAAAAGTAGACCACACTTGAAACAACATACCAGCTAAATTGTTTATCTAAATCGTTGATGCATACAATATATGTTTGGCGCAAGAGAAATGCCAATTGCGAGTCCCATTACTATTTAATAGGTGGCAAGTATGAAATTAATTGGGTGCGAAAGAGTAGATTTTCTTTATTTATAAATATATTGTTTATCAGAGTTTGTTCTTCTCTTAATTTGTTTCAAGCCAAATAAACATTTAATATCACATATATTTAATCATTCAAGTGTGTAATATTAGCTATCTATCTGTTATAAGGTGTTTGAGCATTCTTTCGAAATGTGTCAAATCGAGGCGTAGTGTCAGACATCGAAGAAAGTGAATAAAAAATCAGGCAAAGCTTTAGTGCATGTTTTATTCCACTGCATTCGAGTGAAAAAAAGCATTTCTATATTATCTTTCTTTCTCCTACATTCGACCCATGCACTCGTGTAGTGACGTTTAAGAAATCAATTCGTCGCGCGACATTTTTTGTCTGCATAAACAAGTCACTTTTCTAAGTTTACATTTTACTTCCGGTTACTTCGCTTTGTTTACATTTTGGCAATATGAAACTAGGTCATGAACTGATGAAAATGCGTTTCGACGTTCACGACCGATAAACAGGCTTATATTTGAGACATATTTTCACAAAATATTTCTTATTTTTGTTTCTGTTACCAGTTTATGTTGATACTTATCTATTAAAAGGAGAATTCGAAGTGATTGTCATATCGATAGTCTTCTGCAAGCAGGTGCGCGTATGTAAAAAAATTAGACTGTGCGACGTAAAGGTTTGTAGTTATCGCCTTTTGATTACATAGTTTATGAAAATAAAGTATGGCAGTCTAGCTAATAGGGACTGTTTTGTCTTCGTATATAAAACACAAAAACGTAAATGCAAGTCAGAATAAAGAAACTGCACATACTTAAAACATTGGAATATTTATTTCATTTTAAATGTGTCATAACTTAGTGTTTTTAAACAAACGCAATTGTAATATGTTCAAGACATTTAAAAAAAATATATATATATATAATAACCCCCCCTCCCATGTGATTTCCGAAAACCTATTAAAAATAGAAGTCGCGGGCTTCTGCCCGGCGGCTAATAAACTGTTAACTAATCACAAAAAAGATATTTGATAAAATAATTAATCATGAAAACACAGAAAAATAATGTATGTACAAGTAAACGGGTTGTATTTTCAATATACACACAAAGTCACACCTGAGGTCACACTACATATACATAAGCGTTTGGACCTTCTGAGTACTAGCTACATGTTTTAATCAGAGTCACTGTCAAAGATGACACGTTTTCGTTTCCTCGCTACTGCCGGGCTGGAAAATGACTGAATACCAGTGTTGGTAGCATTTGCATTTGCATGATTTACGTTGATATTAAACGTGCCACCAAATATGAACTGTGTAGATTTTCACCCTCCGTAGAACTGTTATGACCGATAATGGTCCCTTTACCTCGTCTTTGTGTTTACCGTTACACGTACTCAGTCATTTTATAAACATTCGCGGATGAATACAAACATAGTGATTCGGTCATGTTATATCACACACATTACTTATAAAGAAATGCGTAATGGGTATATTAGATCAGATACAAGCATTGTAATGTGTATGATAGTAATTTATATATTGCTATCACATATTTAGAACAATCGTAAATTAACAATAATTGATTTTCATGGAATTTTCAGTGGACCGAACAACTTGATGATAGGCAGCAATACTGTACATACATAATGTAGCACACTTCGTTCTGAGTTTGAAAGGTTAAAATGGTTTGTTCACAAACAGGTTGTCTCTATAGCCATATCTTGATACACCATTTCCAAAGGGCGCCGAATCACTTTGGTGGTGTAGTGGTGGTACGTCCGCTTCATGCGCGGTTGGTTGCGATCCCCGGCCGAGTCATACAAAATACTTTAAAAATGGTAGTAACGAATTCCCTGCTTGGCGCTCAGAGTTGCAGGGAAAGCATTACAACTGACTGGTTGGTGTCAGGATAAATGAACCAGTAGTACTGGTTATTTACCATGATTTGTTTATGACTGGTTGGTGTCAGGATAAATGGACCAGTAGTACTGGTTATTTACCATGATTTGTTTATGACATAACAGGTTGGTGTCAGGATAAATGGACCAGTAGTACTGGTTATTTACCATGATTTGTTTATGACTGGTTGGTGTCAGGATAAATGGACCAGTAGTACTGGTTATTTACCATGATTTGTTTATGACTGGTTGGTGTCAGGATAAATGGACCAGTAGTACTGGTTAATTACCATGATTTGTTTATGACTGGTTGGTGTCAGGATAAATGGACCAGTAGTACTGGTTATTTACCATGGTTTGTTTATGACATGACAGGTTGGTGTCAGGATAAATGGACCAGTAGTACTGGTTATTTACCATGATTTGTTTATGACTGGTTGGTGTCAGGATAAATGGACCAGTAGTACTGGTTATTTACCATGATTTGTTTATGACTGGTTGGTATCAGGATAAATGGACCAGTAGTACTGGTTATTTACCATGATTTGTTTATGACTGGTTGGTATCAGGATAAATGGACCAGTAGTACTGGTTATTTACCATGATTTGTTTATGACTGGTTGGTATCAGGATAAATGGACCAGTAGTACTGGTTATTTACCATGATTTGTTTATGAC